>JAGFNQ010007816.1:0-92068 GCA_024364735.1 Boesenbergia rotunda | reverse complement strand
TCTACTCTGAGCAGCTTCTATTCTCTGGCGGATGCTCTTTATAGCTTCTGTGGTATCATCTATAAGGTCAGTCTGAGACCCCATTTCTTTCTTCTCACTACCTTCATACCAACAGAGGGGAGATCTACACTTCCTACCATAAAGAGCTTCATAGGGTGCATACCAATAGTGGCTTGGTAACTGTTGTTGTAGGCAAACTCAGCTAAACATAAATATTGCACCAACTGCCTTTGAAATCTAATGCACAAGCTCTGAGCATATCTTCTAGAATTTGATTCACTCTCTCTGTCTGTCCATCAGTCTGGGATGGAAAAGCTGTACTAAAACTTCAGTTTGGTGCCTAGCGCTGTCTATACGCACTCCCAAAAGTGTGAAGTGAAACGACCATCTCTATCGAGATAATGGTCTTCGGAACTCCGTGTAGTCGGATCACTTCTGACATCTAGCTGGGCTAATCTTTCAATCGAATAAGACACTCTGATTGCCAAGAAGTGGGCAGACTTGGTCAATCTGTCTACTATCACCCAAATAGCGTCATAACCATTAGTTGTCTTTGGTAGACCAACTATGAAATCCATGGCTATGTCTTCCCATTTCCACTCTGGAATCTGAATGGGCTGTAGGACACCTCCTGGTCTCTGGTGTTCTGCTTTAACTCTCTGACATGTCAGGCAGGTGCTAACATACTTAGCTATGTCTCTTTTCATTCCAGACCACCAAAATCTTCTTTTCATGTCCTGGTACATCTTAGTGGAACCAGGGTGCATTGAGTAGGGAGTTCTATGGGCTTCTTCAAGAATCTTCTTTCTCAGCTCTTCACTATTAGGGACACATAAACGGTCACCATAATAGAGTATCCCACTGTCAGATACTCTAAACTCTTTACTTTCTCCTTCTTGTATCTCTTGCTTGATCCTTTGGATATCAGAATCCTCAGCTTGCTCTTTCTGTATATCTTCAAGCAAGGTTGACTCTAGTGTCAATAGAGCTAACTGCCCATAATGATCTCAACTCCATAATCTACTATTTCCTTCTGTAATGGTGGTGATAATGCTGACAAGGACATCAAAGTGGCACAAGTCTTTCTACTTAGTGCATCTGCTACTTTATTTCCTTACCAGGGTGGTAAAGGATCTCACAGTCATAATCCTTCACTAACTCAAGCCACCTTCGCTGTCTCATATTGAGGTCTTTCTGAGTGAAGAAATATTTCAGACTCTGGTGATCTGTATAAATCTTACACTGCACTCCATACAGATAATGTCTCCATATTTTTAGAGCGAAGACTACAGCTGCCAACTCCAGATCATGAGTGGGGTAATTCTTTTCATAATCCTTGAGTTGCCTGGAAGCATAAGCTATGACTTTGCCTTCTTGCATAAGTACTGCTCCAAGTCCTAGCTTTGATGCATCACTGTATATATCAAAGCTCTTATCACCTTCGGGTACTGTAAGAATAGGAGCGCTTGTCAGTCTCTTCTTCAACTCAAGAAAACTCTGCTCACAGTCTTCAGTCCACTCATACTTCTTATTCTTTCTGGTAAGGGCTGTAAGTGGAGAAGCTATCTTTGAAAAGTCCTCTACAAACCTTCTGTAGTACCCTGCTAAACCCAGAAAACTTCTGATCTCACTAGCATTCGTTGGTCGACTCCAGTTACTAACTGCTTCAATCTTGGCTGGGTCTACCATAATGCCTTCTTTGGAAATGATGTGGCCTAGGAATGCCACCTGGTCAAGCCAAAACTCACACTTTGAGAATTTGGCGTACAGCTCCCTCTGGTGTAAGGTCTGCAACACTATCTTCAGGTGTTCTTCATGTTCTTCCTGAGTCTTTGAATACACTAGGATATCATCAATGAAGACAATGACGAACTTGTCAAGAAAGTCCTTGAACACTCTATTCATTAGATCCATAAACGTCGCAGGGGCGTTTGTCACTCCAAAGGGCATGACCACAAACTCGTAGTGCCCATATCTTGTACTGAAAGCAGTCCTTGGCACATCACTCTCCTTCACTTTGAGTTGATGGTAACCTGATCGCAGATCTATCTTGGAGAACACTGTGGCTCCCTTCAGCTGATCAAATAAATCATCTATCCTTGGCAAAGGATATATGTTCTTGATGGTTACCTTATTCAAGGCTCGATAATCTATGCACATTCGCATGGATTCATCTTTCTTCTTGACGAATGACACAGGAGCTCCCTAGGGTGAATGACTAGGGCGGATGAAACTCTTGTCGAGCAGCTCTTGTAACTGTTCTTGCAGCTCTTTCAGTTTTGCTGGTGTCATGCGATAAGGCGCCTTTGAAATTGGGTTGGTTCCTGGGACCAACTCAATTTCGAACTCAATTTCTCGATTGGGAGGGAGTCCTGGTAACTCTTCAGGAAACACCTCCGGATAGTCACAGACTACCCTCACTTCCTCTTTCTTTAATCCTTCTCTTTGACTTGCATCTACTATATGAGCTAGAAAACCAGAACACCCCTTCTCTAACATTCTCTGAGCTTGTAAGGTAGGTAAGAACCTTTTTGTCTTTCTCTTTGGGTCTCCAATAAACTCGAATGGAGGTTCTGCTTCTGGTGTGAACTTGACTTTTCTCTTGTGGCAGTCTATATAAGCATTGTACTGGCTCAAGAAGTCCATCCCTAAAATGACATCGTAATCCTTCATCTCAAGGACTACTAAATCACTATAGAGTTCTCGGTTGGAAATCTGAATTAATACAGCTCTTAGCCACTGAGTAGATGCCATGACCTCTCTCGAAGGTAAGGTCATTAAGAACTTCATCGTTTAATATTTCTGGTGGCCTTTATACTGATATCAGTCCTTCCGAGGTCTGCGGCCTACTAACACCGCTGGCCACCTTTAAAGCTATCTCAGTCCTTAACATCTTGATCATTAGCCTGACTCTTTCTCTTTCAGTGCCAACTAGCTCTAGGCATAGTTAGCTAGTCGGTTGAACTTCCTCACTGCTTCATCCACGGATAGTTCTCCAGGTCTGAACTCCGTGAATTCATCATAATGCTTGTTGGTTACTCGCATGTGAAACTATTCTTCGAAGAACTCAGTCTCGAAGTCGGCCAATGTCATCTAGCTGATATTTCTCTTGGCCTTAACTTTCTCCCACCACATCCTAGCATCTCCTGTAAGTCAAAAAGATGCACACTTTATCTTCTCTACCTCATTCCAGTCCAGTAGCCCTACTATTCTTTCCAACGTTTTGAACTATGCTTAAGCATCCCATGGTTTGCTTGTGCCTGGGAAGTTCCCTGGCTTCAGTTTCTGCTACTGAATGAGGTACGCTTCTTGCCTCACCTCCCTTGCCGGCATTACAGAAGTAACCGATGGGTCTTTGGTCACAACTGGTGCCACTACATTCGCCACCAACGGGGTAGCAGGAGTGGCCTACTGGTTAGCTATCATGGTGGCAATAACTTGCTGTTATTCTGCTAACTGTCTCCATAACTACGCTACCACCTCTAAGAGACTTGGTGGTGGTACTGACTCTGCCTCTTGCCCTTTAGGAGCTCGCTCCTCGTTTTGGGCCTTTCTAGGACGTCCTCTTGGCATTCTCTTACTTTACATCATCTAGGACGTCCTCTTGACATTCTCTTACTTTATATTATAAAGAGGGTAATGACATTTCATCAATAAAGACATTTCATTACTTTACTATCATCCTACTCATATCATCATACTCATATGGCATATGCCATATCACCATACTATCATCATACTCATCATAGCATTACTGATCATCATACTCATAATAGCATTTACTAATCATGCATATAATAGCATATAATAATACTAACATACTTCCTTATCATCATGCAATTACTGATACTAGCAGTCAATAATGAAAAGCATACAAAAACTACAACATATGAACTTCTTACTTGGTAGGTGGCAGGATTGATGCTTGATGTCAGTGTGGCGGAAGGGTGGAAACCTCGCTCTGATACCACTCTGTGACGACCCGCCTTCCTTAACTTCTCTCTCTCTTCCTTAAGGCGGGCGCCACATTCACTTAACCTTAACTTTACCTTATTCTTAGCCTTAGGTTACAACTACTTGACTTCCCTTAACTTGCTCTGATTTTTTTTTCTTTTAAAAAAAAAAACTATCATTTTATTTGCTTTGCCAGGATTTGACTCCTAGACCTCTTAGTTGTAAAACTAAAGCACTAACCATCTGCCCTACAACACTTTCTTTTCAATGGTACCAGTCGACTGATAGATAGCCAGTCGACTGGTATCGGCCATAGAAACTTTCTGTGCCCGGCACCAGTCGACTGGCCTCATGGCAGTCGACTGGTGCATCGAACAGAAGGTTCTGTTCGATATCGCAGTTGACTGGTTCTGAACCAGTCGACTGGCACGCCTAAAACCTGCATTTCAGACCCGAAAATTAGTTTCAAAAGTCCACAATTCACATACCTTCAATGTATATAAAGAAATAACTTCATTTCTATACTCTATACTAGTTTTATAAACATCCTAGCAACTCAAAACAACCTCATAAACTTGCAATTAGGATCTTTATGGAAGTAAATAAGCTATCAAAATATATGAACTCTAGACTAGAGTTTGTACCCAACTTTGTCTCTATGCAAGGTTTAAACAAAGTCATTCGTTCTACCAATTCAAAATACCAAAACACATGTTCTACAAGACTTAACCCGACGATCTCTTCCACGGTTCCGCCACCACTGAACATCAATGCAAGTCCCGCTCGCCTCCCTAGCTTGTGCTTTTTCTTTACCTTTGTCTGCAATAGAAGGAAATGCAACTAATAAGCGATTTGCTTAGTAAGTAAATCCAAACTCACAAATCCATGCGATCAATGATAAACATGCTCTTTTCAAATAATGCTTGCTTTAAAACACATGCACTTTGAAATACTTACACATGGAAACTTTCACATGCTTATCATGCTCAATCATGCTTGAAAACATTTACTAACATTAAAACATTGGCAAATCTAACATGCTCATAATTTCTTTTGAGACTTGCTACTTATGCATTTCCATACTTTAAACCACTAACTTTCTTGCTCTTGCTTTGTATCATGCTTGTGACATAACAATGTTAACATACTTAGCAAAACATATGCTTAAACTGAAAACACTTACATATACTCATATACTTCAAAATAATAATCAACTTTCTCAGGCCTTGACACTGTACCATGGTATCAATGTACCAATTCGCGCATCCCTAATAGGTTTCGGGGTAGCTAGCCACCACACCCTATTAGAGCTTCTATCTTACTTTCTGTGGGCATCTCATTTGCCCGGTACATGTCACTTTACAAAAGTAAAATACTTTCTTACTCATAATGCTTGTATTTATCAAGCTAACTTTCTTTTTCATAAATCTTGCACTATAAACCTTTATCTATTCTTACTTGGAACTTTCATCGAGCACCTTGCGTGCCCTTAACCCCAAACTCCTTTTTGGGACTTTTCAAGAACTTACTCTTGTCATACTTAGGTCACATACACAAAAACTTACTCCAATTCATATTCTATGATAAAACATGTATTCTTTAGGGACTTAAAACACACAAATAAGAAAACCATAATCTTAAAGCATGCATTTAGATCACAAACATGGTTCTACAACGAGAAATACATGGCGAAACTACTTCTATTGCAGGTGAGTGATCTACTTACCCTTTTCTTGAAGAAAACTCTCTAAGTATCTCGAAATTCCTAGCATAGGGTTCTTTTCCTCTTCCTTTGCAAGAAAACTCCACTTCTTGGCCCTAGCGAAGAAGCCCTAGGTTCTCCACTCAAGAGGAGGAAGAGGAAGTAAGGAAACTCCTCTCTTTTCTCTCTATTTTCGCAGCCTCCCACCCCTGTTCGCGCAGCCTCCTCCAAGCCCTAATCGCGTCTTAACGTGACTTAAGTGGAAGTTTAAATACCTCTTCATGAAACGGGATAAATCAACTATAATATTATTTCGCTTCATTCTTTTCTGTGCTTGATACCCTTGCCTAGCTGGTTGCCCGAACACCCTTAAGGCTTTGCTTGCCTTGTGGTCACGTGATCAAACCCCGCTCGACCCCTTATATTTTTTTCTTTTTATTTTAATCCAAAAAAATGCTATAAAATTCAGAAAAATCCCTAATAATACCAGAAAATTATTGGGTGTTACATTATCACTTGTGTTTTTGAAAAAGGTTTATGTTGTAAAAATTATATGTTCAAAAATTTACCTGTTTCTTTGACTTTGAGAAACCCTAAAGACACAGAGGAAAGAGCCACTTCATGATCTTCAAGGACTCCTAGGATGTGTCAAATTTAGGGGGAGTCTAAGTCAAAAGAAGAATTTCAGAAAAGGTTCTTTTGGTAATCATTTATTTATTTTTTTTAAATAGTTCTTTTTAATCTAAACCGAATCCTAAAGACTCAGAGGAAGAGTACTTATGGTCAACAAGCTTCCCAGGACTGGGTCAAGTTTAGGGGGAGGTCAAATTAAAAGAATTATTTTATTTCCATGAACTATATTTTCAAAAATTCATACATTTTTCTAAATGTACGTACATATATTTTCAAAATACTATCATTTTTTTCAAAATTCAATTCAAAAATAATACATACTCGAATTTGGAGAATTTTCCAGGACACTTAGGAAACTGTCCTTGTAGTCAACAAGGTTTCCTAGGATTGTGTTAGACTGGAAAAGAAACCATGTCAAGTACTTATGCTTCTCCAAATTCATAATAATTTCAAAGTATTTAATTTTTCAAAATTAATATTTTTCAAAGTACTTATGTTTTTCAAAAATTCTAATATTTTCTTAGATTGTCAAAAATTGCATGATATGTTTCAAAAGTACTTAGATCTTCCAAAAAGGATCAATCTAGTTTTTCAAAAAAAAAAATACTTGCATGTTTCAAAGATCATTTTTCAAAGTATTTATACGTCTCAAAACTCATAATATTCTTTCCAAAATACGGTATTTTCTTTAAAAAAAAATATTGGTTAAGTTTTCTGAGTTCAAGTACTTAGTTTTATGCTAAGTTTTCAAAAACTTATACTAAGTATTTTCAAAAAAGAACCAAATGTTCTCATTGTTGGTGCAAGTAATTTTTGGTTTCTTTTTGATGTGTGACAAAGGGGGAGAGATGCGCCTTAAGTTAGAAAATTTATTTTTCTCTCTTACCAAAGGATCAATTAATCAAAATATTTTTTAACAAAGGGGAGTGAAAGTTAGAATTTTTATGGATTTTCAAAACTTAGATCAGTTGTTTCATTTGATCCTAAGAGTTAAAGTTTAGCCCCTTAAACCAATCTAACTTAAGTTATTATTAAACATCAAAAAGGGGGAGATTGTTGGTGCAAGTTGTATCAATGATGTTCTCCTCTAAGTGTTTTAATGTTTGACAATACACTTAAGTCAGTGATACATTGAACAGACAAAGGGGAGCAAAGGAGGAGTAACCTAAGTGGAAGAAAAGTCCCAGTTAACCTAGGCACTAAGACCTGGTGAGTGAAGCTGGGCACTAAGACCTTCTCGGAAGGTGGGCACTAAGTCCTGATCGAGGATTGGGCACTAAGTCCTGGCAAAGGGCTGGGCACCGAAGACTTGCTCGGAAGGTGGGCACTAAGTCCTGGTCGAGGACTGGGCAAGAAGACCTGGCCGAGGGTTGGGCACCGAAGTCCTGGTTCGGGCGTCTCGAGGTTCGGAAGTATCGGAAGCTAAGCAAAAGTCCACCCGAAGGACTGGGTGGCAACTGTCTCTTGAAAGGAGTAGGTGAAAGGCACGTTCTCGGGGGGTGAGAACTTACGTCGGTTCGACCTAGGGTTTCATGGAAATCCGAAGTCCGAACCAAGTCCTTAAGGCTAATATTGTATGTATATTTGCATTGTGTTTGTGTATCTTGCAGGTACCAAGAACCGGAGACAAAGCAGGTAACTAGGCTGGAAGCATTGAAGCCAGGCGCCCCCAAGCATCTAGGGTGCCCCCATTGATGGGGGCGCCCAAGCCAAAGACTAAAAAGGCAAGTTAAGTAAAGAAGGCAGAATAGGCTTTAAGCGGGGCTCCCGGGAGGTCCGGGGCGTCCGGGTTCAAAGCTGTTTTGCTACTGCGAGTTCGAAGCAGGAGATTAGCGTTGACTAGGTTCAAGCTAGGTGCCCTAGAGGTCTGCGGCACCCTGGTTAGAAGTTTTATTAGCCACGGCGAGGTCGGCGCAGGGATAAGGTTTGACCGAGTTAATAGGGGTGCCCCCGACGTCCAGGGCGCCCCCAGGAGCACTATATAAGGGGCTTCGACCCCTCTGCTTCAGATACAACTGCTAAGGGCTATTCTGATCATTCTAACCGACAACAACATGCTAAAGACGAGGCTCTACGACCGGGAGGCTCCAGGAGGAAGTGTGCGGCACTTCGGAGGTCCAGATCGGTCGAGTTTCAGATTCTTGTTCGGTTTGCTTTTATTTGTTCCGTACTTAACTTTCAATATTGTTGCTTGTAACTATACACTGTAAGATGGGTTTTCTCCGCCTCTGGAAATTCTAGAAAGGAGACCAATAGTGGACTCGCGCCGAGTACATAGGCCTTGGACGTACTGACACTGGGGGGTTGGGAACCAAGTAAATAAATCCCGCTGTGTCCTTGTGTATTGTTTTTCTTTTTCTGTTTTACTTTTCCGCTGTGCTACTAACTCTGATCTTAGAACGTTCAAAAGATTTATGAAGTTTACCGAAAGATTTTCACGATCGATATTCACCCCCCTTCTATCGACGACACCGATCCAACAGTCGGTATGTGGATCAACTATTGCTTCAGAAAGTTTACACTTTTTGTAATTGAAGATCAACTGTTGAACATGTGTAGTATGTAGATTTGTGAGGGAAAATTGTGCTGTAAAAACATGATCCAGCACAATTTTTCCTATCTATAAAAACAACACGAGACAGTTTCAATTGTGCAAAAACTATAAACAAGAACAAACGGATTCCAAGTCATATAAGTACTTGGCTTTTTTAATTCTTCTATGTCTTTATTAGATTTATTAATGATGGAGCATATCCAAGCATGTGCATACAAAAGGTAGACAGCAGTATTTCCCTATTCAAATAACATATAGCATACAAAAGACTGAACAATAAAGGTAAAAATAAAAATATACAAGACAGAGAATCCATCGGTAACAAAAATATCAGATCAACTTTGAAAGCATATTGTTGATGATCATGTATGTTTTTCCAATTCAAGTGTACAACGATTAAGAAAGCAATCAAAAATCAACAAACAGAAATTTGGTTCATGATATTTTCACAGATCTACAACACCAGGGACTATTGGGTTTTTAGAATGAATTGGATCTAGACAAATTAATAGCTTAAGTTAAAAAAAAACTTTAAAATTCTATGGAAAAATAACAAAAGGAATAAAGTTATATAAGTATTCAATCAGACCTAGAAACTATATTAGCATAACAATATAACCATAGGCAGAGTAAAAAATAAGATACCTTGTCATTCAACATCTGATCAAAATACCTTGTCATTCAACAACTGATCAAAACTAAATGTATAGTTCGTCAAGCGATTGTTCTTCAGGTCTGCATATCTGTTTGAAAATGATATTAGAAATTACATAGAAAATGAACATGCAATTTAACCAAAACCATGCCCATCTTGGAAAAAAGAACATACCATTCCAGCATATGTGCATTTGTTCTCTTAGAAACTAAATATTTTTAAACTAATTTCTGTTGGATCGAGAAAACACGATAGAGGGGGGGGGGTGAATATCGTGAAACCGTTTCAGATTAGAAGAAAGAGAATGTGCAATGGAAATTAAAAATAAATGCACAGAACTCAAGGGTTTTTATTTGGTTCGGAGTCGCGGTCGGCTCCTACTCCAAGGTCCACGGTCCTTGACCGTTTACTGCGGGGAATTCTATAATGCGCAAAGTTTTACAAAGAATTGTACAATTATAGTGTAGTAAAAAGAACAAGTTTCCTCTTCGTTACCGACGCCCGGTGTGGATCGTACTTCGGTGTGGAGGGTCGTCATCGGCGCTTAGAATCTCGAGATCGAAGGTTTCCGGAGCAGAGCGCTTGAGTCGAAGAGCGTAGAGGCGTTAGAAAAGTTGTTGTCGAAGCCTTAGGGGTCGAACCCCTTTTATAGCCCTCCTGGGGGCGCTCGGGACGCTGGGGGCACCTGACACGTGCCTTCGGATCCGAGAACTCTCATCCGAAGCTCGGTCAGTGCTTATCCCTCCAGAATCGGGCTCGGAGCTGACGGGGGCGCCCGGGACACTGGGGGCACCCCGGTTGACTTGGTCTGCTGGCTTCCGCTTTGATCACTTGTTTTGGCTTGGACCCTGGGCGCCCGAGGCATCCAGGGCGCCCGGGACCATCAGGGCGCCCGGGAGCTTGGGGGCGCTTGGCCCAGTAAGCTTCCGAAGTTATTCTTGTGATTCTTGCTTAGCTTGTTTATTTGGCTTTGACCTTGGGCGCCCGGGACCTCCCGAGCGCCTAGCCCAGCTGTTGCCCCTCTCCTTTGGGGCGTTCTGAGCTGCAGAAACATGTTCCATTGGTCCCTGCATCCAAGGTTAGTTTCACAACAAACAAGGCAAGAATTGTTAGGTTTATATAGCCTTAGCTGTCTTGGTTCTGACTTTGGGTCTCCCAAATGAAACCCTAGGTCGAACCGACGCCTACTGTTCCCTCGACGGGGAACGTGTCCTCACCTACTCCTCTCAGGAGAGTTTACCTTTTGCCAACCGGCTCCTCCGGTTGGACTTTTGCACAGCAGTCCTTCGCCAGGTGCCTAGCAGCCCTTCGCCAGGTCTTCGGTACCAAGCAGTCCTTCGCTAGGTGCCTAGCAGTCCTTCGCCAGGTCTTAGATCCCCAGCAGCCCTTCTCCATGTGCCTAGCAGTCCTTCGCCATATCTCAACTCCTAGCATCCCTTTGCTAGGTGCCTAGCAGTCCTTCACCAGGTCTTCAACTCCTAGCAGCCCTTCACTAAGTGCCTAGTAGTCCTTCGCCAGGTCTTTCCTGCACACTTGAGTAACTTCGTTAGATCACAAATAGTACATAACTTTGAATCCTTTGCCAATATCAAAACAAGATTCAATATGGTGCTTCCTGCACCAATAATTTCACTATTTAAAAATCAAAAGAAAATTCAACCAAAAAGCAATTATCCCCTTCCATACTATTTTACATGGTAACTAAATATCAAGGGTGCCAAAACCACAGTTCAAAAGCCATGTTAGATCCAGAGACAGAAAAATGATATTGGAAACACATGCACTTCTTTTCCAAGATGGCTCAACCGAAACCGAACACCGGTTCGCATCAATGGAGGCAAGCAAGGCCTTCTCCACTTCACTAAACACACGCCTATAGAGCAAAGAGATGATATACTCCATGAAAGCTCTACTGCAAGAGGGAGCATGAACCTTGTGCCATCCACAGTGTACACCACAAAGCGACCCTTCTAGATTAAGGCGATATAATTCACAAAAGGACAATCAAAACACTACTCTAGATTAAGGCATATTAATGTGATACAAGAGGAAAAGCTAAACACTTGTCTAGATTAATGAACATTAGCTTCCTAATTCTTCCATGTTGAAGTTACTAAACTAGATATATTTAGTTTCATGAATTTCATTTAAGCTAGTAAAAGAACAAGCATGTTATCAACATCCAAACAAATTAGATCATTTCAACTATTACTAAAAAGCACAAACTTATCATAAAACAATATGATAAGATGACTTTGAAAGCCAAACCAAGTTTGAACAAATTGACTCTGTCCATGGGCATTTTCCAGATCTACAACATTTGTATTTCTTATCTCTTAAATTGACCTTTTATATCTGTAACAACATATTGGTCACAAGTAATGTTCATCATGTTCATGACAATGTATTGATGAACGCTATTTGCATTCTTTTTAACTTGCAGTACCTATAGAAGTTATTGCATCTTTCAAAAAAATGAAAAAGCTTTAAATTACCTTGAAGAAATGGGGGAGAAGCTTCAAATTAAGTTTGACCGTGAGGAGAAGAGACATTCCTTGAAGAAATGGGGGAGAAACTTCAAATTAGGTCTGACCGTGAGGGCTTTGCGGCGAGGAAACCTTTGTGAGGCACGAAGATGGAGAGGCAAGGAAACCCTTGTGCGAACTTCTTGTGGGGCGAGGAAACCCTTGTGCGATCTGGGTGCGGAGAGGAAATGCTTGTCCGGAGAAGATGAAGCGGTGATGTGCGGCGATTTAATGCAAAGATGGAGCGAGGATGTGCGGCGATTTCGTGTGAAGATGGAGCGAGGATGTGTTTCGCGATTTTGGTGATTTCGTGCGGGAATGTTTTAGCGCAAAGAGGCGGATAGGTTTAGAAAACGAAAACCCTTAACATTCCTTTTTATATTAAATTAAATTTTTAATAGCATATATGTGGCATGCTGCGAATGCACTATTAAACTTAATTTTAACAGCGTATCATGCATGCTGTAGATACTTTTTTACAGCGTATCATGCATGCTGTAGATACTCAATTATTAATTAATATTAATAGCGTACACTGAGCGCTGTTAAAATTATATTTGATAGCTTATTATTTTTGCATGCTGTTATTTATAAACATATTATAGTATCCGCAGCACGTTTTATTTGGCGCGCTGCGAAAACTATTATTAATAGCGCGCTATAAATATGTGCTGTCAATGATACGCTGCGGAAAGTAATATTTGTTGTAGTGTGAACTTCCTCACCAACCCCCATATTTCATATGGGCTCCACCTATTATGAGTCATTCATCCTCCCGTGTTTAAGATATCGAATGTCCATCGATTAATTTAAATTATTGACAATTTTAATTAATCGACTTCTGGCTCCTTGACTAGTACCACTCAACCTTATCATCATGTTGGATCAAATCCACCTGCAGGGTTTAACATGATGAACCTTATGAGCTCATCAAGGGGGGATCATCATCCCGACTCACCAGGAAATGGATTCTGTCAATAATCAACGACACACCATACAATTAATATTATTTCCCAACTTACCAGACCTATCGATTTAGCAGAATAAATCTCGCCCATTGGTAAATCAAAGAAATAAATAATAACTATACGTGCCCGTTATTATATCGGTATTCAGGGATTGTACTCCATAATAAATCTTAGGTCTAATCAAATTATCAAGTCAGTACAAATTGGATGACCTCTGGTTTTGGTCCTGCTCAATGCACACAAAGCACACTAGTGTAATTCTATGGTCAAGACAAACCACACCTAATTACACTACAACTATCCCGATGGTTTGTCCAATTCTATCTTGGCTGTGAGCCTCTGCTTATACTATACAAGGACCTGATAACATGATCTTCCGTGTGTCACCACACACCATGTTATTTACAATGCAAAGTAAAGGACTTTTATGCATATACTAATATAAATATGCATCTAGTGTTGTCGTGATTCTCTTTTCAAAAATATAGATGATCTTATATATAAAAAAGCAAGTCTTTTAGTATACACATCTAACAGGGGTGACACATGTCATTGCACCATGTGTATATTTTGCATCGTGCATTGCTTGCTGCATTTGACTGCTGTATTTTGATTAACATGCATATACAGGACACGTGTTTACCTTAGATTATGTGTTGTACTTGTTCTATAGGATTTGTTTCCACCACCCTATAGGATAGATGGATTCTGGTATGTACCTATATTCAGTATCTTCAGTGTATACATTTTCCTATTGTACATATGAGACTGTATCAGCGTGACTCTTGCTGCTAGTATAGCTTACTATGCATATCTGTTAGGTATCCGCTGAGTTCATTTGGACTCACACCGTTGCCATGTTTTTAATTTCAAGTTGATATCTGCCAGGAGGGCCCGAGTTGCCAGTCCTATGCTCGTGACGATGCTCGATCTGGTTTTATATTTTTACTTTCAGATTTTGATCATGTTATGTATCATTTCGCTGCATTGGATTATCGTTGATTTGTAGTATGTGATTTTCTTTATGGGATTGTACTTTTGTGTCCTATGTTGGACTATGTGTGTGGTTTTGTTGCGTTCTTGCCCCCCGGTAGCTCAAGTAAGTTCATGCTTTGGATTTATGATTATGTTGTTATATATATTCGTTGTTCTATTTGGATTTAAGGCTTGAAGCCAATTAAACTGTGTGGTTGTGTTGTATGTATGTGTAAATTGTTCGCCAGACAGGGGAGATGATGCCCGATTTTTTATTGGATCAGCGGCTCCTGGGTCTCGGGGCGTGACAATTTATTTTTGGTATCAGAGCCTAGGTTTACAAGGCTTTTTGGGATTTTTTCGGAACTTATCTGATACCAATTTATTTTTGGTATCAAGCCTAGGTTACGGGATACCATCGTGGTTTGTGGATCTTTTGGAATTTAAATCTGATACTGAACTAAAAGGTATCAGAGCTCGGGTCTGATGTTATTCACCCTAGTACATTTCAGATCTTCAAAGTCGTTGTCGTGACGTGATTATACCTTGGGACATGGCAACAGCAAGACCTCTCCAGGCGGCAGATAGGTAAATTAGTAAAGTTAAATCTTTGGTACCATTTGTAATACTTGGTAATAATTCAACAGGTATGACTCGGGGTGCATATGTTCCTGCGCCGAGACGTGGTCTAGGACGGCAACATAAGAGGTCTTTAGAGTCTCAGGCGGCAGAGTCAACCGAGAGACCTACTGACACAGAGCCTGTTAGTCATGGCCAGACTTAGCAAGATATTCTGAGGGGTCAGGGTTCCCAGACTCAGAGGATCCCTTCTCCATTTCCATCCGTAGTTCCTACTATTCCTCCTGCTGTATCCACTCTGGTATTATTCACTGTGCCAGCAGCAGTACCCCCTCCGGCATATCGGGTACCAGTAGGATCTACTTCGGTTTTCCCTACTATTTCGTCGGAGACACTTTTTCCGACGTATCCTTCTATCTCTTCTGTGGTGTCTGCTTCGACGTATCCGATAGATACTCCAGTAGCACCTATTCTGGTAGTCCCTACTATTCCATCGGGGACGCCTGTATTTGCTACGATTTATCCTACTGTTCCATCAGCAATATCGGTTCTACCTTATTTTGCAGTTTCACCAGCAGTGTCAGTTCCATCTTATTCGACTATTCCACCAGCAGTACCGACACCATCCGACCCTACAGTTCCACCAGGGATGCCTGCTTCGGCTCCGGT
Source organism: Boesenbergia rotunda (assembly GCA_024364735.1). Taxonomy (NCBI): domain Eukaryota; kingdom Viridiplantae; phylum Streptophyta; class Magnoliopsida; order Zingiberales; family Zingiberaceae; genus Boesenbergia; species Boesenbergia rotunda. Next base: position 76,854 of record JAGFNQ010007816.1, on the reverse strand, counting down.
GCTCCCTTCAGCCACACCTGTGGTAGCTGCCCCCGGGATCACTACAGTACCACCCGTAGTATCCATCTCGACATTGCCTATGGTTTTATCCATGGTCCCTGCTTCTGTACCTCCGACTGTTCCCCCTGCAACATCTATTCCTACAGGTGGCATTAGGGACCAAGCCCGGATTCCGATGCTGGTGGAGTCTGTGAAGGGTCGGTTTACTTTATTCCAGGGAGGATCAGATCCAGACGAGGCACGAGCTTGGATTGGGACATTAGAGAGTACTTTTCGATATCTGACATGCTCGGATTGGGAGAAGGCTGAGCTGGCTATTTATCATCTGCGGGATCAAGCGTATACTTGGTGGACTACGCAGTAGACTATCATCGGCGAGCAGAACGCCACATGGGACATGTTTAGAGAGGCATTTGTGGTGAGGTACTGATGGACCCGAACTAGGTGTCACAAATGTGGGTCTCAAAATTTAGATATGTGAAAAGCTAGAAACCCTTTTTGCTATCAAATATAGAAACGTAGTAAAGGGGCCACAGGTCGTATTTTTCCTAGGGCTAATTGAAGTTGGTTGATTCGAGCTCGAGTTTATGTGTCGTTGGTATTTTTGGGTTTCAAATGATATCTGGGTTTTGCTTACAATTAAAATCGAAATCGCAAGGAAAATTAAGAAAGCTAAACTAATGAACTAAGCAAGTGATAGCAAGTAATAACTCAACCAATGAACCACTTGATCAACTAATGCAACTCAACCGAATTTGGAAGACAAATCTGATTTCAAATGCAAAACAAAGGATAAGCAAATGCATCAAAAAAGGGCTGACATCTTCAGTTGAAACTAATGCAAAATTATAGACCTAATTTCAGGAATAAGACTTGATACTAATGCCGAAATGAAATTTGAAATTCAGTAATGAACTAGACCCGAAACAAACTAATTTCAAATTCAACGACACACTAAAAATTGCACCCAACTTGATACAAACCCATGTTGAAACTGATCTTGACACCACATGCAGAATTTCAGCAAACTTGGCACGCAAAAGAGAACTAGTGAAAAAAACACTGATTCAAGAACTGATGTGCTGAAATTTTGATACCAATTGCAGAAATTGAAAACTGTCAAATCCCGAATTGAAACCGATCACTACAACTTGGAAGACAAAACCACTAAAGAAGTGCTATGCCTAGATGAGTGCAGGAAATCAGAAACGAAAACAGAATTTCAGAATTGCAGAGAGGAATTCAGAATATGAACCTGATGCTGAATTAAATTCAGAAATGTCGCATGAATTGAATGCAGGAACAACAAAACTAACTAAATGCAAGTGGACAATCTAGTGTTCAGAAAGGTTTAGAAAGAAACTAACTCTACTTGATACAAACTTCAGAAGCTGTAACCAAAACGAACAAACAAAATTGAAACTGAAAATTGCCGAAATAGACACTGATACGCAGAAATGCAGCTGAAACCAAATGCATAAATGGATACCAAGGTCTTTGGAGATGCAACAAGCTACAAGGTAAATTTCAGAAAATAAAACTTAAGCTAGCTTGATAGAAATAAAAGAACTGATACGCAGCAGCCCAAGAACTGATACGCAGCAGCCAATATTGGAATGCAAGCACTAAAATGTGAAACAAACTGAAATTAAATCTAATTGTTCACTAACAGGCTTGTATCTAATACTATTGCAGAATTGAAACCTAATTAAACAAAAACAATTTAGAAAGGGGAACTAACAGCTGATAAAAAGTTCAGAAATGAAACACTTGCAGAATTCGAAAACTACAGCTAAATAAATTGGAAATTCACTAAACAAACTAAGCCTCAATCACTCCCTTAGCTCAAGAACTCCTTGCTCGTCACACAAGGGTGAGCCTCGAACCCCTAAGCTCAACAAATCAATGGAAAAATAGTCTCTGCGAATCAATCCAGCTTTCACTCTGATCCAAGCTGAAAACCCATTCGATTTCCTTAATCTAGCCTTGTCCAAGTGCGCTGATGGTGTGGGGATGAACCGAGCACTCCAGAGAACCCCTCCAGATGGCTCAGATGGATGACGGATGGAACAAAATTGAGATTAAGGCAATCGATGGCAGAACTGAGGAAACCCTCACTCGGCACTGTTCTTGGCCAATTTGGAGCTGAAATCTTCACGGCAATAGCTTCCCAAGGATCTAGAACATGATCTAATGGAGGAATTGAGGTGGTCGCACCCCTTAGATGAAGAAATTGAAGAAAAACTCGAAGAACTGCTGAAGAAGACGAAGGCTTGCGGTGAAGACGCGACAAAGCTGCAGTGTGGAGAAAAATATGATTAAATACTTTGAAATAAACGGCTCAGATTGTTCAGGTCAAATCCAACGGTTGATCTTTGTCCGATCTGAACCAAACTTTGATGATGTCGATCAAGGGTCAGGATCTGCCTCGGGGTAGCTCGGATCCTCCAAATTTGCAACGGATGACTCAGATCAACCTGATCTTTGAATGGACAGTCTAGAGCCCTCTGAGCTCGATCCAACGATTGAATGATCTCTGATTTGGATGAAAATCTCAGATCTTGACCTGAGTGCTTGATCAGCCTTAACCCTAGCTCGGATTGCCTCAAAGTTTTCCAGATGGCTTAGATCTAGCCGATTTTGAATCGGACGACCCAGATTAATCTGAAGCTTGATCACTCGATCCGGGTCCACTTCTGACTCAAGTTTGACCCAGTATGCCCTAGGTCCATGATCCTTTCATGCCTACAAAAATAAGTCAACAATTTAGTGGCAAAAATCATTTCAAATATGTAGAGATTTGCAATTAAGTCCAAAATAAAAGTAAGTTCTAGAACCTAGGGTAAATTCACAATTAAGCATGAAAGACATCGGTCAAACATGGATTTTGGCATCTGAAATAACCAATAAAATAGCACTTATCAACTCCCCCACACTTAAGCTTGAGTGTCTCGCGAAACTACTAAGTGTGTATCCCTTAGACTTTTTCCAAGCATGATTAGAAGCAAATGAAAAGAAATTACCTAAGATTATCAATTCTAAAAAATCTAAGCTCTATGGATTAGTATCTCGTCCTTAAATCAACAACTTAGCTTTTTCATCCTTCATGATTCATTGAGATGAATTTAACTCACTAGCCTTTCAAGAGAAATTTTTGGTGGCTCTCTTCTTGAGTTCTAAATTCATGATGAAAGTGGAGCTCACTCAAGCACACATGCTTTTTGCACTACCATAGGCTTTCTTGTTATCTACTCTCCACCATTATTCATGATTAGGATCCACATCTACAAAAACAAGTGAAAAACATGGAAAATGGTAAGAATGAAGTGGAAGCCAAGAAAATAGAAAAATTGATGAAGTGGAAGACTTGGTTGATCAAGAATGTTTCCAATGTACTTTGCTTCTCTTTACAGTCCTCTAGTGATATAAAAACTGTGGTGAAGTCAAACTTGAACAATGCCTTTGATTTGGATGAAGAAACCTTCCTTGACCTCATTGTGCTAATTTCCCATTTGCGTGCCAACCTTGCTTCCTTCCCTCTTCTTTTCTATTTTTTTCCTTTCTTTTTTTTTAATCCTCTAGCAAAGTCAGACTTGTAGTGGGGTAAAGAATTTGATTTGGATGAGTGAAACTTCACTTGCTTCATGGTGCCAAAACTTCAATGGTGTGCCACTTTGTTCCTCTTTTTTTCTGATTTGAATTTTTTCTGCTCTCTAATCTTCTAATTGTTCAATTGGAACTTTTCGGCCTTGAATTTGTATCATGGGAACTTGAAACACTACATGACAATTTGGAAGTTAGATGCTCCAAATATACTCTTCACTATCCACTCTTGCAACTCCCTTTGATACCTATCCTTTACAAGTTGGCACACTTCTTTAATTTTTCTTTTTCCTTCTGTTTCAAGTTCAGCATCCACGGTAGATTCATTTCAAGTCTCTGATTTCTCCAACAATTAACATCAAGAGTACTTGCATTAAATGATAGTGGAAAATTTAAGTGTTCCACTCGAAAATGGTTGAGTAGCCAGTCAAGTGTCAGCCACTGCCCAAGCAGTTTCAAGTTGCTAAACTGATTTATCCTTGATTGATCTCCTCCATTGGCCTTAATAGCAATTTTATCTCACTTGTGATATTCCTCTCAGCAACCACACCATCCCAATAGTTAGAAATCTGCTGAGCCAGATTTAATGCACCAAAATCTCTAAATTCCCAGCAGTTACATTCACTTAGTAGTGGAGAAGTTTAGCCACTGCACTTCACTGCCAAATTTTTTTCCTCAGTTTCGATCTGAAATTCAATCAGCCACATATACTTAATTCTGATCAGCTGTGATGTACTCAACACTTTTTGCTACATTCATATACTTACTGCCTTGATTCATAGCCTTGGAAACCAAATTTCAGTCCAAGTTGATACCAAACTTGTGCAGAAACTGCTTGCATGGAACACCATTTTCTGTTTCAGATTACAGCTCCACATTCCAATCTGATTTCTCCAATTCAGCTTCACAAACAGTCCTTCAATAGATTCAACACTTTTGCAGCTTACATGGAATTTAGCTTGTGTCATTCAGCAACCCTCAGATTCAGCACTCGGTAGCAACCCTTGCACTAGTTTTAGATTTTTCAGCTTCAGGTTTTTTCTCTTCAGTTCAGCCTTTCTTTAAATTCTGTTTAGATCCAGCAATGCATTACTGATTTTCCAACCCATATTCAGTTTGAGACTGATACTAACTGTGCCGAATTTGCTTTATGGAGACACAACCTTAGTCCTAGCACTCTCACTGATTTTTTTCTGTTAATGTGTTTGATACTCACTGTTTTCTTCAATTGCTAGCAAACCTTGCACTAGTTTCAGCTCTGCACAGCTGCATTCCAGATTTTCTCACAATGTTTCTGATTTTTCACAGCTATGTTTCAGACTTCCTGGTAGCTGGTGAAAGTCTACTTCTCAATTTTCAGCAGCTATCCTTGCAATTCAGCTCAGAATTTCCTGCTTCTGACTTCTTAGCTTTAGCTCAGCTTCTTCGCAGCTTTTTCTCAGCTTCATTTCAGACTTTACAAGGTGTTGCTGATCTTGACTTCCATAATTTCAACTTTCCAGTTTTTGATCCTTTCCATTTCTGACCCAAAGTAGCAGATCTTTTTCTTCACTTTGGCACAAAATTTTTTTCTTTTTGCTTTGCGTACCAAATTTTTTTTTTCTTCAGATTTTTCCATTGCTTGCCACTTGAATCTTCAAAGTATAATATGGAATCTAGATCTCCAATTGCTTCCATCTCTCTTGCTCATTCTTGACACCAAACTCACTTAAACTCATTCTTGGCACATGTAATTGCAGAATTTTTTTTTTCTTGACATGAAATGCCTCTTTGATACCAAATATTTCCCAAACACAAATCACTCCCCCACACTTAATCCTTTGTCCGTCTCGGGTAAAGTAGCATTAAGAAACATCCCAAACAACAAGTCCATAGAAAAATGTGGTTAAGAGTAGGAAATAAGGAAAGAAAAATAGAATAAAAATGATTAGTGCCAAAAATTGATATGGAAAGGTAAATAAATTGATTAGTCTCTATAGATGCGATCCAATCATTGAAATATGATTTTGAAAGAACCTAAGTAAGTTCTAGAGTACAATCACATATGTGTGTCACAAAAATAAGGCTAATTCTCACTAGGCACAAATAATTCATCTCAAGTCATCAATTAAGAATCTAAAGTCAAGTAGTACTCAAGCATCCAAGATTTCATCCATGAGCTCAAACCCTAAGTTTTAACAATCAAATTTAATTTATTTCCAAGAGATTCTAAAATGAGATGAAAACAACCTATAGGGATACATTTATTCACTAAGAACAAAAGTGCTAAAAGAAATAACATGGTATTTACAATGTCTATTTATTCATTCCATTTTGCCTAAGAATTTATTATCACTACTCACTTCAAAAAGAGAAAATTTTACTCCTAGAAACATGAAAATGATATATACAATGAAATGTAGGTGTATGAAAAGTAAACTCCCCTTAAGTTGGGTAGATAGCTTCGTTCATGTCCAAACCATCCACCTCTAGCTCCTTTAATTCTTCAAAGTACCTTTTGAGCAGGTGGCCATTGACTTTCCAAATAAAACCATTAGATACATCTTGAATTTCCACAACACCATAGGGAAAAATGTTAGTTACAATAAATGGACCATCCAACCTTGAACTTAATTTACCTTTTATCAATTTGAGCCTTGATTTGTACAATAATACCTTGTCACCAATTTGGAAGTCTTTCTTCAAAATGTGTTTGTCATGGAAGTTTTTGGTCTTTTCTTTGTAGATCCTTGAATTTTCAAATGCTTCCAGCCGAATTTCTTCAAGTTCTTGGAGTTGAAGTTTCCTCTCTGCTCCCACCTTGGTAGCATCGAAATTACAAGCTTTTACTGCCCAATATGCTTTGTGCTCTATTTCCACGGGGAGATGACAAGCCTTGCCATATACCAAGCGGTAGGGTGACATGCCTATCGGTGTCTTAAATGCAGTTCTGTAGGCCCAAAGTGTGTCATCTAACCTCTTGCTCCAATCCTTCCTAGTGGGTCCAACTGTCTTCTCCAAAATTGATTTTATCTCTCTGTTAGAGATTTCAGCTTGTCTATTTGTTTGGGGATGGTATGATGTAGAAACTTTATGCACAACCCCATATTTATTCAACAGTGTAACGCCCGCTTTTTTTTTCCTAAGCGGCGTTACGTTAACATGCTTAGGGCATGTAGACATCATAAGGCAGCGGAATAACTTAACTTATACATGCCCTGTTACCATTCTTAACTTATTGACATGGGAACCTTAGCATATTAACTTTCACCTTAAGCATCCTATCATGTCTCACATAACATCATATCATAAGATTCCATAAGTCATTATTCAAACACATAAATAAACATATAGTTCCTGGGCCAAGTCACTATGTCACACATGCGTTCTTGCCCTCCTGTTGCTTCCTTCATCATCCCCTTGAATGATCTGCGGTATAAGGAAATAAGACTATAAGCACACAGGCTTAGTAAGACTCTTTCCTACTCACAAAACCATCCATCATTCATCATCTCATAATGAGCACATAAAACATTAACATACTTGGTGCTCTACTTAGAACATAACATCTTGCATCACTTATCGTATACATAGCATGGCATGAACATAAACATAGTAACATTCTAAGCATGGCATGATACATGGCATAAACATAAACATCATAGACATTCTAAGCATGACATGATACATGGCATAAACATAAATATCATAGACATTCTAAGCATGGCATAATTCATTCATTCTCATGGCACAATTCATAAACATAGTGAACATTCTAAGCATGGCATAATTCATGGCATATCGTAAACATAGTGACCATTCTAAGCATGGCATAATTCATGGCATGAATCATAAACATAGTGAACATTCTAAGCATGACATAATTTATGGCATATCGTAAACATAGTGAACATTCTAAGCATGACATAATTCATGGCATACATCATAAATATAGTGAACATTCTAAGCATAGCATAATTCATGGCATATCGTAAACATAGTGAACATTCTAAGCATGCATAATTTATGGCATAAATCATAAACATAGTGAACATTCTAAACATGGCATAATTCATTCATTCTCATGCATACTTCTTAACATGAAACGTAAGCATAAAGTCTTATCAACATAGCATAATGCATAACATGAATGGATGCATGAGTGGAATGCATATACATAAGGATGCTTAACTTTTAAAACATACTTTTCATTGCTTAAACATAATCATCATAACATCATTTGGGGTCCCCGGCTTGTACCACATACATACATCATTGCGCGCATCCCTAGCAAGTCCGAGGTCGCGAGCCCCAACCTACTAGGGTAAGGACAGCATAGTCGGTAGTCCCCGAACCGAGGTGTTCTTAAGGTGCCCATCCCTGTTACACAGCTCCGGTAGTGCCAGAACCGTGGATAGCTACGGTAGTCCAAAACCGGGGCGTTCTTAAGGTGCCCATCCCTTGGACCCATACTTCGGTCCGGTACAAGCCCATACATAAAGTAAAATACTTTTCATGCTTCATCATTCATATGGCATTCATGGCATCTTTAACATAGCATAACTTGTTACGGCTCGGCCCGTCTACCGGACCATTTACCGATCCTCACGACCGTCATACCATCGACCATTGACCGTGCCGTCTTTGCATATTTATGCCTTAAAGACATAAGCATCATCTTTCATTGATCATCATTCATAGCATATTCATTCATTCATCATACTTAACATCATCATTATGCCTTAAAGGCATGAACCTTAACTTCATTCTTCACTTTCATTTTTTTAGACATGGCATCATTTTCATTTTTAACATGGCATCATTTTCATTCTTAAACATGGCATCATCCTCATTCTTAAACATAAACATAACATACTTAACATGACATCATTCATATCATGAACCTAACATATCACAGCATCATTTTTATCGTGATCATAACCCTATCATTCTTATCATGGCATCATTCATATCCTGAAAATATACTTATCATACTTATCATGGAAACACATAAACATATACTTGAAGTTAAAGGCTCAACCCTAACCCTTGGGTCCTTGAGGTTGGCCGAAACATATGGGGTCTCTAGGGTAATCCAAAAATTCCCAGAAATTATACTTAACCTCCACACATCATAAGGGAATGTAAATTTACATTATCAAGATTTTTGGCTTAATTATAGACCTTTAAATCATGGTGACCGAAACCCTTAAACTTAGGGTTCTTAGTTTTGTTTCTTTCATGTTGGCCGAAACCATAGGGTGTCCTAGGGTACTCCAAAAATTCCCAAAAATTATACTTAACCTCTACACATCATAAGGGAACATTAAATAACATTATCATGATTTTTAGCATAATTATATACCTGTAAATCATGGTGGCCGAAACCCTTAAACTTATGGTTCTTAGTTTTGTTTCTTTCATGTTGGCCGAAACCCTAGGGTGTCCTAGGGTACTCCAAAAATTCCCAAAAATTATACATAACCTCTACACATCATAAGCGAACATTAAATAAAATTTTCATGATTTTTAGCATAATTATAGACCTGTAAATCATGGTGGTTGAAACCCTTAAACATGAGGGTCTTGGTTTTCTTTCCTTTCAACATCCAATTCGAAAACCAACCACTATATATCATACTAAAAATCATAAAAATCATAGGGAACTATTATACCACAGGTGAGGGAGTCTTACCTTGGGTTTCTTGCTTTTTCGAACCTTGGAAGAGAAGACAATGGTAAGATCTTTGGACCCTTGAACACCCTTGTCCTTGTATCCTTGGAAGAGACTTTAGATCTAGGAGATGGAACCTTGGGGGAAACTTTTCCAAGGGAAAAACCTCTTCTTGGTGCTCGGCAAGAATGAGGGGAGGAAGGGGTTCGAATATGCAAGTAATGGGAAGAAGAGGTAACTCCCAAAACCCCCCTTTAATAGCCCATTAAGAAGGTAAATGAAGAGTCTCTCCATGACTCTTCATCTTCTTTCTAATCTTAACTTACATCCACTTCATTTCCTCATAGAAATCCCTTGCTAGGTGAGTTGGTTAAGGCTTACATGGTTGTACAAGAGGTCCAAGGTTCAATCCTTGGCTCATGCACCTTTATTTTTATTTTATTTTTATTTCATTTATTTTATTTCCTAAATTCCGAAAATCCCCCCTTAAAATCACCCATAATTATGCCAATATTCCTAAATAAAATTCTTTTATATTTATATTAATTCTACCTAATTTATATTAATTTTACCTAATTAATACCTATTTTTGGAGCCCATTTAAAGCTCATTGGCACTTAGTTTTCTCAATTTAAATGAGAAAACATGGATTTCTAGGCCCAATTTTACAAAATTATTTCTGGGCCCCTCGGAAAATTATCTAGACATACTCAATATTTTAAGAAAATATTAAGAGAATTTTTGGGGTCGTTACAATCCCCCATACCTCGTGAAAGTTCGTCCTCGAACTTAGAATAACTCCGGGTACTTGCGCCTCATCTCGTCCTCGCGTTACCAGGTAGCTTCTTCGAACCGTTGACTTTGCCAAAGGACCTTGACTAAGGGTACCTCCTTACTCCTCAGCTTCTTGACTTCCCTGTCCAAAATCTTGATAGGTCTGCTCTCATAGCTTAGGTCCTCCTGCAGTTGTACTGTCTGCGGCTCGATCACTTGGTCCCTATTTGGGATACACTTTTTAAGCTGGGACACATGGAATACGTTATGGATAGCTGACATCTCTGAAGGTAGCTCCAACTCGTATGCCACTTTACCAACTCTTTTCAGAATCAGGTACGACCCCACATAACGCGGACTTAGCTTTCCTTTCCTCTCAAATCTTGTCACCCCTTTCATAGGTGCCACTTTCAGAAACACCCAATCTCCAACATTAAACTCCAGGGGTCTACGCCGGACATCGGCATAACTCTTCTGCCGGCTCTGAGCAGTTTCTATCCATTGTCGGATATTCTGTATAGCTCGGGTGGTGCTGTTGATGATATCCGTTGTGAGCCCCATCTCCTTCTTTTCACCACCCTCGTACCAACAGATTGAAGATCTACATCTCCTCCCGTACAAAACTTCATAAGGTGCCATTCCGATAATAGCTTGGTAGCTATTGTTGTAAGCGAATTCCGCTAAACATAGATATCGGCACCAACTTCCTTTGAAATCCAGGGCATAAACTCTCAACATATCCTCCAGTACTTGATTCACTCATTCAGTTTGCCCGTCAGTCTGAGGGAGAAAAGCAGTACTGAACCACAGTTTAGTGCCCAGAGACTTCTGGACGCACTCCCAAAAACGTGAGATAAAGCGACCATCCCTATCAGAGGTGATAGTCTTGGGAACTCCATGGAGTCTAATTATTTCCCTAGCGGATAATTGAGCTAGTTGCTCAATCGAATAAGTCATCTTGACTACTAGGAAGTGAGCAGACTTCATCAGCTTGTCCACAATTACCCAAACCCCATCATACCTGTTTGTAGTCTTGGGAAGTCCTAAAATAAAATCCATCGATATATCTTCCCATTTCCATTCCGGAATTGAAAGTGGCTGCAGAACACCTCCGGGTCGCTGGTGTTCTGCTTTCACTCGTTTGTAGGTCAGGCAAGCACTAACATGCTAAGCCACGTCTCTCTTCATACTGGACCACCAAAATTTCTCCATCAGGTCTTGATACATTTTCGTGGATCCCGGATGCATCGAATAAGGGTTAATTCTTTAATCCAAGGAACTCATAATATTGCCAATTTGACATACGTGATTATGTGTATTTTACTCACGGCCATTTATACTTATATCCTTGATGATATAAGTGACATACATGATTGTCATAATTGAGCTAGTGCCATTAATAGCCCTATGATGTAATTATAGGCATATATCATAATTATATACTTATTATAATTATGGTTAAACCTAATAATAGTTGGGTTCCGAAATCTTAGTTCACAACCTAAGCTATGAATTACATTAGTTAATTCTGCCTTATACATTAGTTTGTTACTCTGTCTTCTAGCCATGCTTTCCTTCATAAAGGACATGTATGGATAATATGAGTTACTATAATTCCTACCCCCATATTAAATTTTAAATAAATAAATAAAATAAAATAAAATATCGTTCATATTTGCAATACTTTCCATCATCTAACATAAGTCATCATTCATACTTTCATATTTAAAGAACATAAGGTATCCTAAAAGTACTTACTATCATAAGATATGCATGGAGGTACTTACTTGGAAGCGGCAGGAAGAGGGCTTGATGTGTGTGTAGTGAGATGGTAACTGCTCTGATACCAACCAGTAACGCGCGCTTTTTTTTTTCCTAAGCGGCGTTACGTTAACATGCTTAGGGCATGTAGACATCATAAGGCAGCGGAATAACTTAACTTATACATGCCCTGTTACCATTCTTAACTTATTGACATGGGAACCTTAGCATATTAACTTTGACCTTAAGCATCCTATCATGTCTCACATAACATCATATCATAAGATTCCACAAGTCATTATTCAAACACATAAATAAACATATAGTTCCTGGGCCAAGTCACTACGTCACACATGCGTTCTTGCACTCCTGCTGCTTCCTTCATCATCCCCTTGAATGATCTGCGGTATAAGGAAAAAAGACTATAAGCACACAGGCTTAGTAAGACTCTTTCCTACTCACAAAACCATCCATCATTCATCATCTCATAATGAGCACATAAAACATTAACATACTTGGTGCTCTACTTAGAACATAACATCTTGCATCACTTATCGTATACATAACATGACATGAACATAAACATAGTAACATTCTAAGCATGGCATGATACATGGCATAAACATAAACATCATAGACATTCTAAGCATGACATGATACATGGCATAAACATAAATATCATAGACATTCTAAGCAATGCATAATTCATTCATTCTCATGGCACAATTCATAAACATAGAGAACATTCTAAGCATGGCATAATTCATGGCATATCGTAAACATAGTGACCATTCTAAGCATGGCATAATTCATGGCATGAATCATAAACATAGTGAACATTCTAAGCATGACATAATTCATGGCATATCGTAAACATAGTGAACATTCTAAGCATGGCATAATTCATGACATACATCATAAACATAGTGAACATTCTAAGCATGGCATAATTCATGACATATCGTAAACATAGTGAACATTCTAAGCATGGCATAATTCATGGCATAAATCATAAACATAGTGAACATTCTAAACATGGCATAATTCATTCATTCTCATGCATACTTCTTAACATGAAACGTAAGCATAAAGTCTTATCAACATAGAATAATGCATACATGAATGGATGCATGAGTGGAATGCATATACATAAGGATGCTTAACTTTTAAAACATACTTTTCATTGCTTAAACATAATCATCATAACATCATTTGGGGTCCCCGACTTGTACCACATACATACATCATTGCGCGCATCCCTAGCAAGTCCGAGGTCACGAGCCCCAACCTACTAGGGTAAGGACAGCATAGTCGGTAGTCCCCGAACCGAGGAGTTCTTAAAGTGCCCATCCCTGTTGCACAGCTCCGGTAGTGCCAGAACCGTGGACAACTACGGTAGTCCAAAACCGGGGCGTTCTTAAGGTGCCCATCCCTTGGACCCATACTTCGGTCCGGTACAAGCCCATACATAAAGTAAAATACTTTTCATGCTTCATCATTCATATGACATTCATGGCATCTTTAACATAGCATAACTTGTTACGGCTCGGCCCGTCTACCGGCCCATTTACCGATCCTCACGACCGTCGTACCGTCGACCATCGACCGTGCCGTCTTAGCATATTTATGCCTTAAAGACATAAGCATCATCTTTCATTGATCATCATTCATAGCATATTCATTCATTCATCATACTTAACATCATCATTATGCCTTAAAGGCATGAACCTTAACTTCATTCTTCACTTTCATTTTTTTAGACATGGCATCATTTTCATTCTTAACATGGCATCATTTTCATTCTTAAACATGGCATCATTTTCATTCTTAAACATAAACATAACATACTTAACATGACATCATTTTCATTCTTAAACATGGCATCATCCTCATTCTTAAACATAAACATAACATACTTAACATGGCATCATTCATATCATGAACCTAACATATCATAGCATCATTTTTATCGTGATCATAACCCTATCATTCTTATCATGGCATCATTCATATCCTGAACATATACTTATCATACTTATCATGGAAACACATAAACATATACTTGAAGTTAAAGGCTCAACCCTAACCCTTGGGTCCTTGAGGTTGGCCGAAACATATGGGGTCTCTAGGGTAATCCAAAAATTTCCAGAAATTATACTTAACCTCCACACATCATAAGGGAATGTAAATTAACATTATCAAGATTTTTGTCTTAATTATAGACCTTTAAATCATGGTGACCGAAACCCTTAAACTTAGGGTTCTTAGTTTTGTTTCTTTCATGTTGGCCGAAACCATAGGGTGTCCTAGGGTACTCCAAAAATTCCCAAAAATTATAATTAACCTCTACACATCATAAGGGAACATTAAATAACATTATCATGATTTTTAGCATAATTATAGACCTATAAATCATGGTGGCCGAGACCCTTAATCTTAGGGTTCTTAGTTTTGTTTCTTTCATGTTGGCCGAAACCCTAGGGTGTCCTAGGGTACTCCAAAAATTCCCAAAAATTATACTTAACCTCTACACATTATAAGGGAATATTAAGAAACATTTTCATGATTTTTAGCATAATTATAGACCTGTAAATCATGGTGGCCGAAACCCTTAAACATGAGGGTCTTGGTTTTCTTTCCTTTCAACATCCAATTCGAAAACCAACCACTATATATCATACTAAAAATCATAAAAATCATAGGGAACTATTATACCACAGGTGAGGGAGTCTTACCTTGGGTTTCTTGATTTTTTGAACCTTGGAAGAGAAGAAAATGGTAAGATCTTTGGACCCTTGAACACCCTTGTCCTTGTATCCTTGGAAGAGACTTTAGATCTAGGAGATGGAACCTTGGGGGAAACTTTTCCAAGGGGAAAACCTCTTCTTGGTGCTCGGCAAGAATGAGGGGAGGAAGGGGTTCGAATATGCAAGTAATGGGAAGAAGAGGTAACTCCCAAAACCCCCCTTTAATAGCCCATTAAGAAGGTAAATGAAGAGTCTCTCCATGACTCTTCATCTTCTTTCTAATCTTAACTTACATCCACTTCATTTCCTCATAGAAATCCCTTGCTAGGTGAGTTGGTTAAGGCTTACATGGTTGGTCAAGTGGTCCAAGGTTCAATCCTTGGCTCATGCACCTTTATTTTTATTTTATTTTTATTTCATTTATTTTATTTCCTAAATTCTGAAAATCCCCCTTAAAATCACCCATAATTATGCCAATATTCTTAAATAAAATTCTTTTATATTTATATTAATTCTACCTAATTTATATTAATTTTACCTAATTAATACCCATTTTTGGAGCCCATTTAAAGCTCATTGGCACTTAGTTTTCTCAATTTAAATGAGAAAACATGGATTTCTAGGCCGAATTTTACAAAATTATTTCTGGGCCCCTCGGAAAATTATCTAGACATACTCAATATTTTAAGAAAATATTAAGAGAATTTTTGGGGTAGTTACAATCCCCCATACCTCGTGAAAGTTCGTCCTCGAACTTAGAATAACTCCGGGTACTTGCGCCTCATCTCGTCCTCGCGTTCCCAGGTAGCTTCTTCGAACCGTTGACTTTGCCAAAGGACCTTGACTAAGGGTACCTCCTTACTCCTCAGCTTCTTGACTTCCCTGTCCAAAATCTTGATAGGTCTGGTCTCATAGCTTAGGTCCTCCTGCAGTTGTACTGTCTGCGGCTCGATCACTTGGTCCCTATTTGGGATACACTTTTTAAGCTGGGACACATGGAATACGTTATGGATAGCTGACATCTCTGAAGGTAGCTCCAACTCGTATGCCACTTTACCAACTCTTTTCAGAATCAGGTACGACCCCACATAACGCGGACTTAGCTTTCCTTTCCTCTCAAATCTTGTCACCCCTTTCATAGGTGCCACTTTCAGAAACACCCAATCTCCAACATTAAACTCCAGGGGTCTACGCCGGACATCGGCATAACTCTTCTGCCGGCTCTGAGCAGTTTCTATCCATTGTCGGATATTCTGTATAACTCGGGTGGTGCTGTTGATGATATCCGTTGTGAGCCCCATCTCCTTCTTTTCACCACCTTCGTACCAACAGATTGAAGATCTACATCTCCTCCCGTACAAAACTTCATAAGGTGTCATTCCGATAATAGCTTGGTAGCTATTGTTGTAAGCGAATTCCGCTAAACATAGATATCGGCACCAACTTCCTTTGAAATCCAGGGCACAAACTCTCAACATATCCTCCAGTACTTGATTCACTCATTCAGTTTGCCCGTCAGTCTGAGGGCGTAAAGCAGTACTGAACCACAGTTTAGTGCCCAGAGACTTCTGGACGCACTCCCAAAAACGTGAGATAAAGCGACCATCCCTATCAGAGGTGATAGTCTTGGGAACTCCATGGAGTCTAATTATTTCCCTAGCGGATAATTGAGCTAGTTGCTCAATCGAATAAGTCATCTTGACTGCTAGGAAGTGAGTAGACTTCATCAGCCTGTCCACAATTACCCAAACCCCATCATACCTGTTTGTAGTCTTGGGAAGTCCTAAAATAAAATCCATCGATATATCTTCCCATTTCCATTCCGGAATTGAAAGTGGCTGCAGAACTCCTCCGGGTCGCTGGTGTTCTGCTTTCACTCGTTTGTAGGTCAGGCAAGCACTAACGTGCTGAGCGACATCTCTCTTCATACCGGACCACCAAAATTTCTCCATCAGGTCTTGATACATTTTCGTGGATCCCGGATGCATCGAATAAGGGTTAATTCTTTAATCCAAGGAACTCATAATATTGCCAATTTGACATACGTGATTATGTGTATTTTACTCACGGCCATTTATACTTATATCCTTGATGATATAAGTGACATACATGATTGTCATAATTGAGCTAGTGCCATTAATAGCCCTATGATGTAATTATAGGCATATATCATAATTATATACTTATTATAATTATGGTTAAACCTAATAATAGTTGGGTTCCGAAATCTTAGTTCACAACCTAAGCTATGAATTACATTAGTTAATTCTGCCTTATACATTAGTTTGTTACTCTGTCTTCTAGCCATGCTTTCCTTCATAAAGGACATTTATGGATAATATGAGTTACTGTTATTCCTACCCCCATATTAAATTTTAAATAAATAAATAAAATAAAATAAAATATCGTTCATATTTGCAATACTTTCCATCATCTATCATAAGTCATCATTCATACTTGCATATTTAAAGTACATAAGGTATCCTAAAAGTACTTACTATCATAAGATATGCATGGAGGTACTTACTTGGAAGCGGCAGGAAGAGGGCTTGATGTGTGTGTAGTGAGATGGTAACTGCTCTGATACCAACCAGTAACGCCCACTTTTTTTTTTCCTAAGCGGCGTTACGTTAACATGCTTAGGGCATGTAGACATCATAAGGCAGCGGAATAACTTAACTTATACATGCCCTGTTACCATTCTTAACTTATTGACATGGGAACCTTAGCATATTAACTTTGACCTTAAGCATCCTATCATGTCTCACATAACATCATATCATAAGATTCCACAAGTCATTATTCAAACACATAAATAAACATATAGTTCCTGGGCCAAGTCACTACGTCACACATGCGTTCTTGCCCTCCTGCTGCTTCCTTCATCATCCCCTTGAATGATCTGCGGTATAAGGAAAAAAGACTATAAGCACACAGGCTTAGTAAGACTCTTTCCTACTCACAAAACCATCCATCATTCATCATCTCATAATGAGCACATAAAACATTAACATACTTGGTGCTCTATTTAGAGCATAACATCTTGCATCACTTATCGTATACATAGCATGACATGAACATAAACATAGTAACATTCTAAGCATGGCATGATACATGGCATAAACATAAACATCATAGACATTCTAAGCATGGCATGATACATAGCATAAACATAAATATCATAGACATTCTAAGCAATGCATAATTCATTCATTCTCATGGCACAATTCATAAACATAGTGAACATTCTAAGAATGGCATAATTCATGGCATATCGTAAACATAGTGACCATTCTAAGCATGGCATAATTCATGGCATGAATCATAAACATAGTGAACATTCTAAGCATGACATAATTCATGGCATATCGTAAACATAGTGAACATTCTAAGCATGGCATAATTCATGGCATACATCATAAACATAGTGAACATTCAGAGCATGGCATAATTCATGACATATCGTAAACATAGTGAACATTCTAAGCATGGCATAATTCATGGCATAAATCATAAACATAGTGAACATTCTAAACATGGCATAATTCATTCATTCTCATGCATACTTCTTAACATGAAACGTAAGCATAAAGTCTTATCAACATAGCATAATGCATAACATGAATGGATGCATGAGTGGAATGCATATACATAAGGATGCTTAACTTTTAAAACATACTTTTCATTGCTTAAACATAATCATCATAACATCATTTGGGGTCCCCGACTTGTACCACATACATACATCATTGCGCGCATCCCTAGCAAGTCCGAGGTCACGAGCCCCAACCTACTAGGCTAAGGACAGCATAGTCGGTAGTCCCCGAACCGAGGCGTTCTTAAAGTGCCCATCCCTGTTGCACAGCTCCGGTAGTGCCAGAACCGTGGACAGCTACGGTAGTCCAAAACTGGGGCGTTCTTAAGGTGTCCATCCCTTGGACCCATACTTCGGTCCGGTACAAGCCCATACATAAAGTAAAATACTTTTCATGCTTCATCATTCATATGACATTCATGGCATCTTTAACATAGCATAACTTGTTATGGCTCGGCCCGTCTACCGGCCCATTTACCGATCCTCACGACCGTCGTACCGTCGACCATCGACCGTGCCGTCTTAGCATATTTATGCGTTAAAGACATAAGCATCATCTTTCATTGATCATCATTCATAGCATATTCATTCATTCATCATACTTAACATCATCATTATGCCTTAAAGGCATGAACCTTAACTTCATTCTTCACTTTCATTTTTTTAGACATGGCATCATTTTCATTCATAACATGACATCATTTTCATTCTTAAACATGGCATCATTTTCATTCTTAAACATAAACATAACATACTTAACATGGCATCATTTTTATTCTTAAACATGGCATCATCCTCATTCTTAAACATAAACATAACATACTTAACATGGCATCATTCATATCATGAATCTAACATATCATAGCATCATTTTTATCGTGATCATAACCCTATCATTCTTATCATGGCATCATTCATATCCTGAACATATACTTATCATACTTATCATGGAAACACATAAACATATACTTGAAGTTAAAGGCTCAACCCTAACCCTTGGGTCCTTGAGGTTGGACGAAACATATGGGGTCTCTAGGGTAATCCAAAAATTCCCAGAAATTATACTTAACCTCCACACATAATAAGGGAATGTAAATTTACATTATCAAGATTTTTGGCTTAATTATAGACCTTTAAATCATGGTGACCGAAACCCTTAAACTTAGGGTTCTTAGTTTTGTTTCTTTCATGTTGGCCGAAACCATAGGGTGTCCTAGGGTACTCCAAAAATTCCCAAAAATTATACTTAACCTCTACACATCATAAGGGAACATTAAATAACATTATCATGATTTTTAGCATAATTATAGACCTGTAAATCATGGTGGCCGAAACCCTTAATCTTAGGGTTCTTAGTTTTGTTTCTTTCATGTTGGCCGAAACCCTAGGGTGTCCTAGGGTACTCCAAAAATTCCCAAAAATTATACTTAACCTCTAAACATCATAAGGGAACATTAAATAACATTTTCATGATTTTTAGCATAATTATAGACCTGTAAATCATGGTGGCCGAAACCCTTAAACATGAGGGTCTTGGTTTTCTTTCCTTTCAACATCCAATTCGAAAACCAACCACTATATATCATACTAAAAATCATAAAAATCATAGGGAACTATTATACCATAGGTGAGGGAGTCTTACCTTGGGTTTCTTGATTTTTCGAACCTTGGAAGAGAAGAAAATGGTAAGATCTTTGGACCCTTGAATACCCTTGTCCTTGTATCCTTGGAAGAGACTTTAGATCTAGGAGATGGAACCTTGGGGGAAACTTTTCCAAGGGGAAAACCTCTTCTTGGTGCTCGGCAAGAATGAGGGGAGGAAGGGGTTCGAATATGCAAGTAATGGGAAGAAGAGGTAACTCCCAATACCCCCCTTTAATAGCCCATTAAGAAGGTAAATGAAGAGTCTCTCCATGACTCTTCATCTTCTTTCTAATCTTAACTTACATCCACTTCATTTCCTCATAGAAATCCCTTGCTAGGTGAGTTGGTTAAGGCTTACATAGTTGTTTAAGAGGTCCAAGGTTCAATCCTTGGCTCATGCACCTTTATTTTTATTTTATTTTTATTTCATTTATTTTATTTCCTAAATTCCGAAAATCCCCCCTTAAAATCACCCATAATTATGCCAATATTCCTAAATAAAATTCTTTTATATTTATATTAATTCTACCTAATTTATATTAATTTTACCTAATTAATACCCATTTTTGGAGCCCATTTAAAGCTCATTGGCACTTAGTTTTCTCAATTTAAATGAGAAAACATGGATTTCTAGGCCCAATTTACAAAATTATTTCTGGGCCCCTCGGAAAATTATCTAGACATACTCAATATTTTAAGAAAATATTAGGAGAATTTTCTGGGTCGTTACAAGCAGTGCCTTCATGTGTTTGTTGCAAAAATGAGATCCTTGGTCACTAATTATGGCTCTTGGAATTCCAAACCTGCAGAAAATGTGTGACCTAACAAAACTACAAACAACAGAAGAGTCATCAGTCTTGGAAGGAATGTCCTCCACCCATTTTGAAACATAATCTATAGCAAGTAAAATGTACAAATAACCATAAGATGCAGGAAAGGGTCCCATCAAATCTATTCCCCAAACATCAAAAATCTCACAGTAAAGCATAGTGTTTTGGGGCATCTCATGTCTCACTCCTATGTTTCCAGTTCGCTGACATCTATCACAATTTTTATAAAAGACATATGAATCATGAAATAGGGTGGGTCAGTACAATCCACATTCTAACACCTTCCTAGCAGTTCTTTAGGGTCCAAAATGCCCCCCACAAGCTGATGAATGGCAAAATGTAAGGACAGAAGAAAACTCATGATCTGGTACGCATCTCCTAATTATTTGATCATTACAAAATTTCCATAGATAAGGATCATCCCACACATAAAATTTTACATCACTTTTAAGTTTATCTTTTTGAGCTTTAGAAAAGTGTGTAGGAAATACATGTTCAACTAGAAAATTAACTAGGTCTGCATACCAGGGTGTCTCACCATGTACTGCAATCAGGTGCTCATTTCTGAAATCATCGTCAATGGTAGTAGGAGATCCATCTCCTTCAAGTCTGCTCAAGTGATCTGCAACTAGGTTCTCTTTTCCACTTCTGTCTCTGATCTCCAGGTCAAATTCTTGGAGCAGGAGCATCCATCTGATCAGTCTGGGTTTTGCATCAGGCTTCTTCAACAAGTATTTAAGAGCTGCATGATCAGAAAAAATAATAACATGTGAGCACAATAAATAGTATCTGAAACGGTCTAAAGCGAAAACTATGGCAAGAAGCTCCTTTTCAGTGGTGGTGTAGTTTGCTTGGGCGGCATCTAGGGTTTTGGAGGCGTAGCAGATGACATGTGGTGCTCCATCAACCCTCTGTTCTAGAATAGCTCCCACTGCAAAATTAGAGGCATCACACATTAATTCAAATGGCAAATTCCAATGAGGTGATTTAATGATAGGAGCTGAGGTAAGAGCCTCCCTGAGTCTGTGAAAAGCTTCCTTGCATTTATCATCAAAATGAAAATCAACATCTTTCTGCAAAAGTCTTGTCAAGGGACGAGCAATCAAGCTGAAGTCTCTAATAAATCTGCGGTAGAAACCTGCATGTCCAAGGAAAGCACGAACATCCCGTACGCATACGGGGTAAGATAAAGAAGAAATAACACTAATTTTCGCAGCATCTACCTCTATACCACTCCGAGAGACTATATGTCCAAGTACAATGCCATGCTCTACCATGAAGTGGCATATTTCAAAATTAAGAACAAGGTTAGTTTCAATGCAACGATGTAAAACCCTAGACAAATTTTCTAAGCATGAATCAAAAGATGTGCCAAATACTGAAAAATCATCCATGAATATCTCCATACAATGCTCTAGCAACTCACCAAATATACTTACCATGCATCGCTAAAATGTACCGGGTGCGTTGCAGAGTCCGAAAGGCATCCTTCTGTAGGCAAAAGTGCCAAAGGGGCAAGTGAAGGTAGTCTTTTCTTGGTCCTCTGGATCTATACAAATCTGAAAGTAGCCTGAATAATCATCCAAAAAATAATAATGCGACTTCCCTGCCAGTCTTTCAAGCATCTGATCAATAAAGGGTAAAGGGAAGTGATCTTTCCTTGTGACCTTGTTGAGCTTCCTATAATCAATGCAGACTCTCCAGGAATTCTTAACTCTGGTGGGCACTAGCTCATTGCTTTCATCTGCCACCACTGTCACTCCAGATTTCTTAGGCACCACGTGAATGGGACTAACCCACTGACTGTCAGAAATAGGGTAAATGATAACTGCCTGTAGAAGTCGAGTCACCTCTTTCATTACAACGTCCAAAATAAGTGGATTAAGTCTCCTTTGTGGCTGCCTCACGGGTTTGACATTTTCTTCCAAAAATATCCTGTGCATACAGATAGCTGGGCTGATACCTGGTATATCTGACAAAGTCCACCCAATTGCCTTCTTGTAATGCCTCAGGACTTGCAATAATTTCTCTTCTTGCTCTGACTCCAAGTGCTGTGCAATAATCACGGGAAAAGTCTGCTCCTCTCCTAGGTATGCATACTTTAAATGGCCTGGTAGTGGCTTCAGTTCAATCTGGCCTTCCTCAGTGGGTATGAGTGATCCTTGGGGCTCTGTGCAATCCCCTACACTGTCAATCTCAATAGAAATAGGTGATCCTTGGGGCTCTGTGCAATCCCCTACACCTAGAAAAACCTCTCTAGCTGGAAGTGCATCTGAAATATCTTCTGAAATATCCTCAGTCTCTGCAGTAAATACTCCCTAAGCCTCCTCTGAATAAATAACTCCTCTAGAAAAATCATGTAGAAATCCCTCAGCCTCTAACTCTGTATCCTCCAACTCCTCAAGAATATCCATGCTCATAACGGAATGGTCCTCTCTCGGGTGCTTCATAGCATCAAAAATGCTAAACTGAACGACCGTGTCTCCAATCTCCATGGAAAGTGTACCAGCATAAACATCTATCTTGGTTCTAGCAGTCTTCAAAAATGGTCTTTGACGGACCCAAATTGACTGTCACGAATGTGGGTCTCAAATTTAGATGTACATGAATAACTGGAAACCCTTTTACAAGCAAAAATATAAGGATGTAGCAAAGGGGCCATAGGTCGTATTTTTCTCGGGGATAGTTGTCTAGTTTGATTCGAACTTGTATTTGTGTCGTTTATGGGTTTTGGTTTGCAAGTGAATAATTTGGGTTTTGTTTACTCGGACGTGAAAAAGCAAGAGAAAGGAGGAGACTTAACTATTGAACTCGAATTAGGGAGATGCAGTTTACAACCCATCCAATAAGGGAATTAGCTATAACCACTCAAATGAAATGCAAGCAAACTGTGAATGTTTACAATATTGATTTGCAAGCAGGACCAATGAATGCAGAAATGAATTCTCATTCAAAACCAAACCTCCACTTGGTACAGAGGTAGCAATGAAAATTAGGCAAATTGATACACGGTTTGCTCCAAAGCCTCACTCGATACAAAGTCTTGGCACGCAATGAGAGAAAACTGATGTATTACAATTAATTCCAAATGAAACTCTATAACTTGATGCAAACCAATTGGAGTTGAAGCTGGCTGTAATGTTCAGAAATTATCAACAGCAGAAATGAATGAAGGAATTTATGTGCAGAAATGAACTAAGGCAGGGATGAGATGAATGGATGTGAAGCAAACAATTAAACTGCAATTCTCAAAAGCTAATGAATGTGCAGAAATAAATGACTCTGGTTCAGAATTATAACATGCAGAATTTCAGAAGTGGGTACCAACCAATTCAAGCAACTAAAATTCGAAATGCACTTATGAAGACTCAATGCATAAATGCAAAGATCAGGGAATGCCTTGTGAAATTCAGAAATGACTTGGATGTTAAAACCAAACAAGAAACGAAAATTGATTGTTTTCAGCTACTGCTTAGTGAAATTCCTTGGAGCTGAAACTCAATTTGTGCAAATTCAGAAACTACAGATTGAAACTCATTAAAACTGAAACTGAAATAGCAGAAAATAAATTGATACCCTAGCTAAGCTGAAACTTGGATTGGAACTGCAGGAAACTACACTTAATTGTTATGCTATCTAAGCAAGCTATTCATTTAATGCGAGGGCGGAAATTGCAACTACAGCTAGGACACAATTCAGAAAACA
Source organism: Boesenbergia rotunda (assembly GCA_024364735.1). Lineage (NCBI taxonomy): Eukaryota > Viridiplantae > Streptophyta > Magnoliopsida > Zingiberales > Zingiberaceae > Boesenbergia > Boesenbergia rotunda. Next base: position 52,542 of record JAGFNQ010007816.1, on the reverse strand, counting down.
GGAGATCTGAGACAAATCAAAAACTGAATGAAATGCAGAAATAAATTGGCACGCGAACTATATCGTTGGCACGCAAGAAATTGGGCTAAAGCAAACTAGAATTTGACTTAATCTATCACTAAACAAGTTCCTAACTTACTAACATTGAAAATTAGAATCCTAATTAAACTAAACAACTCAGAAATTACAAACTAAGTTGCTGGTAAAAACTGTAAAAACAGAACAGTGCAGAGAATTAAACTACAGCTAAAAACACTGAAAATTAATCACTAAACTACTCCTCAACCCCTCCTCATCTCAAGAACTCCTTGGTCGTCAATCAAGAGTGAACTTCGGACCCGCAAGCTCAACAAATCAGTGATGATACGCCTCTGCTACTGAAACAGATCAATTCCATGCTCAAACTGAAATTCAGCTTCCGAACTCATCAATCTTGCTGTGGTGACTTGCGATTTGGATTTGGGAGTGTCCGAGACCTTCCAGGGAACCCCTCTGGTCAGCTCAGATGCGATGGAAATGGAGCACAGCTGAGCTTGATGAATTCAAGTAGTGAATCTGCTGAAACCTCACTCAGCTTCACTATTGAGCAGAAATCCAATCTGAGACTTCACTGAGATTCCCTTCACTGACCTAGCCCTTGATCTGATGGTGGATTGAGTGACCGCGCCTTCAATTGGATGAAAGATGGAAGAAAACGATGAAGAAAACGAAGAACTCGAGAGTTGCGGCGAAGACGCGATGAAGGCTGAAGCTGGGCAGATTTTTGATTAAATACATAAGCATTGGACGGCTGTGATTGATCGGATGAAATCCAATGGCTGATCTTTCTCTGATTTGAGCCAAACTTTTATGATGATGATCTGGGGTCAGGATCTGCCTTGTGGTAGCTCGAATCCTCCAGATTTGCAACGGATGGTCCAGATCAAGCTAATCTTTGAATGGATGATCTAGAGCCCTCCAAGCTTGATCCAACGGTTGATTGAGCTCTGATTGTGATGAAACCTTCAGATCTTGATCAGGGTGCTTGATCAACCCTAGCCCTAGCTCGGATGGCTTCAGATCATCCCGGATGGCTCAGATCTAGCCGCTTTCGAATCGAACGGCCCAGATTTAATCGAAATCTTGATAATCTGATCCGGGTCACTTCCGACTCGAGTTTTGACCCAATATGCCCTAGATCCTTGAACCTTGATGCCTACAAAAAATAGATCAAGAATTTAGTGGCCAAAATAATCCAAAAATTTGCATATTTGCAATTAAGTCCAAAATAAAGGTAAGTTCTAAAACCTAGGGCAATTTCACAATTTTGACAATAAAAACATAGATCAAACATGCATTTTAGCAGCTCAAATAATCAATAAAATAGTATTTATCAACTCCCCCACACTTAGCCTTGAGCGTCTCGCGAAAACAGTAAATTTGTATCCCCTAGATTTTCTTAAGCATAATTAGAAACAAATGAAAAGAAATTACCTAGGGTTGTCAATTCTTATAAATCTAGGCACTATGGATTACTATCTTGTCCTTAAATCAAGAATTTATCCTTTTCATCCATCATGAGTCATTGAGATGAATCTAACTCATAGCCTTTCAAGGAAAATTTGGTGGCTCTCTCCTTAAGTTCTAACTTGATGAAGGAAGTGGAGCTCACTCAAACACATATGATTCTTGCATTACCATAAGCTTGCTTATTATCTAATCTCCACCATTAATCATGATTAGGATCAACATCTATAAAAACAAAGAAAAACATAGAAATGATAAGAAATGGAATAAAAATCAAGAAAATGGAGAAATTTATGGAGTGGGAGACTTGGTTGCTCAAAAATGTTTCCATTGTGCATTTGCCCCATCTTGACAGTCCTCTAATAATATCAAAAGTATGGGTGAGCGAAACTTGAATAACTTCCTTTGGTTTGGATGAAAAACTCTTTCTTGGTTTCAATGTGCCAACTCTTCCTTTTGTGTGCCATTTTTGTTTCTTTCTTCTCTTTTCTGATTTTTCTCTTCTTCTTTTATCCTCTAGCAAGGTCAGATTTGTAGTGGAGCAAAGCTTTTAATTCGGATCAGAGAACTTCAATGATGTTCAATGTCAACTCAATTGTATCCACTTGGTTTCTTTTCATTTTTTTTTCAAACTGCTTTCTCTTTTTTTTTTCTCTTTTCTCTGCTCTGAATTGAAATTTAATCTTGTTCTGATCAGTTGGGATGCACTCCACACTTGTTGCTACATTCCTATACCTACTGCCATGATCCATATCCTTAAAAACTCAATCTCAGATTTGAGTTGGCACAAACTTCCTCCAAAATTACGGATTTAGCAAGGTTTCAGTCCTAAGCAATTCAGAACAGAACATTGCTCCACAGCCATTTAATTTGCCCAGAATTTTCAGCATCAAGTTGGATTCAGCTTCAATCATATCAGGAACTTTGTACCAAAGCTGTTTTCTTCAATTGCCATCAAACTTTGCACTAATTCAGATCTTCACAACTGCATTCCAGCTTTTCTCAAAGAGTTTCTGAAATTACAGCCAAGAAAATTTCAATTTAGCTTCATATCAGCATTTTGTTCAGCCTTAATGCAACCTTCATTCAGCCTTCCTAATCAGTCTTCATGCAGCTTCATCTCCATTCTTCAATTCAGCTCGCATACAAACCTTGCTTGTATCACTCAGTAGCTCCCAAATGGAGCACACGGCAGCAACAATTGGAATGCAATTTAGATTTTTGGGTTGTTTCAGCAAATTCTTTTCTCAGCTCCATTTAGACTTTAAGCTTCATCAGAATATACAGCTTCAAGTCACTGATTTCTCTAACAATTAACATCAAGAGTATTTGCTTCAAATAGTTGTGGAGAATGCAAGGTTTCCATTCGAAATTCCAATCAGCACATTGACTTAGCCAAACCACTGCCTTACATTCGAATTTTTTTAGCAGCTCTAGCATCCATTAGTTCTTCTTATATCTGAAATTGAATGTGCACCTTCAACTTCAGATACATTCAACACCTAACATCTTGATTCATAGCTTCAAAAACTCAAATTTAAGCTTCAACTTGACACAAACTGCATTTTCAGCTTGTTTTCTCAACCTTACTGCATTTCCAGCTTGTATTCTTTGCTTGATTCAGTAATGCAATTGAATTTTTCACTGCAATTCATCCACGCAGCAGCATTCCTTTGTTCTGATCAACAACCTTTCAGTCTTCAATTCCTGATAATTTCCAATGGGTTTTGCTTTTAATCCTTGTCAACACCCTTGCATTTGTTTCCATTCCGAACACAGATTTTCAAACTTCTCCATGGCTTGCCTCATGCTTCAATATAGAATTCCTTATATTTTCAGCTTTTGTTCGGACCTTGTTCAGACTCCCTGATTTATACAGCTTTGGAAACCCAAAATTCAGCTCGAGTTGATCAAACTGCATTTTCGGCTCTTGACACTGATTTTCTGCACAGATTTCTATAGACCTCAAATCTGACCAGCTGAAATTATGGCTCCATCAGATTGTAGCTGAACTTAGCTTCCACAATTCCAACTTCCAAATTCTTGATCCAAGTTAATTTCGATCCAAGGTGGCAGATTTTTCAGTTTCTTTATGGCACAAATTGCTTTTCTCACTTAAGCTCAGATTTTGTGCCATTTCCTTTCTTTATTTCAGAATTTTCTTCATCTCTTTGGCAAAGAATTTCAACCGAATTCACCTTGGTTTCAACATGGCTTAGATCTCCCATTGATGGTCAAGAATCTTCAATTGGCAATTTCAATCTTTGATCACTTCTTCTTATCATTTTTTTTTTCGAAATGGCATCCTTGATAAAAATTGCTTCCAAATCACTAATCACTCCCCCACACTTAAATCTTTGTCCGTCTCGGGCAAAATAGCACTAAGAAAACATCCCAAGCAAACAAATCCATAGAAGAATTTGGGTTAAGATTAGCAATAAGGAAAGACAGGAATTTTGTCAAAATTTAATTGGAAAGGTAAACTAAATGATTAGTCCCAATAGATGTGATCCAATCAATGAAATATGGCTTAGAAAGAACCTAAGCAAGTTCTAAATCACAATAACATATGTGTATCACAAAATAAGGCTAATCTCACTAGGTAAAAATAATCCATCTCAAATCCTCAATTACGAATCTAAAGCAAAATCATACTCAAGCATCCAAGATCTCATCCATGAACTCAAATCCTAAGTTTCGACAACCAAATTTAATTTATTTCCCAAAAGATTCTAAAATGCTATAGAGATAACCTAAGGGATACATTTATTTTTAGTCATGCAATAAAAAGTGCCAAAATGAAATACATGGTAATTACAATGATTTTATTCATGTCATGTTACTCTACTCACTTATTTATTAACAAGAACTCTTTTTAAGATTGAAAACATGCAATAAAGGAAAAGGCAACAAAAATCAAACTCCCTTTTATTTCTGGCGGTCGGAGTCTGTCAAGACAAAGCCTCCACCGTGGTAGTGGAGGAGTCAGGGTGTGCGAAAGAGCTTCTTCCATTTGTTCCACTTCACTGTGCATCGCTCCCCCACACTTGGATTTAACTGCAACCTGTTCAGGTGGACGAAGATTATTTAAATACAAGACCCATGTAAGAGGTAGAGTGTTTTGAATTAAAGTAAAATCTACTCCCTCTTTATTCTTTTTGGGACACATTTCAGGAGGTTTCAGTCTGTTCAGATAAAGCTCCCACTCCAGAAGTCTCCTGGACCTGCAAAACAATGTACTACCCCTCTAGAGCGTGCAGGGTACGAAGGAAATAAAATAATATCAGTTTTTGCATATAATTTATCCAAAAATGAATCACATCCAATAAAATCAAGTTTAGGCAGCTCAAAAAATTTTTCACAATGAATACCTACCCAAGATGTATCAAGACACTTATCATAATCAATGAAATCTATTTTGGATGTTCCAATGAAATTTTCCCAATTATTCCCCACGCATGACAAATCAAGAAATGTATCGCAGCCAATAAAATCAACTTTTGGTGCCCCTCTTGATGTATCCAAAAAAATAAAAGAAATACTTACCTGATCGCGCTGAAAAATACCTGGAGGTTCCACAATGATAGATATGTCCATAGCTCCCTCCTGGTCAAGTATAGAGTCCGTATCAGGTTCAAGTTCTAGTAGGTGCTCGACTGGTATAAGTGATCCTTGGGGCTCTGTGCAATCCCCTACACTTTGAATCTCAACAGAAATAGGTGATCCTTGGGGCTCTGTGCAATCCCCTACACCTAGAAAAATCTCTCTAGCTGGAAATGTCTCTGAAATGTCTTCTAAAAATCCCTCAGTCTCAGCAGCAAGTACTCTCTCAGCCTCCTCTGAATACATAGCTCCTCCAGAAAAATCGGGTAAAAATCCCTCAGCCTCTAACTCTGTCTGCTCCAGCTCACCAAGAATATCCACGCTCCTGATGGAGTGATCCTCCCTCGGATGCTTCATAGCATCGAAAAGACTAAACTGGACTACTGTGTCTCCCACCTCCATCGAGAGTGTGCCAGCATAAACATCAATCTTTGTTTTGGCAGTCTTCAGAAAAGGCCTCCCAAGGATGAGTGGGGATCTGCGTGCAAGACACTCTCCCTCCATGTCTAGAATGTAGAAGTCCGCAGGGAAAATCAATTCTTTCACTTTAACCAACACATCTTCAATAACTCCCGCTGGCCGGGTCTGGCTCCTATCCGCTAGCTGTATCACAACTCCAGTGGGCTGTAAAGGACCAATGCCAAGCATCTGGAAGACTGTCCTGGGCATGACATTAATAGAAGCTCCTAAATCAAGCATAGCATCATGTAGCGTGGTGCTCCCTATCTCACAAGATACAGTGAACATGCCAGGGTCTTCACATTTCTGAGGGATGGCATGGATAAGCGATGAAACATTCTTCCCCATGCTGACTAACTCATTTTCCTTAAGCTTCTTCTTATGAATACAAAGATCTTTCAAAAATTTTGCGTACTTAGGAACCTGTTTAATCATCGTCAGCAAGGGTACATTAATTTCAACTTTACTAAAAAGTTTCACCAGCTCATTGTATTCTTTTGCTTTCTCCTCCTCCACGTGTCTTTTGGTTGGAGTTCTCCCCTGTGGAAAAGGCAAAGGAACCCTAAAATCATCAACCTTGGCCGGAATTGGTGCTACTGAATTCTGCCCTTCAGTCCCTTGCGTAGTAGCTGCTGTCCCATGCGTTTCGGCACTGTTTTCTTCTCAGTTTGCCACCAAATTTGGAGGGTTGCTTGAGGATTGAGTTGGAAACGGGTTAGGGTTCGAATCAGCTGAATTTGAACTCATTTCAGTGTTGTTTTGGGCTGGAATTGAAGTTGCTGTCCGGTTTCCTGAAAACTCTGCTCTTGGACTCTTTTGAGATGTTGTAACCTTCCCACTTCTCAAATAAATAGCACTCACGTTCCCTTTAGGATTAGGAATAGTTTGGGAAGGTAGTTGACTGGATCCTTGAGCTTGATTCTGATTGAGCCCACTAGCCAATTGACCCAATTGCCTTTCAAGGTTTTGAATATGTTGTTGTTGTTGTTGGAACATTTGTCGCACTTCCATCATTGGTTCTTGCTGATCATTTCCTCCATTTGATCTCCCATAACCTCCTTGATTAGAATAGCTCCTTGATTGACCTTGAAAAGATGAATGAGTTGGCTGAAATTGTGGAGCTTGTTGATTCAGTTGAAAACATGGTGGTTGGGGCTGATTAAAGGACTGATTGGGCTGTTGATAGGGCTGATCAAATGGCTGATATGCTTGGAAACATTGCTGGGCGTTGTGACCTTGAAAATTCTGATTCTGAGGTGGAAAATTAGGTGGCGAAGGCTGAAAATTCTGCCCTTGAAACCCTTGATTGTAGGGCTGTGAAAACTGATTCATGGGCTGTGATGGCTGAAAATTCTGTTGGTTTTGAGCTGGGAAAGCTGGGAATGATTGCCATCCTTGCTGCCCTTGATAAGGTTGCTGAAATTGAGGTTCAAATGCTTGATATTGTTGCTAAAAATGTTGAGAATTAGGCTAAAACGGGGGCTGAAAGTTTTGGTTTGATTGCTGAAAAGTTGGCTGATTGTTTTGAGGTTGTTGGGGCTGCTGGAAATTAGGTTGAGGCTGCTGTGAGGACTGATTTTGATGCTCTTGTTGGCAGAAAGCATTCCCATACCTCAAATTAGGATGATTCCTCCAACCGGGGTTATAGGTAGAGGAATATGGATTGTTTCTTGCTTGGAATTGTCCTCTCCCTAAGGCTGCTACTGTCTCGTCCTGTTGGAGGGTGGGGCACGAATCTGAGGTGTGCTCTAGACTAGAGCAAATGCCACACACACTTATCATTTGACTTGACTGCGGAGGTACTGAAGAATTTGAGCCTTTAATTGCATTATCAACCTTCATTTGCTTAATGAGTGATGTGAGCTCCACCACTGCTTCCCTCATTTCTTTCTGTTCAGTAGGAACTACCTGAACTTCTCCCACTCCTCTGGTGGTCAAGGCTCTGCCTCCAAATTGTTGGGAATTCTCAGCCATATTAGATATTAACTCCCTAGCCTGCATTGGTGACTTGTTCACTAGGGCCCCTCCAGCTGTAGCATCTATCAGGACTCTATCCATCTACAGCAGTCCCTCATAAAAATATTGAATCAATAATTGCTCACTGATTTGATGCTGGGGGCAAGTAGAACACAACTTGTTAAATCTTTCCCAGTAATCATACAATGTTTCACCAACCACTTGCTGAATCCCACAGATACTTTTTCTGATTATAGCTGTCCTTGAGGCTGGGAAGTACTTTTCTAAAAATGCTTTCTTCATGGAGATCCAACTAGACACATGCCCTGTAGGCAGATAATAGAACCAGTCCTTGGCTGCTCCTGTCAATGTGAAGGGGAAAGCTCTCAGCTTGATGTCTTCTTCAGAAATGCCCTGAGGCTTCATAGTAGAGCACACCACATGGAATTCGTGCAAGTGTCTGTTTGGATCCTCCCCAGATAAACCCTGAAACTTCGGCAGCAAATTTATAAGTCTCGATCTTAACTCAAAACTTTCCCCCAGCTCTGGATAGGCTATGCTGGAGTACTGAAATGCAGCGTCAGGTGCTGCAAGCTCCTTCATGCTTCTCTGGTGGTCTGCCATGTCTCTGCCTGAGTGAGTAAAAATAGTCTGAGTGGGAGGAATATCTGTAGTCTCAGCAAGAATGGCCTGACTCCTCCTGGCTCTGAAAGTCCTCTCAATCTCAGGATCGAAATCTTCTAATTCAGCACCTAGAGACCTGGTCATAAAAACAAAACAAATCGCAGTAAAAGTGGATAAAAAGATAAATCAAATAAAATCAAATCAAAAGATATAGCAATAAGCACAGAAACAAATCAAGAATGATATGAAATAAGTGCGCAAGCTAAAATCAAACAAGTCAACTAACAGTTCCCCGGCAACGACGCCAAAAATTTGATAGGCCCAAACTATGTGTCACGAATGTGGGCCTCGAATTTCGAATTTATAACTGAAAGCTGGAAACCCTTTTACAAGCAAAAATATAAGAATATAGCAAAGGGGCCACAGGTCGTATTTTTCTCGGGGCTAGTTGTCGTGTTTGATTCGAACTTGTAGTTGTGTCGTTTATGGGTTTTGGTTTGCAAGTGAATAATTTGGGTTTTGTTTACTCGGACGTGAAAAAGCAAGAGAAAGGAGGAGACTTAACTATTGAACTCGAATTAGGGAGATGCAGTTTACAACCCATCCAATAAGGAAATTAGCTATAACCACTCAAATGAAATGCAAGCAAGCTGTGAATGTTTACAATATTGATTTGCAAGCAGGACCAATGAATGCAGAAATGAATTCTCATTCAAAACCAAACCTCCACTTAGTACAGAGGTAGCAATGAAAATTAGGCAAATTGATACACGGTTTGCTCCAAAGCCTCACTCGATACAAAGTCTTGGCACGCAATGAGAGAAAACTGATGTATTACAATTAATTCCAAATGAAACTCTATAACTTGATGCAAACCAATTGGAGTTGAAGCTGGCTGTAATGTTCAGAAATTATCAATAGCAGAAATGAATGAAGGAATTTATGTGCAGAAATGAACTAAGGCAGGGATGAGATGAATGAATGTGAAGCAAACAATTAAACTGCAATTCTCAGAAGCTAATGAATGTGCAGAAATAAATGACTCTGGTTCAGAACTATAACATGCAGAATTTCAGAAGTGGGTACCAACCAATTCAAGCAACTAAAATTCGAAATGCACTTATGAAGACTCAATGCAAAAATGCAAAGATCAGGGAATGCCTTGTGAAATTCAGAAATGACTTGGATGTTAAAACCAAACAAGAAACGAAAATTGATTGTTTTCAGCTACTGCTTAATGAAATTCCTTGGAGCTGAAACTCAATTTGTGCAAATTCAGAAACTACAGATTGAAACTCATTAAAACTGAAACTGAAATAGCAGAAAATCAATTGATACCCTAGCTAAGCTGAAACTTGGATTGGAACTGCAGGAAACTACACTTAAATGTTATGCTATCTAAGCAAGCTATTCATTTAATGCGAGGGCGGAAATTGCAACTACAGCTAGGACACAATTCAGAAAATAGGAGATCTGAGACAAATCAAAAACTGAATGAAATGCAGAAATAAACTGGCACGCGAACTATATCGTTGGCACGCAAGAAATTGGGCTAAAGCAAACTAGAATTTGACTTAATCTATCACTAAACAAGTTCCTAATTTACTAACATTGAAGATTAGAATCCTAATTAAACTAAACAACTCAGAAATTACAAACTAAGTTGCTGGTAAAAACTGTAAAAACAGAACAGTGCAGAGAATTAAACTACAGCTAAAAACACTGAAAATTAATCACTAAACTACTCCTCAACCCCTCCTCATCTCAAGAACTCCTTGGTCGTCAATCAAGAGTGAACTTCGGACCCGCAAGCTCAACAAATCAGTGATGATACGCCTCTTCTACTGAAACAGATCAAATCCATGCTCAAACTGAAATTCAGCTTCCGAACTCATCAATCTTGCTGTGGTGACTTGCGATTTGGATTTGGGAGTGTCCGAGACCTTCCAGGGAACCCCTCTGGTCAGCTCAGATGCGATGGAAACGGAGCACAGCTGAGCTTGATGAATTCAAGTAGTGAATCTGCTGAAACCTCACGCAGCTTCACTATTGAGCAGAAATCCAATCTGAGACTTCACTGAGATTCCCTTCACTGACCTAGCCCTTGATCTGATGGTGGATTGAGTGACCGCGCCTTCAATTGGATGAAAGATGGAAGAAAACGATGAAGAAAACGAAGAACTCGAGAGTTGCGGCGAAGACGCGATGAAAGCTGAAGCTGGGCAGATTTTTGATTAAATACATAAGCATTGGACGGCTGTGATTGATCGGATGAAATCCAACGGCTGATCTTTCTCTGATTTGAGCCAAACTTTTATGATGATGATCTAGGGTCAGGATCTGCCTTGTGGTAGCTCGGATCCTCCAGATTTGCAACGGATGGTCCAGATCAAGCTAATCTTTGAATGGATGATCTAGAGCCCTCCAAGCTTAATCCAACGGTTGATTGAGCTCTGATTGTGATGAAACCTTCAGATCTTGATCAGGGTGCTTGATCAACCCTAGCCCTAGCTCGGATGGCTTCAGATCATCCCGGATGGCTCAGATCTAGCCGAAAATTTGCATATTTGTAATTAAGTCCAAAATAAAGGTAAGTTCTAAAACCTAGGGCAATTTCACAATTTTGACAATAAAAACATAGATCAAACATGGATTTTAGCAGCTCAAATAATCAATAAAATAGTATTTATCAACTCCCCCACACTTAGCCTTGAGCGTCTCGCGAAAACAGTAAATTTGTATCCCCTAGATTTTCTTAAGCATAATTAGAAACAAATGAAAAGAAATTACCTAGGGTTGTCAATTCTTATAAATCTAGGCACTATGGATTACTATCTTGTCCTTAAATCAACAATTTATCCTTTTCATCCATCATGAGTCATTGAGATGAATCTAACTCATAGCCTTTCAAGGAAAATTTGGTGGCTCTCTCCTTAAGTTCTAACTTGATGAAGGAAGTGGAGCTCACTCAAACACATATGATTCTTGCACTACCATAAGCTTGCTTATTATCTAATCTCCACCATTAATCATGATTAGGATCAACATCTATAAAAACAAAGAAAAACATAGAAATGATAAGAAATGGAATAAAAATCAAGAAAATAGAGAAATTTATGGAGTGGGAGACTTGGTTGCTCAAAAATGATTCCATTGTGCATTTGCCCCATCTTGACAGTCCTCTAATAATATCAAAAGTATGGGTGAGCGAAACTTGAATAACTTCCTTTGGTTTGGATGAAAAACTCTTTCTTGGTTTCAATGTGCCAACTCTTCCTTTTGTGTGCCATTTTTGTTTCTTTCTTCTCTTTTCTGATTTTTCTCTTCTTCTTTTATCCTCTAGCAAGGTCAGATTTGTAGTGGAGCAAAGCTTTTAATTCGGATCAGAGAACCTCAATGATGTTCAATGCCAACTCAATTGTATCCACTTGGTTTCTTTTCATTTTTTTTTCAAACTGCTTTCTCTTTTTTTTTTCTTTTCTCTGCTCTGAATTGAAATTTAATCTTGTTCTGATCAGTTGGGATGCACTCCACACTTGTTGCTACATTCCTATACCTACTGCCGTGATCCATATCCTTAAAAACTCAATCTCAGATTTGAGTTGGCACAAACTTCCTCCAAAATTACGGATTTAGCAAGGTTTCAGGCCTAAGCAATTCAGAACAGAACATTGCTCCACAGCCATTTAATTTGCCCAGAATTTTCAGCATCAAGTTGGATTCAGCTTCAATCATATCAGGAACTTTGTACCAAAGCTGTTTTCTTCAATTGCCATCAAACTTTGCACTAATTCAGATCTACACAACTGCATTCCAGCTTTTCTCAAGAGTTTCTGAAATTACAGCCAAGAAAATTTCAATTTAGCTTCATATCAGCATTTTGTTCAGCCTTAATGCAACCTTCATTCAGCCTTCCTAATCAGTCTTCATGCAGCTTCATCTCCATTCTTCAATTCAGCTCGCATACAAACCTTGCTTGTATCACTCAGTAGCTCCCAAATGGAGCACACGGCAGCAACAATTGGAATGCAATTCAGATTTTTGGGTTGTTTCAGCAAATTCTTTTCTCAGCTCCATTTAGACTTTAAGCTTCATCAGATTATACAGCTTCAAGTCACTGATTTCTCTAACAATTAACATCAGAGTATTTGCTTCAAATAGTTGTGGAGAATGCAAGGTTTCCATTCGAAATTCCAATCAGCACATTGACTTAGCCAAACCACTGCCTTACATTCGAATTTTTTTAGCAGCTCTAGCATCCATTAGTTCTTCTTATATCTGAAATTGAATGTGCACCTTCAACTTCAGATACATTCAACACTTAACATCTTGATTCATAGCTTCAAAAACTCAAATTTCAGCTTCAACTTGACACAAACTGCATTTTCAGCTTGTTTTCTCAACCTTACTGCATTTCCAGCTTGTATTCTTTGCTTGATTCAGTAATGCAATTGAATTTTTCACTGCAATTCATCCACGCAGCAGCATTCCTTTGTTCTGATCAGCAACCTTTCAGTCTTCAATTCCTGATAATTTCCAATGGGTTTTGCTTTTAATCCTTTTCAACACCCTTGCATTTGTTTACATTCCGAACACAGATTTTCAAACTTCTCCATTGCTTGCCTCTTGCTTCAATACAGAATTCCTTATATTTTCAGCTTTTGTTCGGACCTTGTTCAGACTCCCTGATTTATACAGCTTTGGAAACCCAAAATTCAGCTCGAGTTGATCAACTGCATTTTCGGCTCATGACACTGATTTTCTGCACAGATTTCTATAGACCTCAAATCTGACCAGCTGAAATTATGGCTCCATCAGATTGCAGCTGAACTTAGCTTCCCACAATTCCAACTTCCAAATTCTTGATCCAAGTTAATTTCGATCCAAGGTGGCAGATTTTTTCAGTTTCTTTATGGCACAAATTGCTTTTCTCACTTAAGCTCAGATTTTGTGCCATTTCCTTTCTTTATTTCAGAATTCTTCATCTCTTTGGCAAAGAATTTCAACCGAATTCACCTTGGTTTCAACATGGCTTAGATCTCCCATTGATGGTCAAGAATCTTCAATTGGCAATTTCAATCTTTGATCACTTCTTCTTATCATTTTTTTTTTCGAAATGGCATCCTTGATAAAAATTGCTTCCAAATTACTAATCACTCCCCACACTTAAATCTTTGTCCGTCTCGGGCAAAATAGCACTAAGAAAACATCCCAAGCAAACAAATCCATAGAAGAATTTGGGTTAAGATTAGCAATAAGGAAAGACAGGAATTTTGCCAAAATTGAATTGGAAAGGTAAACTAAATGATTAGTCCCAATAGATGTGATCCAATCAATGAAATATGACTTAGAAAGAACCTCAGCAAGTTCTAGAGCACAATAACATATGTGTATCACAAAATAAGGCTAATCTCACTAGGTAAAAATAATCTATCTCAAATCCTCAATTAAGAATCTAAAGCAAAATCGTACTCAAGCATCCAAGATCTCATCCATGAACTCAAATCCTAAGTTTTGACAACCGAATTTAATTTATTTTCCAAAAGACTCTAAAATGCTATTGAGATAACCTAAGGGATACATTTATTTCTAATCATGCAATAAAAAGTGCTAAAATGAAATACATGGTAATTACAATGATTTTATTCATGTCATGTTACTCTACTCACTTATTTATTAACAAGAACTCATTTTTTTAAGAGTGAAAACATGCAATAAAGGAAAAGGCAACAAAAATCAAACTCCCTTTTATTTCTGGCGGTCGGAGTCTGTCAAGAAAAAGCCTCCACCGTGGTAGTGGAGGAGTCTGGGTGTGCGAAAGAGCTTCTTCCATTTCTTCAACTTTACAGTGCATCGCTCCCCCACACTTGGACTTTACAGTAACCTGTTCAGGTGGACGAAGATTATTTAAATACAAGACCCATTCAAGAGGTAGAGTGCTTTGAATTAAAGTAAAATCTACTCCCTCTTTATTCTTTGTGGGACTCATCTCAGGAGGTTTCAGTCTGTTCAAATGAAGCTCCCACTCCAGCAGTCTTTTGGACCCTGCAAAACCATGTAATACCCCTCTCAAGCGTGCAGGGTAGGAAAGAAATGAAATAATATCAGTCTTTGCAAAGAATGTATCAAAAAATGTATCACATCCAATAAAATCAATTTTAGGCAGCTCAAAAAATTTTTCACAATGAATATCTACCCAAGAAGCATCAAGAAACTTATCATAATCAATGAAATTTATTTTGGATGCTCCAATGAAATTTTCCCAATTATTTCCCACACATGCCAAATCAAGAAGTGTATCGCAGCCTATAAAATCAACTTTTGGTATTTCTCTCGATGTTTCCAAAATAAAAGAAATACTTACCTGATCGCGCTGAAAAATACCTGGAGGTTCCACAATGATAGATGTGTCCATAGCTCCCTCCTGGTCAAGAATAGAGTCCGTATCAGGCTCAAGTTCTAGTAGGCGCTCAACTGGTATAAGTGATCCTTGGGGCTCTGTGCAATCCCCTACACTTTGAATCTCAACAGAAATAGGTGATCCTTGGGGCTCTGTGCAATCCCCTACACCTAGAATAATCTCTCCAGCTGTAAATGTGTCTGAAATGTCTTCTGAAAATTCCTCAGTCTCAGCAGTAAATACTCTCTCAGCCTCCTCTGAATGAATAGCTCTTCCAGAAAAATCGGGTAAAAATCCCTCAGCCTCTAGCTCTGTTTGCTCCAGCTCATCAAGAATATCCACGCTCCTGATGGAGTGATCCTCCCTCGGATGCTTCATAGCATCGAAAAGACTAAACTGGACTACTGTGTCTCCCACCTCCATCGAGAGTGTGCCAGCATAAACATCAATCTTTGTTTTGGCAGTCTTCAGAAAAGGCCTCCCAAGGATGAGTGGGGATCTGCGTGCAAGATACTCTCCCTCCATGTCTAGAATGTAGAAGTCCGCAGGGAAAATCAATTCTTTCACTTTAACCAACACATCTTCAATAACTCCCGCTGGCCGGGTCTGGCTCCTATCCGCTAGCTGTATCACAACTCCAGTGGGCTGTAAAGGACCAATGCCAAGCATCTGGAAGACTGTCCTGGGCATGACATTAATAGAAGCTCCTAAATCAAGCATAGCATCATGTAGCGTGGTGCTCCCTATCTCACAAGATACAGTGAACATGCCAGGGTCTTCACATTTCTGAGGGATGCATGGATAAGTGATGAAACATTCTTCCCCATGCTGACTAACTCATTTTCCTTAAGCTTCTTCTTATGAATACAAAGATCTTTCAAAAATTTTGCGTACTTAGGAACCTGTTTAATCATCGTCAGCAGGGGTACATTAATTTCAACTTTACTAAAAAGTTTCACCAGCTCATTATACTCTTTTGCTTTCTCCTCCTCTACATGTCTTTTGGTTGGAGTTCTCCCTTGTGGAAAAGGCAAAGGAACCCTAAAATCATCAATTTTTGCCGGAGGTAGAGATGCTGAATTCTGCCCTGCTGTCCCATTCGATGTGGTGGCTGTAAAATTGGCCTCGGCTCTGTTTTCTTCTCCGTTTGCCACCAAATTTGAAGGGTTGCTTGAGGATTGAGTTGGAAACGGGTTAGGGTTGGAATCAGCTGAATTTGAACTCATTTCAGTGTTGTTTTGGGATGGAATTGAAGTTGCTGTCCGGTTTCCTGAAAATTCTGCTCTTGGACTCTTTTGAGATGTTGAAACCTTCCCACTTCTCAAATAAATAGCACTCACGTTCCCTTTAGGATTAGGAATAGTTTGGGAAGGTAGTTGACTGGATCCTTGAGCTTGATTCTGATTGAGCCCACTAGCCAATTGACCCAATTGCCTTTCAAGGTTTTGAATATGTTGTTGTTGTTGTTGGAACATTTGTCGCACTTCCATCATTGGTTCTTGCTGATCATTTCCTCCATTTGATCTCCCATAACCTCCTTGATTAGAATAGCTCCTTGATTGACCTTGAAAAGATGAATGAGTTGGCTGAAATTGTGGAGCTTGTTGATTCGGTTGAAAACATGGTGGTTGGGGCTGATTAAAGGACTGATTGGGCTGTTGATAGGGCTGATCAAATGGCTGATATGCTTGGAAACATTGCTGGGCGTTGTGACCTTGAAAATTCTGATTCTGAGGTGGAAAATTAGGTGGCGAAGGCTGAAAATTCTGCCCTTGAAACCCTTGATTGCAGGGCTGTAAAAACTGATTCATGGGCTGTGATGGCTGAAAATTCTGTTGGTTTTGAGCTGGGAAAGCTGGGAATGATTGCCATCCTTGCTGCCCTTGATAAGGTTGCTGAAATTGAGGTTCAAATGCCTGATATTGTTGCTGAAAATGTTGAGAATTAGGCTGAAACGGGGGCTGAAAGTTTTGGTTTGATTGCTGAAAAGTTGGCTGATTGTTTTGAGGTTGTTGGGGCTGCTGGAAATTAGGTTGAGGCTGCTGTGAGGACTGATTTTGATGCTCTTGTTGGCAGAAAGCATTCCCATACCTCAAATTAGGATGATTCCTCCAACCGGGGTTATAGGTAGAGGAATATGGATTATTTCTTGCTTGGAATTGTCCTCTCCCTAAGGCTGCTACTGTCTCGTCCTGTTGGAGGGTGGGGCACGAATCTGAGGTGTGCTCTAGACTAGAGCAAATGCCACACACACTTATCATTTGACTTGACTGCGGAGGTACTGAAGAATTTGAGCCTTTAATTGCATTATCAACCTTCATTTGCTTAATGAGTGATGTGAGCTCCACCACTGCTTCCCTCATTTCTTTCTGTTCAGTAGGAACTACCTGAACTTCTCCCACTCCTCTGGTGGTCAAGGCTCTGCCTCCAAATTGTTGGGAATTCTCAGCCATATTAGATATTAACTCCCTAGCCTGCATTGGTGACTTGTTCACTAGGGCCCCTCCAGCTGCAGCATCTATCAGGACTCTATCCATCTGCAGCAGTCCCTCATAAAAATATTGAATCAATAATTGCTCACTGATTTGATGCTGGGGGCAACTAGAACACAACTTGTTAAATCTTTCCCAGTAATCATACAATGTTTCACCAACCACTTGCTGAATCCCACAGATACTTTTTCTGATTATAGCTGTCCTTGAGGCTGGGAAGTACTTTTCTAAAAATGCTTTCTTCATGGAGATCCAACTAGACACATGCCCTGTAGGCAGATAATAGAACCAGTCCTTGGCTGCTCCTGTCAATGTGAAGGGGAAAGCTCTCAGCTTGATGTCTTCTTCAGAAATGCCCTGAGGCTTCATAGTAGAGCACACCACATGGAATTTGTGCAAGTGTCTGTTTGGATCCTCCCCAGATAAACCCTGAAACTTCGGCAGCAAATTTATAAGTCCCGATCTTAACTCAAAACTTTCCCCCAGCTCTGGATAGGCTATGCTGGAGTACTGAAATGCAGCGTCAGGTGTTGCAAGCTCCTTCATGCTTCTCTGGTGGTCTGCCATGTCTCTGCCTGAGTGAGTAAAAATAGTCTGAGTGGGAGGAATATCTGTAGTCTCAGCAAGAATGGCCTGACTCCTCCTGGCTCTGAAAGTCCTCTCAATCTCAGGATCGAAATCTTCTAATTCAGCACCTAGAGACCTGGTCATAAAAACAAAACAAATCACAGTAAAAGTGGATAAAAAGATAAATCAAATAAAATCAAATCAAAAGATATAGCAATAAGCACAGAAACAAATCAAGAATGATATGAAATAAGTGCGCAAGCTAAAATCAAACAAGTCAACTAACAGTTCCCCGGCAACGGCGCCAAAAATTTGACAAGCCCAAACTATGTGTCACAAAAGTAGGCCTCAAATTTAGATGTAAATGAATAACTGGAAACCCTTTTACAAGCAAAAAATATAAGAATGTAGCAAGGGGCCACAGGTCGTATTTTTCTCGGGGATAGTTGTCGTGCTCGATTCAAACTTGTAGATATGTGTCGTTTTTTTTGGGTTTCAAACACGAAAATGGATTTTTGGTTTGTAATTGAAAATGAAAATGAAAGGAAAATAAAGAAAAGTGAACAAAGGAGCTAGACAAAGAAATGACACTTAGTACTTGACCTAACGGAAGCTATTCAAGCACTTGCAAAATTTTCTTCCTTGGAAACTAACTTCTGATTGCTACAAAACAAAAGGAATGCTGAGAAAAAGGTAAAAGCAGTGATTGGAATTTTCGAAAATGAACAAACCTAACATAAGTACTAACATGCGAAATTAAGACTCAACCAAGCAATTGCAACTTAACTAGCTAAAGTATTTTTGGAACCTAACCACTGCCAACTAATTCGGATATAAGTGAGTGCAAGTTTATCGAATTCAAACACAATCTTATACCACAAAATCAAGTTGAAATTTGGATGCAAGAAGGGCTAAGGCAAGTGGCACGCAAGGGAGAAGTCCTTGTGCCAAAAACTAACTCTAAATCAAGGAACAAGTGTGTTTTCGGCCCAAGGGTTTAAACTGAGTGTTTCACTTGGAAATCAAGAGTAGTATGGAAGAACTAAGCAAGACTAAGCTAAAGAATTAAAACTGACATCAAGATGTGTTAAGCAAATATTCAGAAATTTAGCAAACAAAAATTCAGATTTCCATTCAAAGATTCAGCACATGGCTTTGATGCAAAACACACAACAAACTTAAACTGATAATCTTATCGAAAGGCCAAACAACTAAGCTGAAATATCTAATGTTTATCTGACAAAAATTTCTCCAACAGCAGCTGGAAATTTCAGAACATGGTTTGGGTTTTTACAGAATTAAAAGGACACGCAACAAGTGAATTTGGCACGCAAGGATTCGAATTGCTACCTAGCTTAATTTGAGTGCTATTTAAACTAAATAACCTATCTATCTAATGCTAGAGCAAGGATCGACAACTAAGAAACTCAGAAACAACTTAGAAAATAAGAAATCAGAGACAAACTCAGAACTGAAAGTAAATTTCAGAAATCTGATGGCACGCAGGAATTGTGGTTGGCACGCAAGAATTGTGACTACAAACTAACTGAATTTGAATCTAATTGTCATCTAAACAAGTTCCTAACTTACTGACATTGAAGATTAGCATTCTAATTAAGCTAAACAATGCAGAATCGAAAACTAAGATAACCTAAAACTGAATTTTTGCAGAAACCAAACAGAATTTGCTCAAAACTGTAAATTACAACCAAACAATGGAAAATTAAGTATCTAAACTACTCCTCAACCCCTCCTCATCTCAAGAACTCCTTGGTCGTCAATCAAGAGTGAACTTCGAACCCGCAAGCTCAACAAATCAGTGATGATACGCCTCTGCTACTGAAACAGATCAAATCCATGCTCAAACTGAAATTCAGCTTCCGAACTCATCAATCTTGCTGTGGTGACTGGCGATTTGGATTTGGGAGTGTCCGAGACCTTCCAGGGAACCCCTCTGGTCAGCTCAGATGCGATGGAAATGGAGCACAGCTGAGCTTGATGAATTCAAGTAGTGAATCTGCTGAAACCTCACGCAGCTTCACTATTGAGCAGAAATCCAATCTGAGACTTCACTGAGATTCCTTTCACTGACCTAGCCCTTGATCTGATGGTGGATTGAGTGACCGCGCCTTCAATTGGATGAAAGATGGAAGAAAACAATGAAGAAAATGAAGAACTCGAGAGTTGCGGCGAATACGCGATGGGGAAGAGCTTCTGTGCCATTTTCCTTAAGTATTAATCAATGGATGGCTCAGATCGATTTGAGGAAATCCAACGGCCGATCTCTCTCTGATTTGAGCCAAACTTTGATGATGGTGATCTGAGGTCAGGATCTGCCTCCTGTTAGCTCGGATCCTCCAGATGTGCAACGGATGGTCCAGATCATCCTAATCTTTGAATGGACGCTCTAGAGCCCTCCAAGCTTGATCCAACGGTCGATTGAGCTCTGATTGGGATGAAACCTTCAGATCTTGATCATAGAGCTTGATCAACCCTAACCCTAGCTCGGATTGCTCCAGATCATCCCGGATGGCTCAGATCTAGCCGCTCTTGAATCGGACGGCCCGGATTAATCGTAGGCTTGATAATTTGATCCGGTTCCACTTCCGACTCAAGTTTGACCCAATATGCTCTAGGTCCAGGAACCTTTCATGCCTACAAAAATAAATCAAGAATTTAGTGCCCAATTAACTCAAATATGTGTAATTTTGCATTTAAGTCCAAAATATGAATAAGTTCTAAAACCTAAGCAATTTCACAATTTAGGCAATAAAAACATAGATCAAACAGGGATTTAAGCAACTCAAATGATCAATAAAATGGAATCTATCAACTACCATATGAAGTTTTACAGCTAGTCACTCCAATGAACTAGTTCCCTTAACTAGCATCCATGTTTATCTCCGGACATCCCAATGTCACCAGCCAGTGAGAATCAGCTGATTAGAGAATAACCCATGCTAGTCTCAACAGAATTGATAGTGTCCGTTTTTATCAATTCATCGACTAGGGATATTTTCAATACTTCACAATTGCACATGTAGAGATAATCACTAGTTGTGATCTCATCACAAATTCTCTTATGCTGTGAATTGCATTGCGGACATTCAGTAGATGAGTTTAAGATCCCAATCAAATACACAAACATGTATACTCAAATAGTGAATTTTCATTTATTAAAGTAAATGATTACAATCATAAGGCGATTGCCTTAGGACACTTCTCTCACATTACTAACAAACTCCCACTTGGCCTAATGCCAATCGCTACGGTATCCAATACCACAGGCTCTAACATGACCCTCAAACTTGCTTTGAGGCAAGGCCTTAGTTAAAGGATCAGCTAAATTCCTTTCATTGGGAATTTTCTCAATTTATATATCATTCCTACTTATAATCTCTCTGATCAGATGATAGCGGCGAAGCACGTGTTTGGATCGCTGATGAGACCTTGGTTCCTTTGCTTGTGCAATAGCTCAATTGTTGTCGCAATAAACCGGTATTGCTTCATCAATGGTTGGAACCTCACCAAGTTCGGAGACAAACTTCTTGATCCAGACTGCTTCCTTGGTAGAATCCGCTACGGTGTCTTGTTTGGAACTCTTCCAACTTATTGCGCCTCCATTCAAAGTAAATACGTATCCAGACTGAGATTTGGAGTCATCCTTATCTGTCTGGAAACTGGCATCTGTATACCCACGTATTACCATATCTCCTTCTCCATATATTAGGAACACATCCTTAGTTCTTCTTAAGTACTTAAGGATTGTCTTCACAGCCGCCCAGTGATCCATACCTGGATCAGACTGGTATCTGCTCGTGACGCTCAGAGTATATGATACATCGGGCCTAGTACATAACATAGCATACATGATAGATCCTATCGCGGATGCATAAGGAATGTTATTCATGCAAATCCTCTCGTCTTCTGTGCGCGGACACATAGACTTTGAAAGGTTGATCCCATGCCTGATGGGAAGGTAACCTTTCTTGGATTCCGACATGCTAAACCTTTTTAGCACTCGGTCTATATACGTAGACTGCGAAAGACCAAGCAACCGTTTTGATCTATCTCTATAGATTCTAATCCCAAGGATATAGGTTGCTTCTCCCAGGTCTTTCATGTAGAAAGTTTTGGACAACCAAATTTTTAACTGTCTGTAAAACTGATATATCGTTTCTTATAAGTAATATGTCATCGGCATATAATACTAGTAATACGACTGCACTCCCAATAACCTTCTTGTACACCCAAGGTTCGTCAGGATTTTGTGAGAAATCAAACTCTTTGATTGTCTTATCAAAACGGATGTTCCAGCTCCTGGATGCTTGCTTCAGTCCATATATGGATCGTCGAAGCTTGCATACTTTGGTTTTATCAACCGATGTGAAACCTTCAGGTTGTATCATGTATACATCCTCAAGTAGGTTTCCATTAAGGAAAGTGTTTTCACATCCATTTGCCATATCTCATAATCATAATGAGCTGCTATGGCCAGGAGCATCCGAATGGATTTAAGCATAATTACCTTCCATGTCGATTTTCTTCTTGAAAACCCACTTGCACCCTATGGGCTTAATCCCTTCAGGTGGGTTAACCAAGTCCCACACTTGATTTTCGTACATGGAATCCATTTCCGACTTCATGGCTTCAAGCCATTTGTCCCTTTCTGAACTTTTTAGAACATCTTCATAACTGATAGATTCGTCTTCGCTTATGAGTAACACGTCGTTCGATTCACTTATGAGAAATCCGTATCTCTCTGGAATATTGCGTGTCCTATCAGACCTTCGAAGAGGTGGTGTTGTTTTAGGTTCAACTGATAGCTCATCATTATGAGTTATTGGTTGTGGGTCTAGACTAGGTGTCACTGTAATGTCTATTGGAGTTTCTTGAACTTCATCAAGTTCAATGCCACTCCCACTATTTTCTTGTAAAAGAAATTATTTTTCAGAAATACAGCATGCCTTGAAACAAACACCTTTTGTTCCAAGGGATGATAGAATTGGTAACCCTTCGTTTCCTTAGGGTATCCAATAAATAGACATTTATCAGACTTAGCATCCAATTTGTCTGATACAGTCCGCTTCACATAAGCAGGATAACCCCATATCTTAAGGTGAGTTAAGTGAGGTTTTTTACTATTCCATGTCTCATATGGAGTAGTAGAGACTACCTTGGTCGGGACTCTGTTTAGCAAGTAAACAACTGTCTTAAGTGCATAGCCCCAAAGGATTTTGGAAGAGTTGCATGATTCATCATCGACCTAACCATGTCCATTAAGGTTCGGTTGTGCCTCTCAGATACATGATAAATACTATTTTATTGATTATTTGAGCTGCTAAAATCCATGTTTGATCTATGTTTTTATTGTCAAAATTGTGAAATTGCCCTAGGTTTTAGAACTTACCTTTATTTTGGACTTAATTGCAAATATGTAAATTTTTGGATTATTTTGGCCACTAAATTCTTGATCTATTTTTTTGTAGGCATCAAGGTTCAAGGATCTAGGGCATATTGGGTCAAACTCGAGTCGGAAGTGATCCGGATCAGATTATCAAGATTACGATTAAATCTGGGCCGTTCGATTCGAAAGCGGCTAGATCTGAGCCATCCGGAATGATCTGAAGCCATCCGAGCTAGGGCTAGGGTTGATCAAGCACCCTGATCAAGATCTGAAGGTTTCATCACAATCAGAGCTCAATCAACCGTTGGATCAAGCTTGGAGAGCTCTAGAGCGTCCAATCACAGATAGAGTTGATCTGGACCATCCGTTGCATATCTGGAGGATCCGAGCTACCACAAGGAAGATCCTGACCCCAGATCATCATCATAAAAGTTTGGCTCAAATCAGACCAAGAACAGCCATTGGATTGAAGCAAATCAATCTGGACCGTCCATGCTTAATTACTTAAGGAAATTTTGGCCGCAGCTCTTCCCTATCGCGTCTTCGCCGCTACAGTGTTTTCCCTTAGCTTGTTCTTCATGTTCTTGAGTATTTTTCTTCATCCGAAGGCGTGATCACTCGATTCTTAATTCAGAGCTAGTGCTAGGTCGTCGAGGAAGCCATCAGTGGAGTTTCCGGATCAGATTTGCTCAATATACAGTGCTGTTGAGAGGTTTCCGCAGTTCTGGTCACTTGGCATCTTTGGATCGGCTGTGCTCGATTTCATTCCAACTGAGCTATCTAGAGGGGTTCCCTAGAGAGTTTAGATCATCATCCATCCATCTTCGCACACCGAAGCAGCCGAAATGAAGATTCCGAGTGGAAATTTCAGAAATGATGCAATCTGAACTTGATTCAATCACCGATGGAGTTTTCCCCACGATTTGCTGAGTTTGCGGGTCCGATGCTCTCCCTTGCTTGACAACCAAGGAGTACCTGAGCTGAAGAAGGGATCGAGGAGTAGTTTTCCTTAGTTAATTTAAGTTTAGCTGTAATTTTAATTTTCTGCACTGTTCTATTCTGAAGTTCTTGTTCAGCTACTGTAATTTACGATTTCTGAGTTGTTAGCCATAATTTAGCTTCAATTCCGCAAGTAGAGTAATTTAGGAACTTATTCAGTGACAGATTGAGTTCAATTCCAGTTAAATTTCGATTAGATTCCTGCGTATCAGGTCTGCCCTGTTTTCTGCAACTGCGTATCAGCAGTTTCTGAATTTTCAGATAGGTTAAGTAGATTTGAGATGTGTTTCTGCTGAATTTGATTTAATTCTTCAGTCTAATTAGTTAAGGTACTTGTTAGTGAGTAGTTACACTTCATTTCAGTTTGTTTCATGCTTACTTTCTGCAATTCGAATCCTTGGTTGCGTGCCAAGATCTTTGTTGCGTGCCAAGCTAGGTTCCTGCATATTAGTAGTTTCAATTTCTTTTCACTAGTTTAGTCAAGTAATTGTTAGTTTAACTTCCTTGCTTCTAGATTAGATACTTGTATTCAAGTTATGTTAGCTAGTTCAGTCCTTAATCTATTGTGAAAACAGGAAAATTTGTAGCTAAACCTTAAATTCTGCAATCTGAATTTCAGCATTTGGGTTCTGATTTCTTTGCTTTGCTAGTTCTGATCTCAGTTCCGATTCCTTTACAGAATCTTGCTTATTTCTGCAATAATAGCTTTGTTTCTCAATTGAATAAATCAGTTTTAAAAAGTGAGTTGAAAGATTCACTCATTTCGGAATTCGGAGATAGTTTTTGGCAAAAAGTTTTCTCTTGTGTGCCAACTGCCTTGGAGCCAATTGCATCTAAATTTAGCTTACTTTTGTGGCATATGGTTGTGCTGGAATTCGATAAGCTCGCACTTGCTCAAATCTGAATTTTGGTGGTAGTGATTGGTTTCCAAAAGCACTTTAGATAATTGAGACCCATTGCTTGGTTGACTTCTACATGTTGCATGCTAATAATTGTGTTAAGTTTGATTAATTCCGAAAACTTCATCATTGCCTTTACTTCATTGCATAGCATTTTGCCTTATGTTAAAATCAGAAAACAATTTTCCATGAAAAATTCTTTGTAAGTGCTTATTTAGGTTTTCACTAGTTGAGCTTTTTGGTGCCAATTTTCTTGCTCAAGTTTATTAAATCAAGGTTTCTATTTTTCCATTGCAATTTAATTTTCAATTACAAACCAAAATCCAATTACTTGTTTGAAACCCAAAAACACAAAAACGACACATATCTACAAGTTTGAATCAAGCACGACAACTAGCCCCGAGAAAAATACGACCTGTGGCCCCTATATTACATTTTCATACTTTTGATTGTAAAAGAGTTTCCAGTTATCCATTCACATTTAAATCTGATGGTCCCATAATTCGTGACAAATTTAATCTAGTATTTCGGGACTATCAATACACCATTATGCTGTGGTGTATATGACGGAGTCCATTGGGACAATATCCCATTGTCCCTAAGATAATCTTGAAACTCTTGACTTAAGTATTCACCACCTCGATCGGATCGAAGTATCTTAATACTTTTGCCAAGCTGTTTCTCTACTTCATTTCTGAACTCTTTGAATTTCTCAAAAGCTTCAGATTTGTGTTTCATCAAGAACACATACCCGAATCGTGAGTGATCATCGATAAAGGTGATGAAGTAGCTATAGCCTCCTTGTGCAAGAGTTGACATTGGTCCACATACATCAGTATGTATTAGACTAAGCAATTCTCCCACTGGATTACCTTTTCCAGAAAAGGGTAATTTGGTCATCTTGCCTTTTAAGCATGATTCGCATGTATCAAATGAACCGGGTTCAAATGATTCCAGAATTCCACATCGGTGTAATTCGGTCATGCGTTTCTTACTTACATGGCCAAGACGGCAATGCCAAGTGTAGGAGTCTATTCGATTATCTATTCGAGCACGTTTGTTGCTAACTTTGATATTGAAAACGTCATTGGATAAATCTAACGTGTAGATACCATTGCACAAAGTTCCATTCCCATAAAGAACGTCATTTAAAGTTATGTAACAACAATTGTTACTAAAAGTTAAATGATAACCCTTTTCATTCAAACATGAAATAGATACAATGTTCTTTATTAACGAAGGAACAAAATAACAATTATCCAATTCTAAGACACGTCCAGTGGGGAGCTTTAGCAAATATGTTCCGATGGCAACAGCAGCAATCTTTGCTCCATTTCCAACTCGTAAATTCGCTTCTCCTTTGACGAGTCTTCTTCTATTCCTTAGCCCCTGTATGTCATTACATATATGTGAGCTGCACCCAGTATCCAGTACCCAGGTATTTGAGGAAATAGAGTGACATTCAATAACGAAGATACCTGAAGAGGATGGGGCATTGGATGCCTTCTTCTTCAAGGACTCAAGATAAACTTTGCAGTTTCTTCGCCAGTGACCCTCCTTGCCACAGTGATGGCAAGTTCCTTTTGGTGTCTTTTCAGTCTTTTTGGCCTTTTCTTCTTTCCTTTATTCTGTTCTTTGGCCTTCCTCTTAGAACCTTTCTTCGAGGAACCAACTAACAGTACCGTCTTTTGATCCTACTTCACAGAAGGCTCTACAGTCTTCAGCAGGTTGAGCAACTCAGGAAACTGGTCTGGAGTTGCATTTTCAGGAGGACGGTTGGGAAGTTGATCTTCAAGGACATAAGCAAACTTCTCTGCCTTGAGGACTATCCTCAGGTTTCGAAGCCAGTCCATGAAGTTTGGCCCAGTCAGTTTATTAGTGTCCAAAATGGAATGCAAATTCAGAGAAGACATGATCGAGTGATTATCCTAGAAATACAATTTGAGCTTATGTGAGAAGAATAATTAAAGAATGTATCAACATACATTAATAAAATCCTATTTATTTTTCAAATTGAATAACCCTTTTTATCAATTCGGGAGATCGTAGGAACATCTCCAAATAGGTTGATATCCAACCATAGATAAGAACAATCATGACTGTGGCCATCAAGTTATTCTTAGCTATGAAGGTAGGTAATTATACCGATTACATATCACATATATGTAACTATCACTTTATGCTATCAACTAATTGAATGTTTACATAAATCATTGGGTTGTTAACTCATTAACAAGTATGCGACATTATACATAGCACCCAACTGCACCTCTCTTTGCATCGACCTTGGCTGTGGCACAACAAATCGATGCTCCAAGCTTAAGGCTGACCCATTAATCAAGAAATAGTTTTAATATGGTTGGAGCTCATTCAACCGTTTAGTCAGGCTTGGATGTGTCCAACAACCAAAACTAAGGATTGACCTCTGACTCCAACTATATTATTCGTAAACTAATTCCATGGTTTGAACATGTTGAGGTTCAAGCCGGGCATGGATGTGTCCATCAACCCAAACGAGAAACAAAACTCCGATTCTAACCATATTAATGGAAGCTGTTGACCTTAATATTTTGTAAGGGGTTTTGAGTCTCATCCTTTCTTTTCTAAGCACATTCATGACATATAATTATGTCATGACTAACGATTTCCTTAATAAAGTATGTATGTGACTTAATTTATCAAGTCCCATGAATTGAATTAGGAACCGGATTTCCTAATTCTAATTTCATACTTTATTCAAGGAATTGTTTTGGGAAACAATTTCCTAAATTGTCAAAATCAATTTCGGAAATAATATGTTTAAGACTTTGATTTCTCTAAATCAAATCTTATTAAATTAAGAGACAATTCCCTTAATTCAACCACATATTATTTTCATGAAAATCTCATTTAAGAAACACTATAGGAAAGCATTTTCCTAATTAATTTTGGAGACAACAATATGTAAGAGCATAATCTCTTAAATCATATTTTATTCATGGATTTAATTAATTACAACAATTGTAAGTTTCTGGTACAAAGAAAACTTACATATTTCCAAACTTGAAAAATTTCTAAAATAGAAAATTTCCAAAATTGGAAAGTTTCCAAAGATGGGAAGTTTTCACAATTATCATAAAATTTCAGAAACTAGGATATTTCAAACGTTTGCGATATTTCATGAGGATTTCCAAACTTTGAGATTCCTAAATCTAAAACTTATAATAATTTGAAAATTTCCAAAATTGAGATTATGACAAAGTTTTCCACAAAACAATTATATGATTATGTCGAACACTAACCGGCTCTGATACCACTGTTGGGACCGGGTGTATGTTGACAAGGATACGGGTTCGTAAAATTTTAAATTTTTACGTGCAGCGGAAGAATTAGCATAAAATAATTTCTCAAATTATTTTAACCACGTATCTAGCATGCAACCTTATGATGTGTGGACATGATCATCAATTAAAACTTTGCGGAAAAGTAAACTAATTTACTTTGTACCTCGCGTAACTCGAAGAAAGGGACGAGATCCAATCGTAGCGTCCCTTGGAAGCTCCGCCTCTATTCGCGTCCACGCCAAGTTCTCTTCGGGATGACTTCGCAAAGCCACGAGTTTTGTGTCGACGAGAACTACTAGATTTTCCAAAGACACAACTAGAATATCAAGAGAGAAGAAATGAAACTAACCACCAAGTAACGGAATCAAAATTCCGGGAAAGGAAGGAAGGAGTCGCGATCCGCTTCTTCTTCTTCATCGGCACGAACTTGGTGGAGGAAACTCACGGGCACCCTAGGTGCTTGCGCCGGCCCTAGGGGAGGAGATAGAGCCAGCCCTAGAGAGAGAAACAGCGCCGACCCTAGAGAGAGAGAGAGTTAGAGAGAGAGAGGGAGAGAGTTAATCTCTTGATCAATCTATTAATGAAATCAAGCCTAGCCTTGGTTCCTTTATATAGTAGCCTCTCCCTTGCCAAGTCTCCCCTTTAACGAAATTTTTCATAAGAAATTTATCCTATAAATTTTCTTTATGAATTATTCTCTTTAAACCAAGTTTTATTATAACTAATTTTATAATATAACAAATACATCTCTCCTTTTATTATGGAATAAATTTTACAAGAAATTTATAAATTTTCTTATTATGGAAAAATCAATTCATAATTGATTTTATAAAATTAAAATAAACCATTCCATGGATCATTTTAATTTCCATAAAAAAGAATAAATTTCTATAAATTTCTTTATATAAATTTCTTTATACAAATTTATTTATCCATAATTTATAAAACAAATCGCACTTGATTTATTTTATAAAATAAACCAAATAAATTGGTTCTCTCTTTTATTGTGGCCGGCCAAACCAAAGAGGGTGGGCACCCTCTTTGGCCGGCCAAACCGAGCCGAACTCATCGCGAATTAAACTCATTTAATTCGCCCAATAAGCCTTCAAAAGACTTAGCCATTTTTAGCTTCCGTTGCGCCTCTGATTAACTCAGATTCGACTTATTTCTCTTGATCGGAAAATCCAATTTTCAACTCGTTTTAAATCCCTCGGATTACTCGTAGTGCGTGTGACTAAATAGGCTTTCGATTTATGTTGGCCGTCTATAATCAACTAATTATAGAACGATCATGAGTGGCACCTAGTAGTACATCATGACCCCCAATTAATCGAAAGATCAACGGTTGACCTCAGAAGTAATTCTGAAACCCTTCAGCAGCTCTAATGAATCGTGCCCCATTCCCTTCACCATCTTATACCCACTTGGTTCAGGACATGGTCTGTGTGTGTCAGTCCCCACTAGGCTGACTACGTCACACCTAGCCCAAGTAGTGTCTTTCTCGTCCTTTGGATTTCTAATTACTCTCATGTATTTAAGAGACTCATACTCTAAACATGACATGCTCTGGCCAGAGGCTTTGGTAACAATCCGACGATAGGCCTGGGTATACATCTCCTCACAAGGAGTGGTGAATCCTTTGTAGGCTGTTCAAACATCTTCGGGCACTTCGGCTTATACCCAATCATCCTGGGTCCACACCTCCTTGGAGATGCTTGCTTAAGATGTTAAAGTATAAGTCTCCATGACCAAGATGACTTGAACACCGCAAGTCAAAGGAACATCGCACTTAAGCTGCAGTAAGAACTTCACTGACATATCTATATAGATTACCATATGAAGTTTTACAGCTAGTCACTCCAATGAACTAGTTCCCTTAACTAGCATCCATGTTTATCTCCGGACATCCCAATGTCACCAACCAGTAAGAATCAGCTGATTAGAGAATAACCCATGCTAGCTAGTCTCAACAGAATTGATAGTGTCCGTTTTTATCAATTCATCGACTAGGGATATTTTCAATACTTCACAATTGCACATGTAGAGATAATCACTAGTTGTGATCTCATCACAAATTCTCTTATGCTGTGAATTGTATTGCGGACATTCAGTAGATGAGTTTATGATCCCAATCAAATACACAAACATGTATACTCAAATAGTGAATTTTCATTTATTAAAGTAAATGATTACAATCATAAGGCGATTGCCTTAGGACACTTCTCTCACATTACTAACACAATTAGCCCTAAGCCTCTCTTGGTTCTCTCCTAGGGTTAGGTGGCGCCGGCGACAAGGGAAGAATGAGAAGCTTTTGGAGTTGATTCTTTCTTCTCTCTCATCCTCTCTTCTTCCTCTTGGGTGTGCACAAACCTGAATCAAAGGAGTGTGGTCGGCGGTAAGTAAAACAAGAAGAACTTCCTTCTTTTTGGCGCCAGCGGCAAGGGAAGGAGGAAGTGGTGGCTTGCGGCTAGGTTTTGATACAAGGAGAGAGTTTTTCTCTCTTCATCTTCTTCTACTTCTTCTTCCTCTTCCTCTCTTATCCTCCTTTGCTGGCGCACCGTTGAAGTAGAGCTAGGGTTTTGGCCGGCAGTGATAAAGGAGGAGAAGAAGGTGGTGGCGACACAAGTTGAAGAGATTCTTCATCTTAGGGTTTCGGCGCAAGCTTGGGGGGGAGAAGAAGGTATCTTGGTGATTTCGTTTCTTGGAAGATCGTCGCCCACACGACGTCCAAGAAAGGATAGGATATACAGTAGAAGACCAAGAGGTAAAATTCTTGTTTATATTTCATTCTTGTTCTACTTTAATTAATTGTATTTGTATATCATGGACCTCGAAGATAAACACAAAAATCGGCGATCAATTCATCGTCTATTCCGCGACTAATCGATTAGATGAGTTAGATTGTGTGAACAACAAGTTTGTTCAAACGATCACTTGAATCGATTAGTACGATGATGAAACGGTCGCTTCGGAAATTTCTTTCCATCCGGATTTGTTTTAATCAATAAAATTTTAATCCAGAGACATGGAGAGGATTCCCATGCATAACCAAAACTAACACCCTTGAGGAGATCATATGGATTATCATGTAAATCCTGCAGGTGGACTTGGTCCGACATGATAATGAAGTTGAGTGGTAGTACTCTTGGAGTTAGATGTTAATTAATTAAATTGTCAGTAATTTAATTAATTTACGGACATGCGATATCTTAAACACGGGGAGATAATGTAGACATAATAAGAAGGAGCCCATATATTAATATGGGGTTGGTGCGGTAGTTCAATAATAACCCTTTAGTAGAGCGGGTTATTATTAACGAGTCAGGTTAAAGATTCATTAGGAGACCATAACCAACTCCTCCTCATGGTCCCTATTGTAGCCTATATATAGCCTCATAAGTCATCATGAACCAACTCTAACTTAGGCTTCTTTCTTTTCTCTCCTTGGCTTGGGCGTGCGGCGCAAGGACCCCCTAGGGCCGGCCCATCAAGTAGGCAAGGAGGAAGAAGAGAAAGCAAGCTTCTTCTTCTTCTCTTTCTTTCCTTCTCTTCTCTCCCTTGGGGGTGCGCAAGCTTAAAGGAAGGAGGGTTGGCGCAACCTTGTTGGAAGGCTAGGGTCCGCGCATCAAGAAGGAGAAAGGAGGAAGAAGAAGGGTGATCGGTGGCTTTAGTTCTTGAAAGATTGTCGCCCACACAACATCCAAGAAGGAAGATAGGAATACAATAGAAGATCAAGAGGTATACTTTATTTTTCTATTCCGTTTAATTGCATTCTTTTTTTGCTTGGATCCCAAATCAAACACAAGAACCGACGATCCAAACTTCATCTTCTATTCCGTTGCTAATCGATAAAGGAGCTTGATTGCTTGAACAACAAGTTTGTTCAAGCGATCACTCAATCAAAAAGTATGATGATGAAGTAGGTCGTTCGGGAAGATTTCTTTCCTTATCCGGATTGGTTCTAATCTATAGAATTTTAATCCAGGGATATGGGGAGGAATCCCAATGCTAACACGTGCCTCTATGTGTATCCATACGAACACGATCTCTCAAGCTTCGGAAAAGAATCGCCTATGTGGTGTTAGCCACAAGAGGAGATTCACAAAGCAAGAAGGAGAGGAGGAGAAGGGGTTTCGGCCAAAGGGAAGGAGAAGAAGAAAATAACAAGAAGCTAATCCAAATGATAAGAAAAACCCTTTTATATTCATCCCATGAGTATGAAGAGTCTTTGACCCTTTAGCTTCCCTCGATTAAAGCCAATAAAACCCCAATTAGAGCATATGTTTCTCATGTGACTCTTCAACTTCTCTTCATCCAATGAAGAGAAACTTTTTATCTTCCTCTATTATTAATTCATTCAACATTTTAATGAATTAATATCTAATTCAAATGTGGTTAAGTCTAATCTAAATGAGTCTAACTCAAATTAGATCTCAATCCCATAATCCAATTGGATGCACTTGATTCTAACTCAATTAATCCAATTCGAATCAAATCTTAGTCAAACTAAGATCAATTAATCTCCGAAGCATCGTGTCCTTAGTGTGTGACCCAATAGGTTCTCGTAACATTGTCAATATGTCTAAACCGCTTTAGACACATATGCAATGAGCGGTATCTAGCAATGCATCATTGCTGCCCACCCAAGTGACGACAAAGTCGAGATCCAACTTAACCTCTATGACTATGACAATGTATGACCTTGTCATTCTATCCTTGATATCTAGATTGACCAATGAGGCATAGACCGTGTCATCCTCGATCAACCTTTGTATTTCATGATCCTCGAGTAGACTCACTCAAACAAATGATCTCAATATCTCATATTGACTCATTGAGCATGGTCATGCGTTTTAGTAGTCCTACTCGATCAAGGGGCCCACAAATATCACTTCCGTCATATGGGAAAGATAGATCCCATCTACATCACTCACATTCCTCTGCATAATTCATTACATATCCAATGATCACTTTTATAGTCCACCCTGTTACGGGTGATGTTTGACGATACCAAAGTACATAACTCCATATGTAGAGAACCGTAGTGACTTCAGGTCTAAGGACTATTCATACTAATAGTCACATGATAAAGTTTATGCCACTTATATGACAATCTATGAAACTTTCTCATGGCGGGTCAATTCAGTACACATTCTCTAATGTATACCCATATTTCAATTTGATATCACATATCCATGACTTGTGAGCTCAAGTCATCAATTGACCTACATGCTAGTCTCCATGCACTAATATTATCCCTGAATATTAATGTTTGACTAGAAATGATTTTTGTGTAGTGTTCTCTATATTATCTCACTATCTATTCAACCAATCAATATTATGTAAATAAGAACCTTCTACTCAAAGATATTATTATACTTAGTTATTTGACACAAATAAAAAATAAGTATAATAACCAAACTTGTCTTTATTAATAATAGAATATGATACAAAAGTCCCTAGTTAATTATCATATAATTGGTTCTAGGGCTCCTACTAACATCTTGATGTCTAGAATGTAGGCTACTTTACCTTAGTCCTTCATTGAGAAATGATTCATGTCCCTACGGGATGGAGTGGTGGTTAGTGCGTGAGTGTTGCCACCTTGAGGTATGGGGTTAAAACCTGGTAAAGCCAGTGTGCCCACCCTCCCCACGCACTATCCACAACATCCAGGATAGTAGCCCCCGTGATTTATGTCCTCCGTGTTCACCCTAGGATGGGTTGGATGGGGTTCTGGGGTCAAATTGCCTTGTACCACCTTCATTGAGAAATAATTCTCCAGCCATGTCTTCACAGACTTTAATGAAGAGATATCATTTCCAATGAGTAGTATATCATCTACATACAAGATCAGGAAGATAACTATACTCCACTAATCCTCTTGTAGATACAAGGTTCATCTTCATTCTTGATGAACCAAAATGCTTTGATTGCATCATCGAATTAAGGATTCCAGATTTGAGAAGCTTACTTTAGTCCATAAATGAACCTTTGCAACCTACATATCTTTCTA
Source organism: Boesenbergia rotunda (assembly GCA_024364735.1). Classification (NCBI taxonomy): domain Eukaryota; kingdom Viridiplantae; phylum Streptophyta; class Magnoliopsida; order Zingiberales; family Zingiberaceae; genus Boesenbergia; species Boesenbergia rotunda. Next base: position 18,288 of record JAGFNQ010007816.1, on the reverse strand, counting down.
GCATTCTTTGGATCTACAAAACTCTCAGGTTGTGTCATGTATACATCCTCGAGTAAATTCCTATTCAGGAACGCAGTTTTGACATCCATATGCCAGATCTCATGATCATGGTAAGCTGCAATAGCAAACATGATCTAAATAGACTTAAGCATCACAACTAGTGAAAAGGTTTCATCATAGTCTATACCATGAATCTGCTTGAATCCTTTAGCTACTAATCGCTTTTTATAGGTATGCATAAGCCCATCTATGTCAGCCTTTCACTTAAAGACTCACTTACACCCGATGGGTTTGATTCCCTCAAATGGATCAACCAAAGTTCATACATGGTTAATGTACATGGATTCCATTTCGAACCTCATGGCCTTTAGCCAATTCTCAAAATCTAGGCTGATCATAGTTTCTAATACGATATAGGCTCGTTCAACTCAACAAGCATAATGTCATTGTGGTCAAACAAGAGAAATTGGTATCTCTCAGGCTGACAACATCTCCAATCAGATCTATGAAGAGGATGGTCTACTTGAACAAGTTATTGCTCCACAACTTCTTATGCAACAAACTCATGATCCACAACTCTTTGAGATCCTTATTCAATTTTCATCAAAGTCTTAGTGCTATTTTCTACATCTTGTACTTCTTCAAAATGAATTGTACTCCCACTAGTTCTTCTAGAAATAAACTCTCATTCTAGAAAAATCCAATTTCTAACGACAAACATTTTGTTTTGTGTGGGATTGTAAAAGTAATATCCCTTTGTTTCCTTGGAATATCCTACAAAATAACACTTATCATATTTGAGTCTTAGTTTATTTGAGAATTGACGTCAAACGTATGTTTCACAATCCTAAATCTTCATAAAGGACATCTTGGGACTCTTCCCATTCCATATCGTATATGGTGTCTTTATAACGGTTTTAGATGGAACTCGGTTAAGTGTAAAAATAGTTGTCTCTAGAGCGAATCCCCTTAATAAAGTAGGAAGATCTATCTGACTCATCATAGATCCTATCATATCTAATAGTGTACGATTTCTCCTATCGGATACATCATTCCACTGTGGTGTTCCAGGTGGAGTGAGTTGGGATATGATCCCACATTTAGCTAGATGGTCATGAAACTCTTGGCTAAAGTATTCACTATCTCGATCTAATCAAAGCATCTTAATACTTTTGTCAAGTTAATTTTGTACTTCATTCTTGAATTCTTTGAACCTTTCAAAAGATTTTGACTTATGTTTCATGAGATACACATAGTCATGTCTACTGACATCATCAATAAAAGTAATGAAGTACTGATAGCCTCCTCTGTCAGCTACATTGAATATCAGTATATATAAGTCCTTACAAGTCAGTAGCTCTTTCACCATGTCTATTAAAGGAGTCTTGGTCATCTTACCTAGATGACAAGATTCACATATCTCATATGATTCAAAATCAAATGAGTCCAGAAGCCTATCCTTATGGAGTTGTGACATGCAACTCTCATTTATGTGACCCAAGCAACAATGCCAGAGATATATTTAGTTCAAATCATTAGGTTTGAACTGCTTGATATTTATGTTATAAATTGGGTTTTCAAAGTCTAAATCATAGAGTTCATTCATCAGAGGTGCACTATAATAGAATATATCATTTAAAATTATGGAATAATATTTGTCTTTTATTATAAATGAAAAATCTTTCTTGTCTAAACAAGAAATAGAGATAGTGTTCTTAGTTAATGCAAGCACAAAATAACACTCCTCAAGTTCTAAAGCAAGCCCAATGGGCAGAGATAAGGAATATGCCCCTACAACTATAGTAGCAACTCTTGTGTCATTGCCTACTCATAGGTCTACTTCGCCCTTTGACAACACTCTAGTCCTTCTTAGGTCCTTCACATTAGTACAAATGTGATATGCGCAATCGGTATCTAATACCTATGAAGAAGAAATAAATAGAATGACTTCTATAACATATATACCTGATGCAGAAGTCTCACTTCTTTTCTTCTTAACTTTCTCTAGGTAGAGTTTGCAGTTCCTCTTCCAATGCCTGGTCTCACTACAGTGGAAGCATGTCTCTTCCTTAGGCACCCTGCCTTTGGATTTCAGTGCAGTAGTCTTAGCCTTGTCTTTGGCTTGGGTCTTACCCTTACTTTTGGACTTTCATTTGTCTTTGCCCTTTTGTACCATTAGTACGGTACTAGTCTTAGTCCTTTTGAGATTAGGCTCAGCAATTCTTAACATACTGAGCATCTCAGGTAATAACTTATCAATTTCATTCATATTGTAGTTCATGACCAATTGAGTGCACCCTTCTGGCAACGATTGCAGAATAAGGTCAGTGGCCAATTCTTGGCCCAGTGGAAATCCCAGTCTTTCAAGATTTTTAACATACCCAATCATTTTGAGTGCGTGAGTTCCTACAGGAGTTCCTTCTTGCATCTTGCCTGGAAATATGACCTTAGACACCTCAAACTGTTCGTGCCTTGATTGCCCTTGATACAGTTGTTTCAAGTGCTCAACCATATCATGGGCATTCATGTTCTCATATTGCTTCTAAAGCTCAACATTCATGGTGGCAAGCATTAGGCACGATGTTGGGACCGAGTGCATGTTGATTTGGATACGGGTTCGTAATTTTAAAATTTAATTACGTGCAGTGGAAGGTTTAGCATAAATAATTTCTTAAATTATTTTAATCACATATCTAGCATGCAACCTTAAGTTGTGGAGACATGATCATACATTTAAAATTTTTGCAGAAAGTAAACTAATTTACTTAATATCTCGCGTAACTCGTAGAAAGGGACGAGATCCAACCGTAGCGTCCCTTGGAAGCTCCGCCTCTATTCATGTCCACGCCGAGTTCTCTTCGGGATGACTTCGCAAAGCCACGAGTTTCGTGCCGACAAGAACTACTAGATTCTCCAAAGGCACGACAAGAATATCAAGAGAGAGAGATGGAAACTAACCACCAAGTAACGGAATCAAGATTCCGGGGAAGGAAGGAGTTGCGACTCGCTTCTTCTTCTTCTTCGGCACCTTCTTGGTGGATGTGGCTCACGGCAACTAGAAGGGGCGCCGGCCCTAGAGGAGGGAGAGGGCGCCGGCCCTAGAGGAGGTAGAGGGCGCCGGCCCTAGAGGAGGTAGAGGGAGAGAAGGAGAGAGAGAGGGCTTGCTTCTTAATCTCTTGATTGGAATTCAAGCCTTGCCTTGGTTCCTTTATATAGTAGCCTCTCCATCGCCAATTCTCCCTTCTAACGGAATAAATTTTCATAAGAAATTTATCTTATAAATTTTCCTATGAATTATTCCGTTATGCCAAGTTTTATTATAACTAAGTTTATAATAAAAACAAACACATCTCCCCTTTTATTATGGAATAAATTTTCACAAGAAATTTATTATATAAATTTTTCTTATCATGGAAAAATCAATTCCTAATTGATTTTATAAAATAAAATAAATCAATCCAAGGTTTATTTTATTTTCCATGAAAATAAATCTCTTTATATAAATTTCTTTATCCATAATTTTATAAAACAAATCGCGTTTGATTTATTTTATAATTTAAACCAAATAATTTGGTTTCCCTCCTCATTGTGGCCGGCCAAACCAAAGAGGGTGGGGACCCTCTTTGGCCGGCCAAACCAAGCCGTCTCCTTGCGAATTAAACTCATTTAATTCGTCCAATAAGCCTTCAAAAGACTTAGCCATTTTAAGCTTCCGGTGCGCCTCTGATAAATTCAGATTCGACTTATTTCTCTTGATCGGAAAATCCAATTTTCAACTCGTTTTAAATCCCTCGGATTACTCGTAGTGCGTGTGACTAAATAGGCTTTCGATTTATGTTGGCCGTCTATAATTAACCAATTATAGAACGATCATGAGTGGCACCTAGTAGTACATCATGATCCCCAATTAATCGAAAGATCAACGGTTGACCTCAGAAATAATTCTGAAACCCTTCAGCAGCTATAATGAGTTGTGCCCCATTCCCTTCACCATCTTATACCCACTTGGTTCAGGACACGGTCTATGTGTGTCAGTCCCCACTAGGCTGACTACGTCACACCTAGCCCAAGTAATGTCTTTCTCGTCCAACGGATTCTAATTACTCTCATGTTTCCTAGAGGATTCATACTCGGAACATGTTGTGCTCTGGCCAGAGGCTTCGAGTAACAATCCGACGATAGGCCTTGGGTATACATCTCCTCGCAAGGAGTGGTGAATCCTTTGTAGGCTGTTCAAACATCTTCGGGCACTTCGGCTTATACCCAACCATCCTGGGTCCACACCTCCTTAGAGATGCTTGCTTAAGATGTCAAAGTATAAGTCTCCGTGACCAAGATGACTTGAACACCGCAAGTCAAAGGAACATCGCACTTAAGCTGCAGTAAGAACTTTCATTGACATATCTATATGTAGATTACCATATGAAGTTTTACAGCTAGTCACTCCAATGAACTAGTTCCCTTAACTAGCATCCATGTTTATCTCCGGACATCCCAATGTCACCAGCCAGTGAGAATCAGCTGATTAGAGAATAACCCATGCTAGTCTCAACAGAATTGACAGTGTCCATATTTATCAATTCATCGACTAGGGACAATTTCAATACTTCACAATTGCACATGTAGAGATAATCACTAGTTGTGAATTCATCACAAATTCTCTCATGCTGTGAATTGTATTGCGGACATTCAGTAAATGAGTTTAAGATCTCAATCAAATACATGAACATGTATACTCAAATAGTGAATATTCTTTTATTAAAGTAAATGATTACAATCATAAGGCGATTGCCTTAGGACACTTCTCTCATAATACTAACAAACTCCCACTTGGCCTAATGCCAATCGCTACGGTATCCAATACCACAGGCTCTAACATGACCCTCATACTTGCTCTGAGGCAAGGCCTTAGTTAAAGGATCCGCTAAATTCCTTTCAGTGGGAATTTTCTCAATTTGTATATCATTCCTACTTATAATCTCTCTGATCAGATGATAGCGGCGAAGCACGTGTTTGGATCGCTGATGAGACCTTGGTTCCTTTGCTTGTGCAATAGCTCCATTGTTGTCGCAGTAAACCGGTATTGCTTCATCAATGGTTGGAACCACACCAAGTTCCGAGACAAACTTCTTGATCCAGACTGCTTCTTTTGCTGCTTCCGAAGCCGCTATATATTCCGCTTCCGTGGTAGAATCCGCTACAGTGTCTTGCTTGGAACTCTTCCAACTTATTGCGCCTCCATTCAAAGTAAATACGTATCCAGACTGAGATTTGGAGTCATCCTTATCTGTCTGGAAACTGGCATCTGTATACCCACGTATTACCATATCTCCTTCTCCATATATTAGGAACACATCCTTAGTTCTTCTTAAGTACTTAAGGATTGTTTGACAGCCGCCCAATGATCCATTCCTGGATCAGACTGGTATCTGCTCGTGACGCTCAGAGCATACGATACATCGGGCCTAGTACATAACATAGCATACATGATAGATCCTATCGCGGATGCATAAGGAATCTTATTCATGCAAATCCTCTCGTCTTCTGTGCGCGGACACATAGACTTTGAAAGGTTGATCCCATGCCTGATGGGAAGGTAACCTTTCTTGGATTCCGACATGCTAAACCTTTTTAGCACTCGGTCTATATATGTAGACTGCGAAAGACCAAGCAACCGTTTTGATCTATCTCTATAGATTCTAATCCCAAGGATATAGGTTGCTTCTCCCAGGTCTTTCATGGAGAAAGTTTTGGACAACCAAATTTTAACCGACTGTAAGACTGATATATCGTTTCCTATAAGTAATATGTCATCGACATATAATACTAGGAATACGACTGCACTCCCACTAACCTTCTTGTACACACAAGGTTCGTCTGGATTTTGTGAGAAATCAAACTCTTTGATTGTCTCATCAAAACGGATGTTCCAGCTCCTGGATGCTTGCTTCAGTCCATATATGGATCGTCGAAGCTTGCATATTTTGGTTTTATCAACCGATGTGAAACCTTCAGGTTGTATCATGTATACATCCTCAAGCAGGTTTCCATTAAGGAAAGCTGTTTTCACATCCATTTGCCATATCTCATAATCATAATGAGCTGCTATGGCTAGGAGCATCCGAATGGATTTAAGCATAGCTACTGGCGAATAGGTTTCGTCATAATCAATTCCTTGTTTCTGACGATATCCTTTTGCCACTAATCTAGCCTTAAAGGTAACAACATTACCTTCCATGTCGGTTTTCTTCTTGAAAACCCACTTGCACCCTATGGGCTTAATCCCTTCAGGTGGGTTAACCAAGTCCCATACTTGATTTTCGTACATGGAATCCATTTCCGATTCATGGCTTCAAGCCATTTGTCCCTTTCTGAACTTTTCAGAACATCTTCATAACTGATAGGTTCGTCGTCGTTCGATTCACTTATGAGAAATCCGTATCTCTCTGGAATATTGCGTGTCCTATCAGACCTACGAAGAGGTGGTGTTGTTTTAGGTTCAACTGATAGCTCATCATTATGAGTTATTGGTTGTGGGTCTAGACTAGGTGTCTCTGTAATGTCTATTGGAGTTTCTTGAACTTCATCAAGTTCAATGCCACTCCCACTGTTTTCTTGTAAAAGAAATTCTTTTTCCAGAAATACAGCATGCCTTGAAACAAACACCTTTTGTTCCAAGGGATGATAGAATTGGTAACCCTTTGTTTCCTTAGGGTATCCAATAAATAGACATTTATCAGACTTAGCATCCAATTTGTCTGATACAGTCCGCTTCACATAAGCAGGACAACCCCATATCTTAAGGTGAGTTAAGTGAGGTTTCTTACTATTCCACGTCTCATATGGAGTAGTAGAGACTACCTTGGTCGGGACTCTGTTTAGCAAGTAAACAGCTGTCTTAAGTGCATAGCCCCAAAAGGATTTTGGAAGAGTTGCATGATTCATCATGGATCTAACCATGTCCATCAAGGTTCGGTTACGCCTCTCAGATACACCATTATGCTGTGGTGTATACGGCGGAGTCCATTGAGACAATATCCCATTGTCCCTAAGATAATCTTGAAACTCTTGACTCAAGTATTCACCACCCCGATCGGATCGAAGTATCTTAATACTTTTGCCAAGCTGTTTCTCTACTTCATTTCTGAACTCTTTGAATTTCTCAAAAGCTTCAGATTTGTGTTTCATCAAGAACACATACCCGAATCGTGAGTGATCATCGATAAAGGTGATGAAGTAGCTATAGCCTCCTTGTGCAAGAGTTGACATTGGTCCACATACATCAGTATGTATTAGACCAAGCAATTCTCCCACTGGATTACCTTTTCCGGAAAAGGGTAATTTGGCCATCTTGCCTTTTAAGCATGATTCGCATGTATCAAATGAACCGGGTTCAAATGATTCCAGAATTCCACATCGGTGTAATTTGGTCATGCGTTTCTTACTTACATGGCCAAGACGACAATGCCACGTATAGGAGTCTATTCGATTATCTATTCGAGCACGTTTGTTGCTAACTTCGATATTGAAAACGTCACCGGATAAATCTAACGTGTAGATACCATTGCACAAAGTTCCGGTCCCATAAAGAACACCATTTAAAGTTATGTAACAACAATTGTTACTAAAAGTTAAATGATAACCCTTTTCATTCAAACATGAAATAGATACAATGTTCTTTATTAACAAAGGAACAAAATAACAATTATCCAATTCTAAGACACGTCCAGTAGGGAGCTTTAGCAAAAATGTTCCGATGGCAACAGCAGCAATCCTTGCTCCATTTCCAACTCGCAGATTCGTTTCTCCCTTGACGAGTCTTCTTCTATTCCTTAGCCCCTGTATGTCATTACATATATGTGAGCTACACCCAGTATCAAGTACCCAGGTATCTGAGGAAATAGAGTGACATTCAATAACGAATATACCTGAAGAGGATGGGGCATCGGATTCCTTCTTCTTCAAAGACTCAAGATAAACCTTGCAGTTTCTTCGCCAGTGACCCTCCTTGCCACAATGATGGCAAGTGCCTTTTGGTGTCTTTTCAGTCTTTTTGGCCTTTTTCTTCTTTCCTTTATTCTATTCTTTGGCCTTCCTCTTAGAACCTTTCTTCGAGGAACCAACTAACAGTACCGTCTTCTGATCTTGCTTTACAGAAGGCTCTATAGTCTTCAGCAGGTTGAGTAACTCAGGAATGATAGTCTCCAGCTTGTTCATCCGATAGTTCATCACAAATTGTGAATAACTTTTGGGCAAACAATGCAGAATTAATTCAATACTTAGTTCATGATCCATTGCAAAATCGAGTGTGCTCAGTCGCTCAATGTACCCCAACATCTTTAACACAAACTGTGAGGCAGAAGTGCCTTCCTGCATCCTAGAGGTGAAGAGGAGTCTGGAGACTTCGAACCTTTCGGATCTCGCCTGCTCTTCAAATAACTCATGAAGATGGAAGATGATGGTATAAGCATCCATATGCTCATGCTGCTTTTGCAGCTCAGGTACCATAGAGGCTAGCATGATGCAACTCGCAAGTTCAGAATCGGTCACATGTTTTCTGATAGACCACTAACTGGTCTGGAGTTGCATCTTCTGGAGGACGGTTGGGAAGTTGATCTTCAAGGACATAAGCAAGCTTCTCTGCCTTGAGGACTATCCTCAGGTTTCGAAGCCAGTCCATGAAGTTTGGCCCAGTCAGTTTATTGGTGTCCAAAATGGAACCCAAATTCAGAGAAGACATGATCGAGTGATTATCCTAGAAATACAAATTGAGCTTATGTGAGAAGAATGATAAAGAATGCATCAACATACATTAATTAAATCCTATTTATTTTTCGAATTGAATAACCCTTTTTATCAATTTGGGAGATCGTAGGAACACCTCCAAATAGGTTGATATCCAACCATAGATAAGAACAACCATGGCTGTGGCCATCGAGTTATTCTTAGCTATGAAGGTAGGTAATTATACCGATTACATATCACATATATGTAACTACCACTTTATGTTATCAACTAATTGAATGTTTGCATAAATCATTGGGTTGTTAACTCATTAACAAGTATGCAACAATATACATAGCACCCAACTGCACCTCTCTTTACATCGACCTTGGCTGTGGCACAACAAATCAATGCTCCAAGCTTAAGGCTGACCCATTAATCAAGAAACAGTTTTAATATGGTTAGAGTTCATTCAACCGTTTAGTCAGGCTTGGATGTGTCCAACAACCAAAACTAAGGATTGACCTCTGACTCCAACTATATTAATCATAAACTAATTCCATGGTTTGAACATGTTGAGGTTCAAGCCGGGCATGGATGTGTCCATCAACCCAAACAAGAAACAAAACTCCGGTTCTAACCATATTAATGGAAGGTGTTGGCCTTAATATTTTGTAAGGGGTTTTGGGTCTCATCCTTTCTTTTCTAAGCACATTCATGACATATAATTATGTCATGTACTAACGATTTCCTTAATAAAGTATGTATGTGAGTTAATTTATCAAGTCTCATTAATTGAATTAGGAACCGGATTTCCTAATTCTAATTTCATACTTTATTCAAGGAATTATTTTGGGAAACAATTTCCTAAATTGTCATAATCAATTTCGGAAATAATATGTTTAAGACTTTGATTTCTCTAAATCAAATCTTATTAAATTAAGAGACAGATTTCCTTAATTCAACCACATATTATTTTCATGAAAATCTTATTTAAGAAAACTCTATAGGAAACTATTTTCCTAATTAATTTTGGAGACAACAATATGTAAGAGCATCACCTCTTAAATCAAATAAGGAAATTATCGTTTGAGAATCACCTCAAAATTTCCAAGATTTGATTACATATTTTATTTATGGATTTATTAATTTCAACAAATTATTTTCTTTGAGTGGCTCCCCGAGGCTCAGATACCCAAAAAAAAAGAATTTGTTGTAAATCTAATTTGGTCCGCTCCCCGAGGCGTTACCAAATTAAACATGATAATTTTATTCGAAATAGGAAATTACAACAACTAACTATAAATTGGACAGCTCCCCGAGGCTCAATCCAAAATAAAAAATTTTGTTAATAATTTAAAACCAATTCGAATTTAATTGTCAATTAATAATCCATAAATTTGTCTAGACTTTCTTGAAAGAAAGTGCTCAAAATTGCGAGATTTCATAATAGGTTTTCAGAATAATTGTAAGTTTCTGGTACAAAGAAAACTTACATATTTCCAAAATTAGAAAATTTCCAAAATAGAAAATTTCCAAAATTGGAGAGTTTCCAAAAATGGGAAGTTTTCAAAATTATCATAAAATTTCAGAAACTAGGATATTTCAAAAGTTTGTGAAATTTCATGAGGATTTCCAAACTTTGAAATTCCTAAATCTAAAATTTATCATAATTGGAAAGTTTTCATAATTGGAAAATTTTCCAAAATTGAGATCATGACAAAGTTTTCCGCAAAATAATTATATGATTATGTCGAACACTAACCGGCTCTGATACCACTGTTGGGACCGGGTGCATGTTGACATGGATACGGGTTCGTAATTTTAAAATTTAATTACGTGCAGCGGAAGATTTAGCATAAATAATTTCTTAAATTATTTTAACCACGTATCTGGTATGCAACCTTAAGTTGTGGAGTCATGATCATACATTTAAAATTTTTGCAGAAAGTAAACTAATTTACTTAATACCTCACGTAACTCGTAGAAAGGGACGAGATCCAACCGTAGCGTCCCTTGGAAGCTCCGCCTCTATTCACGTCCACGCTGAGTTCTCTTCGGGATGACTTCACAAAGCCACGAGTTTCGTGCCGACAAGAACTACTAGATTCTCCAAAGGCACGACAAGAATATCAAGAGAGAGAGATGGAAACTAACCACCAAGTAACGGAATCAAGATTCCGGGGAAGGAAGGAGTTGCGACTCGCTTCTTCTTCTTCTTCGGCACCTTCTTGGTGGATGTGGCTCACGGCAACTAGAAGGGGCGCCGACCCTAGAGGAGGGAGAGGGCGCCGGCCCTAGAGGAGGTAGAGGGCGCCGACCCTAGAGGAGGTAGAGGGAGAGAAGGAGAGAGAGAGGGCTTGCTTCTTAATCTCTTGATTGGAATTCAAGCCTTGCCTTGGTTCCTTTATATAGTAGCCTCTCCATCGCCAATTCTCCCTTCTAACGGAATAAATTTTCATAAGAAATTTATCTTATAAATTTTCCTATAAATTATTCCGTTATGCCAAGTTTTATTATAACTAAGTTTATAATAAAAACAAACACATCTCCCCTTTTATTATGGAATAAATTTTCACAAGAAATTTATTATATAAATTTTTCTTATCATAGAAAAATCAATTCCTAATTGATTTTATAAAATAAAATAAATCAATCCAAGGTTTATTTTATTTTCCATGAAAATAAATCTCTTTATATTAATTTCTTTATATAAATTTCTTTATCCATAATTTTATAAAACAAATCGCATTTGATTTATTTTATAATTTAAACCAAATAATTTGGTTTCCCTCCTCATTGTGGCCGGCCAAACCAAAGAGGGTGGGGACCCTCTTTGGCCGGCCAAACCAAGCCGTCTCCTTGCGAATTAAACTCATTTAATTCGTCCAATAAGCCTTCAAAAGACTTAGCCATTTTAAGCTTCCGGTGCGCCTCTGATAAATTTAGATTCGACTTATTTCTCTTGATCGAAAAATCTAATTTTCAACTCGTTTTAAATCCCTCAGATTACTCGTAGTGCGTGTGACTAAATAGGCTTTCGATTTATGTTGGCCGTCTATAATTAACCAATTATAGAACGATCATAAGTGACACCTAGTAGTACATCATGATCCCCAATTAATCGAAAGATCAACGGTTGACCTCAGAAATAATTCTGAAACCCTTCAGCAGCTATAATGAGTTGTGCCCCATTCCCTTCACCATCTTATACCCACTTGGTTCAGGACACGGTCTATATGTGTCAGTCCCCACTAGGCTGACTACGTCACACCTAGCACAAGTAATGTCTTTCTCGTCCAACGGATTCTAATTACTCTCATGTTTCCTAGAGGATTCATACTCGGAACATGTTGTGCTCTGGCCAGAGGCTTCGAGTAACAATCCGACGATAGGCCTTGGGTATACATCTTCTCACAAGGAGTGGTGAATCCTTTGTAGGCTGTTCAAACATCTTTGGGCACTTCGGCTTATACCCAACCATCATGGGTCCACACCTCCTTAGAGATGCTTGCTTAAGATGTCAAAGTATAAGTCTCCATGACCAAGATGACTTGAACACCGCAAGTCAAAGGAACATCGCACTTATGCTACAGTAAGAACTTTGATTGACATATCTATATGTAGATTACCATATGAAGTTTTATAGCTATTACTCCAATGAACTAGTTCCCTTAACTAGTAACCATGTTTATCTCCGGACATCCCAATGTCACCAGCCAGTGAGAATCAGCTGATTAGAGAATAACCCATGCTAGTCTCAATAGAATTGACAGTGTTCATATTTATCAATTCATCGACTAGGGACAATTTCAATACTTCACAATTGCTCATGTAGAGATAATCACTAGTTGTGAATTCATCACAAATTCTCTCATGCTGTGAATTGTATTGCGGACATTCAGTAAATGAGTTTAAGATCTCAATCAAATACATGAACATGTATACTCAAATAGTGAATATTCTTTTATTAAAGTAAATGATTACAATCATAAGGCGATTACCTTAGGACACTTCTCTCATAATACTAACACATGATACATCCAACATCTAGTGCATCATCCTGATGCTTTTTGTATGCATCTTTTTCCGCACGAGTAGCGATCATGGCAGGTGCTTCGGGGAGGGGTTGCTCGAGGATGTACAATTTTCGTTCTTTCATGAGGACGATTCTCAAGTTTCTGTACTACTCCAGGAAATTAGCTCCGTTGAGCTTGTCCTTCTCAAGGACAAATCGCAGAGAGAGAGTATTTGATGTATTTAATGACATGGTGATCTACAACATTTAAAATGTATAAATGAGTATCATATCTAAATCATTTAAATAGGTCTTTAATTAAATAATGCTCCCATTGAATCATGGAGCTTTGGAAGGGGCAAGTCATGGATGTGGGTAACTACTATTTACCTACACTACTAGCTCCAAAACCAATAGCGATAAGATTCATGTGGGACAAGATCCACATTATACCTCATCTTGAGTTAGTTTTGTCTAATCGCTCAAGACTTAGTATAATTAGGTAGGCAATGTTTACCTATTACATCTTATGCAACTCTTGTGAACAAAACTATTTGTTCTTTTGCCCAACTTTTGGGATATGCCTCTAAGTTCTCAATCCAATTGAGGTAACATAGCTAAGTCCCACCCAAAGTTAAATAGTCAAATATAACAATTGTCCAGTCGCACTCTACCAAGATAAAATGAGTCGCTTTGCTTTAGCAAACCCAACTACAAATGATCGAGGTAGTAGTGAGTACCAAACTTTGGTAGGCATATCGAGATAACTTAATAAAAATACAATTATTATCTAAACATACATTGTTGGTGCAAAATGCATCAGTGATGAACAGTCATCCTCTAGGGTTTCGATGTTTAACAATATACTTAAGTTAGTAACAATATATGTTAGACAAGGTAAGGGTTAGTTAAAGTGATCAAGGGTTAAACCAAACAGGATCTTATGTTTGGTAGGGTAAACCCAGGTTTGATCAGGTTGACTGTAACACCCCAAAATTTCCATTTTAAGTCCTTAAAGACCTTGAAATTAGTTAAAAATGGTTTAGAAATATTCTAGATATTTTTAGGAATTTTTAGAATATTTTTATGGAATTTTCCGAGCCCGTTTAGTATTTTTATTAAAAGAAATAGAGTTTCCGGCAAAAAGTTGCCTGGATGAGTTTTGAACCCGAGACCTCCCATGGGATCAATGACTTAAGTTGGTCGGCTTAACCAGGAGCCCCAGCAGGGGTGTGCTGAAAGAAAATAGAGAGATATTAAGTTAAGTAGTAAGTTGAACCGAAATACCCCTTGGTATAAATAGAAGAACTTAAGTGGGGTTTTTATTTTTGGTTCGACAACTTCTCCTCCTCCTCACCATCCGCCGACCCCCTCCCCCTCTCTTGTGCGCATGCCCCACACCTCCTCTCCTCCTCTAAGGGGGCGCCGGCCAAGGAAGAACCAAAGGGTGCGGAGTGTTTCGTTCGTCTCGACGAGAGGAACGCGTAGGCGCGAACGGTTCATCGAGATCTCAAGTTTCTCCCGAGCCCTAGACGTCAATTTTGGTTGTAAGTCCAAGATATCAAGGTAAGTACTGCTCACCTGCAGTAAGAGGCGGTTTTCTGTAAGTTTTCCCGTTAGAAAGTTAAAAATGTAATTTTCCTTTAAGTTGATGATTTTGCATGTAATCCTAGTTTAACCCATACTTGTATGAGTTTAATTAAGTACCCTATATGAGGTTAGGGTCTAAGAAAAGCTATGAGAAAAGAAAAGAGAAGATAAAGAGAAGAAAAGAAAAGGCCAAGGCCTTAAGAAATCCCCAAAAGTCAAGACTTAGGGATTTGGGCACACAAGGTGCTCGTTAAAATGCCAAGGCATTCAAGATAAGAAAGAAAAGCTATTTTATTTTCTAAGGCCAGTACCCGGCGTCCAAGGGCGTCGTTAAAGAAATCCAGGTGTCCAATTCCAAGGTCTTGGCCCTGGTAGACCAAGGTCTGCTCTATTAGGATTGGTGGCTCGCTACCCCAACCTTTTAGGGAACGCGCATAAGATGGTACTTACGTCTTAAGTGGATCCAAGTGAGTATTATTTTCAAGTATATACTTTAGCAAAGTTTTCCTAAAGTTTAAGAAAGTTTTCTAAAAGTTAAAGAAAGATTTAAAGTTAAAGAATTGCTAAAGTTTCAAGTTAAGCCAAGAACAAGTAAGCTAAGACTTATTAATGCTTGAGTATGCATGTTTTGAGTTATACATGTTTTTAGTATTTCTTTTAAGTATAAAAGTATCTCATGTGATTTCACATTGTTTAAAAAGCATGCTTGCACATTTCGAGATTTTTGTGAGCTAGATAGTACTTACTAAGCTTTATGCTTATTAGTTGCATTTCCTCTTGCTGCAGGTAAAGGTAAAGACAAGCAATTCTGAAGGAAGGCGACAAGGCGGTGCTGAGTGACGTGTGTGTGGTGGCTGACCTTGGAGAGGTCCTTGGGACAAGATGAATAAAAGACTCAAAATACATTTATTATAAAGTCTTAGTTTAAGTTAGATCATATAGCATTTATCCAAGTATTTGCGTTTTAGATATTTTTCATGTCTTAAAGCCATGAGTAAAGATTCCATGTCATTTTATTTAGCATACATATCCTTATGATTGCATGGGATGAGTATGAGTGTGAGTAGTTTTGAATATTGATACTTGATGGAGCTATTTGATGCATGTGCCAAGATATTGTGAGTTTCCCTTGAATCAAGTTTTTATTGCTTTAAATATGCTTAGAAAAGTTGCATTCACATTCCAAAATGCTTTAGTGAGGTGTAGAACATGTGTTTTGGTGTTATGAATGCATAGGAGTTAAGTTTGGTACAAAACTCTAGTTTAAAGTTCATATAGATTTTCATAACTTATTTACTTCCGCAAAAGTTCTAATTTCGAGTTTATGAAGTTGTTTTGATTGGCTAAAATGTTTAGGAAACTAGTATAGAGTATAGAAATGGTGTTGAGTCTTTGTATGGCTTGAAACTATAAGTTTTGTGGACTTTTGAAACAAGGTTTCGAATCTGAATTTCAGGTTTTCAGGCGTGCCAGTCGACTGGTTTAGTATCAGTCGACTGCCCTATCGAACAGTAGCTTCTGTTCGATGCATCAGTCGACTGCCAAGAGGCCAGTCGACTGGTGCCGCACCCAGAAACTTTCTGTGGCCGATACCCGTCGACTGGTTAGATCGCAGTCGACTGGTACCATTGCAGAGAAGTCCTAGAGAAAGGAAGTGTGCCATTGTATCATGCATGACTATTAGAGTTAGAATATCATCCTTAGATGGATTTAAAAGAAAAAAAAGAAGTTCCGCATTTTTAGTCGTGCGTTAGAGTCAAGAAGTAGATAAAGTAACGATCCGTCTAAGGTAGAGAAGGCGGGTCGCTACAGGTGGTATCAGAGCCAAGTTCCCATTCTCCAGCATCACACACACATCAGCATCAACCTTGCCGTCTTCAAGTAAGAAAGTTTTAAGTTCAGTTTTTCTATTGCTCCTTTATTTAATTGCAGTATAGAGAAATGCTTAAGTACTTACTCATATGTGCATAGAACAAGGAAGCATGTTTAATACCTTAGTATCACGGAATCATGTTTAATGCCTAGAATGGATATTAGGTTACTAAGTAAGAAGACAAGTTTATACCTAGAGATGTAGTAGTGATTTCTTGTTCCCTTATGCATTATTAGATGGCAAGAAGAGGCCGAGCTCCTAATGCAAGGAACAGAACTCCAGTTCAAGATAACAATGAGCCTGGCACAGAACAGCCAAACCTGATGGCAGTCATTGCTCAAATGTAAGCCCAGATTTCAGAGCAATAGAAGACCATCGCCACACTGATGGAAAATCAGCACCCAGTGCCCCCTACACCACCCACAGCAGGAGTGGAAACCCCAATGATGGCTAAAGTTCCACCAGTCACACAGGAGACCCCTGCCGTGAACCGAAGACAAGAAGCATACCTCGTCCAGTGGCAGAGGCTGAAACCTGAAAGCTTCTCAGGCACGACTGAGCCCTGGGATGCCCAGGCTCGGTTCAAGACTTTAGAGAGCACAATGGAGCTTCTTGACTGGCCAGAAGTCGAGAAGGTCAAATGTGCCTCCTTCTGCCTAACTGGAGATGCTCGTATGTGGTGGGAGCGGGTCAAGAGTAAGAGGATAGTCAACCAGATGAGCTGGACAGATTTCGAGCAAGAGTTCTATGAAGAGTTCTTCCACATGCGGGTTACCAACAAGCACTACGAGGACTTCATGGAGTTCAGACAAGGTAACCTACCAGTGGGAGAAGCAGTCGCGAAGTTCAACAGACTAGCTCGCCTCTGCCCAGAGCTAGTCAGCACAGAGAAGGAGCGAGTCAGACTGATGCTCCGCATGCTGAACCCTGAAATAGCACTCAACGTGAACAGCGGGACGCACCGACCCCAGACCAGCGAGGAGTTGGTCAGTAGTGCACTAATCTCAGAGCACTATCTGAATAGCATCAGGGCACAGCAAACATAGCAGAAGCCAGTCCTGATTGAGAACAAGACAACAGGAGGCCAGAAGCCTCAGCCAAATAACCAGAACTAGAAGAACAAGAACCATAAAAGGAAGCAGTGGCCTGGCAGCCAAAAAGGAAACCCAG
This sequence comes from Boesenbergia rotunda, assembly GCA_024364735.1. Classification (NCBI taxonomy): domain Eukaryota; kingdom Viridiplantae; phylum Streptophyta; class Magnoliopsida; order Zingiberales; family Zingiberaceae; genus Boesenbergia; species Boesenbergia rotunda. The sequence goes on along the minus strand of JAGFNQ010007816.1, from coordinate 913 downwards.
AGAACAAGCAAGCTAGGTATCCACCTTGTCCTAAGTGTGGGAGGACCCATCCAGGAGCATGCCTTTTGGGTGTAACTGGATGCTACTCATGTGGACAAGAGGGACACAGATCCAGAGACTGCCCAAACAAGTTTAAGGTACTTCCTCAGCAGTCCGTACAGTATGGAGGCAAGCCTCAGTTACATTACATGCCTACTATACTGGAGGGACCTCAGATTAGTCAGGGAGGGTTGGAAGCAGCACCAGTTCCAACCAATGCCAGAGTCTTTTCCCTCACGAAGGAAGAAGCAGCCAGCGCCTCCACGGTCGTAACAGGTCAAATAGTTATTTTTCAGCATTTAGCTACTACACTGTTTGACACTGGGGCGACCCATTCTTTCGTATCAGTACCTTTTGCTAGTAAGTTACAGGTGCCTCCAGAGAGTTGGGAGTCCAGATTCCTGACAACTCTCCCTTTAGGGGAAATCATGGAATCCACCCAGCGGCTCCGGGCTGTGCCAATCAAAATTTCAGATCGAGAGCTATTTGTCGATCTAATAGTCCTTGTGATGCAAGACTTCGACATCATACTGGGCATGGATTTCCTCAGTAAGTACAGCGCTTCAGTGGACTGCCATAGAAGGAAGGTGGTTTTCAGCCCAGAAGGAGAACCACCATTCGAGTTTCAAGGAGCCCCAAAGAGGAAGACTCAGAAATTCCTCTCAGCCTTGGCAGCCCACCAGATGCTAGAGCAAGGGTGTGCTGGTTTTCTTGCACACATAGTGGACTCAGAAGTAAAGAAAGAACTCAAGCAGGAGGATGCACTGGTAGTCTGCGAATATCCAGAAGTGTTCCCAGAAGAACTACCTGGACTACCGCCCAACAGGGAGGTGGAATTTGAGATTGAGCTGGTGCCAGGTACCGGTCCGGTCTC
>JAGFNQ010007815.1:169390-199815 GCA_024364735.1 Boesenbergia rotunda | reverse complement strand
CTTTGATCTCCAATATTGGAAGTCAGCGCCATCAAAGAATGGAGGTCGGGTGGTGGAGAAGCCTTCTCTCAAAGCCATCTTGTTGAGAACTCTCGGTTGTTAAGCCGTAAACAGAGCACCTTGCTCTGATACCACTTGTTGGGAACGAGATGGCTATAGAGGGGGGGGTGAATATAGACAATCGCTTGCCCCTTGAAAACTTATCACGATTTCTGCAACTCAAATATCAGTAGCACAGCGGAAAGAATGGAAAACAGAGTATGCAGAAAAACCAAATGAACGCAAAACACACACAGCTAGCAAGATCGCTAACACGGAGGGTTTACAAGGTTCGGGGATAACTTGCCCCTACTCCTTGGCGTGCCCTTGAGGTGGGCGATCCCTTGATCGTCGGCAGATCAAGCCCCGGTTAACACCGGATATGAAGCAACCTCCTTCTCGGTGGAGAAACCTCTCCACAGCGTGTTTCAAACAATGATATATAATGAGCACAATGAAACAACAACAAGAAGGTCTTACTCAAACACTTAGAGAGGATAAAACACAGCAAGCTTCCCTGAGCTCCACCCAGTGGCGATCTCACGCAGACCCCTGTCTGCTTCGTGTCTTCCCACTGTCGGACTCCAAGCTTCTTGTTTTCTCCTTCAAGCGCTCAAGTATGATGATTGCTTCTCAATAGCTTGCTTAGAATGGTTGAAGAACTCAAGAACAGCAAGCTTCTCTCAGCAGAACGCGAGAACACAAAACAACTTCAGAAACTGCAAGTCCTTCTCAACTCAACTCTCGCGTTCCTTTTTGTTTCTCCGCCAAGCGACAGGTGACACCATCTCTGTAGCTCCCAGCTACTCAACTGCCAACGCCAGCCTCTACTGAGCTATCTCTGGACTCACTGAGCTCCTCAGTCGAGCTCCAGTCTTAGCTCCAGTCCGCAGCTCGCCGTTGCAACCTGAGATGGGAAAAGGGACAAACCTGCTCTGAGGAAAGCGCGCTCTGACTTCTCCTAGAGTGTTTGAATCCTCCCCTGTCACCTGAAACTCAATCAGAGCATTAGAGCAGAAGATCACGCAGCATATCACATATCAGAAAACATACATCAGCAAATCCGATACGATCAGACACTCTGACCGCGTCTGACAGTGAAATTTGAATTAAAGTGATCGGTCACCGGACCGATCCAGGGTGTGTGGATCGATCACCAGATCGATCCACTACTTTGCTGGGATTCCCAGCTCTCGCAGCTATACACGCCTGATCGGTCACCAGACCGATCAGGGTGGATCCTGATCGGTCACCAGACCGATCAGATTGGATCCTGATCGGTCACCCAGACCGATCAAAGCAGATGAACAGTTACTTTTTAATCAAACCCAAGATTCCTGATCGGTCACCGGACCGATCCAAGGCTCTGATCAGCAAGGGAACTCACTCACTGTTTGCTCCCTGATCGGTCACCAGACCGATCAGGAGCAAGACAGCAAGGAAGCAGCCTGCTCCCTGATCGGTCACCGGTCCGATCAGGAGCCACACAGTAGATTCCCAATCTCACTGTGCGCTCCCTGATCGGTCACCAGTCCGATCAGACATAGCTGGATCGGTCACCAGACCGATCCACTAAGGAGCAGCGTGCCAATGTCCCTGATCGGTCACCAGACCGATCCAGTGACTCAACCCTAGCCCTCCAAGCTAGGAATTCATCCACCTTAGCCCTCCAAGCTAAGGATTTTTCCATCTAACTCTCCAAGTTGGGAATTTGCACCTAACCCTCCAAGTTAGGACTTTTCACCTAGCCCTCCAAGCTATGACTTTTCACCTAGCCCTCCAAGCTAGGACTTTTCACCCAACTCTTCCGAGTTAGAAATCATCCAACCTAGCCCTCCAAGCTAGGCACCTGACCCTCCAAGCCATGACTTTTTCACCTAATTCTCCAGGATGAGAATTTGCACCTAACCCTCCAAGTTAGGACTTTTCACCTAGCCCTCCAAGCTAGGACTTTTCACCCAACCCTTCCGAATTAGGACTTTTCCAACACCTAACCTCCCAGGTTAGGATTTTCCAACACCTAGCCCTCCAAGCTAGGATTTACCACACCTAACCTCCCAGGTTAGGATTTTCCAACATCATGCCTAATCCTCGATTAGGACTTAATCATAATCATCACAATCATCACACCTAACCTCCCAGGTTAGGACTTTCCATATCATGCCTAATCCTCGATCAGGACTTAATCATAATCATCATAATCATCCTCCTAAACTGAAATCGTTGTCAACACCAAAACAACAATCAGGGCCAGACTGTATCAACAGAAGCCTCGGCGAGGCTCTCAAGCAGCGCGTGGCGGCCCACGCTCCTTGGGATGCCCTCGACCGGGAAGCCTCGGTGAGGCTCTCAGGCGACGCGTGGCGGCTCACGCTCCCTGGGATGCCCTCGACCGAGAAGCCTCGGCGAGGCTCTCAGGCGGCGCATGGCGGCCCATGCTCCCTGGGATGCCCTCAACCGGGAAGCCTCAGCGAGGCTCTCAGGCGGCGCGTGGCGGCCCACGCTCCCTGGGATGCCCTCGACCGGGAAGCCTCGGTGAGGCTCTCAGGCACAGGGGCTAGTCCGAGCTCGCGGCGCCCCTCAGGTTCACCCAAGCCAAAGGTGCTGAGAGAACACCATCTATGTCTAAAAGCCCGAGTGGTTGAAACGCCACGACTCTAGCCTAGAAGGCACCGCCTCCCCTACAAGGAAAAAGCGGTCGGTCTCGCCATCGCTCTAACAACCATTATGCGAATGCAAAGAAAAAGGAGAAGACGATGAAAAGGGGAAAAGCAACATCCATAACAAGCCGTTTGGCCCTCGCCTACATCCGGAAGAAAAAAGGGGCAGACCCACAACTATGGAGTGAGCGTCGAGGGTTGCGACGAGACTACACTTGGCGCTTTGTCGCGCCCATCACGAGTCGCCTGCGCCTGGGCCTTCTGGGCCTCATGGCGTTCGCGCCTCCACAAGAGATCGCTTTGGCAGGCCACTAATTCCTCCTCCTTGGTCGTCAAGGCCGTAAGCAGCGTGGCGGCCGACTGATTGGCCTCCAGAAGATCTGCCTGGGCCTTGGCCAACTCAGAGCCCGCTCGAAGTTCCCGAGTCCAGGCTTGGTGCTCGCTTCACTCCAAGAGAGCTAGCTGTTGACGCAATTGAGCCTCAGAGGCTCGGGTTGCACTTAGCTCTGTCAAAAGATCTCGAAGCTACGCCTCAGCATGGGTAGCCTGTCCCCTCAGAGCCGCGTTCTCAGAGTGCAGTGCATTCCAGGCTTCGTCATTTGGAGGGGGCCAAGCGCAATGAAGCTGAGTTTCCAGCACCTCCCGACGGGACTCTAATTGGCAAAGGGATCAGTTCTGGGCAATGAAGGAAACACCCATGTCATGTAGGGCCCCGGTCAACTGCAAAAGAAGTCCAGGGTTGATTATGAAAAGATCGACCGAGCGAGAGCTATCAGAGAAACATACCCGACAGGCGTTCGTGACTAAGCCATCGATGCAGGTGATAGGATCTTGGCGCTCGATGGACCGAAGACCCTGGTACAAGTGGTCGCCTAGGGGGGCATGTAGGTGAACCACCCTAGCTGAGCCTAGCGGTTCGGGATCCGGGAATTCGAAAGCAGCAGAGGGATCCGCTCGCGAGGGAAGAGCAAGATGTATTGGGCGAAGGTCCAGGGTTCCGACTAGGAATAGAGGAAGAAGGGGCAACGGACACCCCGCCAGTCAAGCTAGCGGAGGTAAGGGGGGCGGAGGAGTGACCAAGCCCCAGGACTAAGGGGACAGGGGCACACGGTGTAGACGCCGAGGAAGTCGGAGCCCCGGGCAGAAGGGCAGGGTGAGGTTGGCCCTCCGGCTCATTGGAAAGAGCCAGTTGAGGCGAAGGAGGCACGGGTAGGGTGTCTCCAGCATCGAGGGGTGCCAGGACAACCGGCGCCGTCGCCGGCAGAGAGGGCGGACTCACCGCAGCAGGAGGGGAGGGAATCTCCTTAGGAGAAGCAGGCGCAGCGCCGGAAGGAGACGAGCAGTCATGGGAAGGGTCCGGTAGACGATCGGGCCCCATGGCGGAAGGATCTGCAGGCAAAATCTCAATATCAGAGTCTAGCGCCTCTTCCCCTAACACCTCGCCTTTATCTGCGAAGGAGGCGGCGGTAGGGTTTGACGCCGGAGAGGGGGATGCCGAGGTGATCGGTGGAGCGGTATTGGAGGAGGCAGGGATAGGCTCCGAAAGCAGGGCAGCCATCGCCGCCCTATATCCAACCGACCTCTCCTTAGCCTCCGTCATGATGAAACCACGCAGCATCCTGGAAGGAGCGCTAAGACACCAAGGGAGACGATGGGAAGAAAAGGGGGGAAGACGAAGGAGGACAAAGGAAAGACAGAGGCAGCAATCGCAGGAGCCTATATAGGGGACGGAAGTTAATCATAGCCATTGGTAGAAAAAGTCGTGGGTGATAGCCAATCCTATGGCCAAGCAAAGGGGCAGGGGCAAGAAGTACGAAATGACAGCGGAGGATCGGTCCGCTGCCCAAGGCAGGAAGGCGATAAGCTGACGTCTGAAAGGCTCACAATCGTGACACGTGGCCTTAAATGAATCAGACGCCCGAAAAATAGATAGGATGATTGTTAACCTGACGACTCGGGCAAGAAAAAGATAAGGGTGCCTAAAGCTATCACGGGCCAGCTCCCGCTGATCCCTTGGCTCGAGCCCCGAGCGGAAGCGTGGTGGTCCACGCTCCCCGGGTCCTACTCGCCCAAGAGGCCATACTTATCACGGTCCAGTTCCCGCTAATCTCTTAGCTCGAGCTCCGAGCGGAAGCGTGGCGGTCCACGCTCCCCGGGGCCTACTTGGCCAAGAGGCCATACTTATCACGGGTCAGCTCCCGTTAATCCCTTGGCTCGAGCCCTGAGCGGACGCGTGGCGATTCACACTCCCCGGGTCCTACTCGGCCAAGAGGTCATACTTATCACGGGCTAGCTCCCGCTAGTCCTTTGGCTCAATCCCCGAGCGGACGCGTGGCGGTCCACGCTCCCCGGGTCCTACTCGGCCAAGAGGTCATACTTATCATGGGTCAGCTCCCGCTAATCCCTTGGCTCGAGCCCTGAGCGGACGCGTGGCGATCCACACTCCCCGGGTCCTACTCGGCCAAGAGGTCATACTTATCACGGGCTAGCTCCCGCTAGTCCTTTGGCTCAAGCCCCGAGCGGACGCGTGGCGGTCCACGCTCCCCGAGTCCTACTCGGCCAAGAGGCCAAAACCTCTGCAGGCTGCTTACCTCTAGGCCTCTCCGCCATAAGTCCTGATCATCAGATCTTCGTGCAAAGACATAAGCCAGGATCCCACGCAGACCAGAGACTCTCGCAAACGAGAAAGGGGACGTCCGTCCCACGAACGGGAATAGGGCTCATCGATAAGTGGCACGCCCGGTTCCCCCATACATCCATCACAACTAGAAGGGAACACAACTTAAGTGAGTAAGAAGGAAAAGCGTCTCAGGCGCTTTACAAAAGCCAGGGTAGGAAGCCCCTTGGGCGCAGAGAAACAAAAAATGCAGAAATATTCGCTTCACTTGAAGAGTTGGTCGGTCACGGAGGGCAGATCCTCACATAAGTCTGGGAGCGAAATTGCGTCGGGGGGCATATCAGGAGATAAATACCCACCGAGCCGGAGCTGCCGGACTACGTTGAGGTCATATTGCATCATCACATCCATAAACCGGCGAGAAATCTCGACAGCATGAGTTGGATCATTCAAACACGCCAATCGGTGGTCCTCTAATCGACCCACCTCAACCTCTTTATAGGCACGCAGCTCCGCTAGCTCAGCCTGCAGGGCAGCCCGGGACGCCTCCCGTTCACGAAATTCCCCTAACTCTACCTGAACCGCCTCCCAGGCCGGACGGAGGCCCCATAAATCCTGAAGTTGGTTCCTAAGCGAATCCGTATTTCGCTTCTCAGTTGATAATCGTGCCCGAAGGGGCGGGATCTCTTCATTAGCCCAATGAAGGTATGACTTGACTCGCCGGAGCTCCGCCTCTAACTCGCCTTTGCGCTTGCAATCATGGAGATGGGCTTGCTCAACCTGGATCACCCGTTCTTGCGAACGGACCACCTCAGCATCGGCAGCAGCAATCTGAGCTTTGGCAATCCCCAGCTCCTCCTGGGCTTGGCGCAACGCATCCTAGAGGCTGATAACCTTCGCCCTCAGGTCGTTCAATGAATCATCTTCCGAAAGCAGCTGGGTGTGTCGGAGCCGAGCCTCCAGGTCTGCTACACGTCTCTCAGCGCGATCCCGGGCCTTAGCATGAGTCAACATGGCTACACTCATGCTGTAGCTCTGGGCCCATGACTGTAAGAGATTCAGGAACTTGTCAGCAAAAGAAAGAATGAGACACACCTTGACCCACGGACACGTACCTGGGTAGCCAAGGCCATGAAATCATCCGCCCCGACAGTGGGGCTCACCGAACCACTGGCCCGCAAGCCGTCTACGAGCCTATCTGAAAGCGGACCATACAGCCGGACATCCCTGGACCGCCCGGGGGCGGTGTCGCCCGGGGGTAGTGTCGCCCGGGAGCGGTGTCGCCCGGTGGAGCCATGCTGAGACGCCAATCCGATAGCGAGGGTGACAGCATATGCAGCAAGCCTGCGCCAGCTGGCCCCTCCTGACAAGGTGGGGATGCTTCCCTCGAAGGCAACACCGTCAGCGCCATTGGTAGCACAGCAGGGGGGTGGTGGTAGCGCCAGGAGGGAGGCAGTTGACGCTTCACCCCTCCGTCTTTTGATAGGCCGACTGGAGGAGGCTCCCAAGGGGACGGCTGGAGCAGACACCAAGCTAGCGCCCTCAGGTCGCCACAGGGAATGGCTCAGGGGCCGAGTATTCTCTGAGCCTGAATGAAGAATCTCTTTTTCCTCGGCAAAGGAGGCCGGAGAAGGAGAATTGGATGGAGGAGCTTCTTGTTCGGTCAGCAGGGCGGAGCGCCACTCCTGCACAGCCCTCCGCTCCGCGCCCTTCGCCCATTCCTCTCTCATCACTGCTCGGAGACGCGCCTCCATTTCCTCAGCATGCCCTAAACCGAAACCCCCCTCGGGAGCCGCGGGGTACATCGTCTCAGTTGGCCAGTAAGCAGAGGTCAGGAAATAGCAAACGTTGAGTAACAGGGAAAAACCACTTACATAAGGAGGCAGGGCCAATGAAAGGCACTGGACTAAGGCCAAACGTGGATAAGATATTCTCGGCCAAAAGCGGCCCGACTGGGAAGTGTTTATCCTTGAACAAGGAAAGGGCGCGCTCGAAGGGATAAAACTTCTGAGGATCCGTGTGATGAGGAGGCGGTTGAGGAAAATCCAACCGGAAGTTAGATGACCAAGACGGGAAAGCCACGGAACGGATAAAAAGGAACCTCTCCTTCCAACCCCTGCTGGCGGAAGGGAGAGCAGAAAGGAAGGAAGTCCCCGAGCGAGCTTGGAAAACAAACTCGCCCCATTCCTGCTTCTTCAGATAGAAAAAATGGTGGAAAAGTTCGGCGGGGGAAGAACAGCAGTACAACAGGAAGAGGATGATGGACCCACAGAGGAGGCGGATGGAATTGGGGGTCAGTTGAGACAGGTTGATGCGGAGGTAGCGGCACACTGAGGCAATGGAGGGATGAATGGGGAAGCGCAGGCCCGCTTGCAGGTGATACCTCGAAATAGTAATGTAATACCTCGGCGGTGTGGCTGGCTGGTCTGAGGGGGAAGGCAGCTGAAGGTCATGGTCTGACGGAATATGAAACTCCGCCCTAATGTCCTCGAGGTTGCCGCGGGTGAGAATGGACCTCGCTGTGAAATACTAGGGGTGAGGGTCGCGAGACGAAGAAGCCATGGCGACCCGAAGAAGGTAGAAGGACCAGTCCGCGAAAAGAAGCGACGGGCACCGAGGAGTAACCGCAACCCTAGTCGGGACGAAGAAGACAATACGCCGGGGTGAAGGACGAACAGCTTTTACGCAGTTATGTAGGATGACCTGGCCACCTAGTGGTGGGCCAAGGCAGAGGCGGCGGATAGTAGCAGCCGCACAAGCAGGCCCAGTGGGGCCCAGGAAGCGAGGCGCCTCGCGCCCAACCTCGTTCCTCAGGAACAGACGGGAAATACCTCGGGGATTGGAGAAGGAAGGGGGACGAGACACGTGGAATCCTCCCCAGTTGGGAGGGGCAGTGACGAGAAGGTCTCGGTCGCTTAGCGATACGGAACCATCAGTAGTTAAAAGGAAGATAGGGGGTTTCATCAAGCCGACCGGGATACCTAGGCCTCAACAAGCCCACAGAGAAGCCCCCAGATGGGATCAGAACTCCCCGTCGTGCCAGGCTTCTGTGAAATGAAGATGGTCCAGTCAGTCGGACTCGTCGCCTCCTTTGACTAGACTCGAGGAGGCGCTTATGATCCCGGCCTTGCCTACGGGTAGGGGCATAGGCCGGGCCCACCGGCCAGCCTGACGCCCAGAAAGCCTGGCGGACAGGTCAACAGCCATATCAACGAATAGGACCCCGCGCCCGAAAGCCCCGCCAAAGGGAAGAAAGGGGGGATGGGGTCCATTAGATCATCTAAGAGGGCGTCCGGGCCGCCTTTTAGCCAGCCGATCCGGTAAAGGCCTAGTCGCTCGTACTAGCTTACCCTGACCTGGAGCAGGGTTGGACATCACCGGTAGGTAGCTACCCACACACTCTCTCTCTCTCTCTCTTTGTGGCCATCACTTAGATAGGGAGCCCGACTTGGGTCAGATCTGTCTCGCGGTAACCTCCGACCCAGGGCGTACCCTGCGCTCTCTCTCTCTACCAGCCGGACGCGTGGCGGCCCACGCTCCCTGGTCCTTACCCGACTCGGTCCCCAGCATGCGGACCGGCCAGTCGGCACTCGGGGTACGGGCTGTCCCGCCCTCACGCCCCCTCACATCCTTCCATCCAGGGTACGACCCTGTTAACGGGGTTTCTCACGCCGCACCTACCGCTGACATCTCCACGCGGCTAACCCCACATCCAGTACCCTCGTACTGCGCATCCAGTACTCACGTACTACTAGAGCACCCCGCGCCATGCCGCGCCGCTTCTCAGTGCTCCACGCGAGCTGACAACCACCACACCCTTGCCCCATCACTACGAACAAGGGCTGTCAGCTCCCCCGGTTACATAAGCTCGGCACTCCCCCCACCCCAGGTATGCGCGCGAGTTATCGCATCCCTTGCCTCATTTCAATTCAGTTTCCACTTATCTGCCCTCGGAGACTGACTTGATCGTCGGAGTGCCTGACCGGGGATTCCCCCGGCAGGTTCGCTGACGGTCTCTGTTTTGCAGGGACGGGATGAGGCGCGATCAACAACCGGCCACCTCATCGGCTCGTGGCTCCTAGGAGGCCCGTCGGGCCCATTGGGCTGCCACCCCACTTCGCGATAGGATCACAAACCATTAATTTTAACTGGTGTTGATTTTATTAGTCATATCTCTTTTTATTTATTTGTTTGTTTATCTCTTTTACAGTAGTCCTGGACATATTTTTATTATCTTTTCATGCTAGCAAACCTATTCGAAGGTTTCCTTTGACATTGGAAGCTTCCTAGTGATTGATGCATAACAACTTAGCTAAATTCTTTTTTGGCTTAAAGAACTATAGAAATATGGCAAGTGCGGTATAAGAGTCTGAAAAAAAAAATCATCATTGTGGCATTTTTTTATTGTGTCAGGATAAATTAAAAGATTGTTGTTCTTTGGGTTGAAAATTAATATTTAAATCCTTGATATTATTAAATTATTATTGTTGTTATTAAAACTTTGTAGTATATTTTTTCTAAATTGATATTTATTTTGTTGTTTTTGTATTTTGATTTGGAAATTATTTTGTCTTAAAGGATATAGCTGGATTCAATACCCTTATTATTGCCAATAGTCAGATTCAACAACCTTCTATATCATGTTCCTTTGGTTGGAAATTAAGGTGCATAAATTCTTGTTGTTATTGGATTCTTGTTACCGTTGAAATATTATATTTTGTCTATTGTAAATTAGTATTTGACGTGTTATAAAATGATCTTATTCTTTTATTTGGAAAATGTTTTATGATAGTTGTATTTTTATTGAGTGTTTGGGAAAATATTTAACCTCGAATTGATATGCAACCAGGTTCTATGTGTTCGAAAACTTCTCCTAAATGTGTCCAATGTAGGGATCTCCCGGTGACATAAACAAAAAAACGCAGCGGAAACAAGATCCCTCGAACGATCCGTGCGAAAGAAAACTCATACAAAGTCGATCTACAGCTACTTATCTTATAGATATACCTTTGATGTGTGCCCTTTCGTTTATCCCGCTCGTCCAAGGTACACCGGATCTCTTGCATGTTCAATCGTCCGTGCCTCTATGCATATCCACACGAACACAATCTCTCAACTTCGGAGAAGAACTACCTTAATTGTGCTAGCAACTTGAGGTAGTTCGCAGAGACACTAAGAACCCCAAGTGGGGTTTCGGCCAAAGAGGGAGAAGAGGAGGAAGAGAGGAAGGAAAAGACTTAGCTTCATCCAAATGACAAGAAAACTCTTTTATACTCATCCCATAAATATGAAGAGTTTTTTTGTCCTTTTAGCTTCCCTTCATTAAAGTCAATAAAGAGCACATCTTCTCATGTGACTCTTCAACTTCTCTCCATTAAATGAAAAGAATTTTTCCATCCTCCTCTATTATTAATTTATTAAACATTTTAAATAATTAATATCTCATCCAAATGTGATTTAGTCTAATCTAAATGAGTCTAACTCAAATTAGACCTCAATCCCATAATCCAATTGGATTCACTTGAGTCTAACTCAATCAATCCAATTCGGATTAAATCTTAGTCAAACTAAGATCAATTAATCACCGAAGCATCGTGTCCTTAGTGTGTGACCCAATAGGTTCTTGTAATGTTGACAATGTGTCTAAACCGCTTTAGACACATAAGCAATGAGCGACATCTAGTAATGCATCATTGCTACCCAAGTAACAAGAAAGTCGAGATCTGACTTAACCTCCGTGACTAGGATAATGTATGACCTTGTCCTTCTATCCTTGATATCTAGATTGACCAATGAGGCATAGATTGTGTCATCCTCGATCAATCTTTGTGTTTCTTGATCCCCAAGTAGACTCACTCAAACAAATGAGTTCAATATCTCATATTGACTCATTTGAGCATGGTCATGCGTTTTAGCAGTCTTACTAGATCAATGGCCCCACAGATATCACTTCCGTCATATGGGAGGGATAGATCTCATCTACATCACTCACATCCCTCCACATAATTCATTATATACCCAGTGATCGCCTTTATAGTCCACCTTGTTACGGGTGAGGTTTGACGATACCAAAGTACATAACTCCTTATGTAGGAAACCGTAGTGACTTCAGGTCTAAGGACTATTCATACTAATAGTCACATGAGAAAGTTTATGACACTCATATGACAATCTATGAAACTTTCTCATGGCGGGTCAATTCAGTACACATTCTCTAATGTATACCCATGTGTCAACTTGATATCACATATTCATGACTTGTGAGCTCAAGTCATCTATTGACATACATGCTAGTCTCCATGCATTAATATTGTCCTTGAATATTAATGCTTGACTAGGAATGGTTTAGTGTAGTGTTCTCTACATCATCTTACTATCGATTCAACCAATCAATATGATGTAGAAAAGAATCTACTACCTAAGGATATTATTATACTTAGTTATTTGGCACGAGTATAAAGTATAATAACCAAACATGTCTTTATTAATGATATAATATGATACAAAAAATCCCTAGTCAATCATCACATAATTGGCTCTAGGGATTCTACTAACATCCAAGCCCTTAATCATCATTATGATACACCATATTGCGAGAAATAAATTTTTGTACACGATTCAGGCAAGACATGTATATAATAATCTAAATATACATATAACAATTTAAATATAAATGATACGATGATAATAATCACTAAACTACACCATATTAGAGATCCTTTAGCTCCCCTCTTTTTGAAGATATAAAATTTTTATTTTTAGAACGACCTAAGTCCACAGGCGGTTTTGGTTAAAAGTGGTTCTAGACCAAACGACCTTGAATTGACATGAAATTAGATCATGTGCTCTTAGACAGGTCCTCTAAATGTATCCATTCCTTAAAACATAATTGCGATACACTGTATTGAGAGCATCATTACTATACACCGTATATATGAACTACAAACACCAATAAATTTTATAAGAAGATGATGATCACTCAAAAATATGATATTTGAGATACTTGATCTCTCCTACATACATTGTATTAAATTCTAGTCAAATCGAATATTTTCTATGTCAAATTTTCCTTACACAAGTCGACTGGAATTGAATTCCAGTTGAATCGATTAACTTCTATGCCATAATTACCTTACACCAATTGACTGGAATTGAATTCCAATCGAATCGGTTAGCTGCTATGTAGAATTTCCCTTACACCAGTCAATTGGAATTGAATTTCAATCGAATCGTTTATCTTCTGTGCTAAATTTTCGATATATCAGTTAATTGGAATTCAATTTTAGTCGAATTGATTAGCTTTTGTGATCATTTTTCCTTACACTAGTCGACTGAAATTCAATTCCAATTGAATCTATTTGATTTTGTGTTGCATTTTCTTAAATCTAAATATAAAATTTTATAGAAAGATGATGATCACTCAAACACACCCTATTTAAGATCTTTGATCTCTCCTCTTTATTAAGATATTAAATTTTCTAATTTTTTAGGCCAATTTTGACTAAAACTGGCTGATAGAGTGTCAAAATCGGCTGATGGAGTTCCTAATTTTCTAAATTGCTTTTGATCATAGAGCAAAGAGTGAAAACAGTTTAAAGTAAAAAGATAGTAGATTCAAATTGAACATGGATCAAGTAAACAAGGGGTATTGAAATTACTTGAGATGAATAAACACATAAACATGAGGGTATTGTTGGGGCAATCAGCCCAAGTATGATAAGGAGAATTATGTGTTTTGATATGTGTATCAATATGATTAAGTTAGGGTTTCATGTTGATTTAATATGTGTATGTGAGTGTGCAGATTTGCAGGATATACATAGACTTGGTTGGATGTCTTCGGGTACGGTGAAGGGTGGCATGGAGGCAAGCCGTGGGCTTGTGTGCGCATCCGAGGGACCATGGACATGGCAGGGACGATGAGCTGAAGGAAGCGGACTTCGAGGCATATGTGAAGGATGACATGGAGGCAAGCCGAGGGCTTGTGTGCACATCTAAGGGACGAGGGCCAAAGTCGAAGAGGGCTTGAAGGCAACAGGTCGAAGCTGCTGGAGCAGGAACGATGAGCTGAGGGAAGCAGACTTCGAGGCATGCGTGAAGGATGGCATGGAGGCAAGCCGAGAGCTTGTGTGCGCATCTGAGGGACGGGAGCCAAAGTCGAAGAGGGCTTGAAGACAATAGATCGAGGCTGCTGGATGAAGAGTCAACCAGGTCGTGAGGTTTCGAGTGTTGAGGGAATTGTACTCGGAGGCTAAGTCGTGAGAGGTCGAGTGCTGAGAGAAATGTACTTAGGAAGGGTAACCCTAGACTTAGGGAGTAGACCAGTCGACTGATAAGGTTCACAGAAAGATCAGTTGACTGGTTCACAGAAAGATCAGTTGACTGGTCCTGGACCAGTCGACTGATGGTGACCAGAATTTGAATTGTCATTCGAATTTGACCAGTTGACTGGTACTGGACCAGTTGACTGGTAACGGTCAAATCAGCCTCGAGCTCTATTTAAGGGAGCTCATTTATGGCTGTTTCTTTTTGGCAAAACTAGCTTGGTTAGAGCTTGTTAGTAGCCTACTAGTGCTCAGGGATTGTCCAAGGGTTGTGGTCAGGTATCTTCACCCACAAGGAGCGACAAAAGATAGCCGGAGGTGCTCCGGGGAATCATCCACCGAAGGATCGGGATCGTCCACCTTACGGACAGTCGTGGAGTAGCAGTTTCATATCCGAACCACGTAAATCGGTCTGTTCTTCGTGTTTGTTAGTTTTAGTTTTTATTATTCCGCTTGCGCACTAATATTTGTAGGAAGAAAGATCGAAAAATTGTTATTCATCCCCCCCCCCCCCCCCCCCCCTCTAACAAATGGTAAGATCCTAACAGGTATTATAATATCAATTCACGAATAGTAATACGTAACAAGTAGTCTTTTTTGTTGAATTAGAGGTAGTCAATAAATAGAAGTGAGGTCAAGAAAAATATAGTTTCCATGGCTCCATAGAATAAACCATCGAATAACCAAGCCAAAACATGTTTAAAAGCAAAGAAACCTTAAACACATACTTTCCATAGGCATATTGAAATTTAGTACCAAGTCAAAAAAAAAAATCCTAAGATAACTTCCAAATATTACATACTTATCTAAAGTAAATATCCACTAGGTTTCAAAATTCACACACATTGAGAACTAAAAGGATAGTATGGAAGAGAAGAAATATACTTTTAGACCACAGATGGAAAGTCAAGGAGGGACTAGAATTTGGTTTGGATCAAAGAGATTCATTGTTTACCTACTTTGCAAGGTTGCAAACATGATCGGGTGAGTTTAAGATCACGTAGAAGAACATCGAGTAAAAACTTGGGCGGATTTATAGGCGATGAGGGTGAACTCGAAGGCATCCTTCTAGTCTTGAACTCGGCAAGGTAGTAGTCGTAGTCACCTTCGGCCTGAGGTAGAACCGGGATAACATATCTAGAAGGTATTGACGATGTTTGTTGACGTACTTCTGATGGCAAGCGACGAGGACCTTGGCGACACTCTAGCAGATAGCATATATTTGGGAGATCTTACCACCCTTGCGCATGTGGATACGAATATAGATGCCCATGAAGTGTTGTCGGCCGAGGAGGCCTTCAGACGAAGGATCTTCGGCTTCACCATCTCCATAGGTGTGAGAGTTTTTTAAGGGGAAAAGAAAAAAAAAATAGTTTAGGATGAATTTTTTTGGTTTGGATGGTGATGCAAAAAGATGAGGGGTATAATGGGAAAGGAATACGCGATTTTGAAATTTTCAAAGTTACTTAGATGATTTAGGTTTTTTGAAATATTTCTTGCATAGTTGGGTAAATTGCTAGCTATTGCTTCTTTGCTGTGAAGAGGGAAGGAGACGAACAAGAAATTTATTAGGTTTTAGGTAAAAAAAATTAAATTGGTTTAATAAAATTAATATCTTTAATTAATATATAATTATAATTATATATTTTTATTTTTAAAACAAAAAAATGACAAAACATATTAATGCCGTGTTTAATTTAACTCTGCAAGAGCAGGTGGACCAATGAAAGCGACGGAGGCTCCTCACTCCAAGATACGATGGCAGGACCCGATCTCAAAAGTCTATCATTTCACAATTTAAATATTTTTCATAATTTATTTCCATATTATATGAAAAAAAATTATAAAATTAATTTATAATCCACCACATTGGAAGGTGAAAGGAATTTTGTTTTCGAGGACACGTATAAATTTGTTATTTCACAATCATCCTGAACTATAAAATAAAATTGAAGGAGGAAAATAAAAATGAACCAGTACTCGAGAATAACATAATTAAAGTATTATTATTTCAGTGACACTTAACAAAAATTAATACAATAAAGTAACACCATCCCATCAATTGTTCTGGCGCGAATTTATTAGCCATGTTCCTCCGATACGATAAGCGTGGAAAAGAAAATATATAATAATCAAGCAAAAAAATAATATATAGAATCTACTCGACGGTTAATTCAGTTGAAGATCCGAGGAATGCCTCTGATCCATCCCAGCGAGTAGTTTGTGTTGTGGAACGACGACGACAACTAGACTTAAAAGCATTTCCTGTGAACAATGGAAGGCCCAGACTCATCGTACTCTGCCTTTGCAATCCACATCTGTCATGGATAGATGAAGAACACATAGATAATGTAGTATTGATTTTTGAAATTCAACATCATAATTAGAAATAAAATGGAAAATAAATGAGTACGTACCTGTTGGAAAGTGCTTAGAGAAGCCAGGATGGATCCTCCGATCCACACGCTGTACTTCCTCTCCGGCGGCGCCACCACCTTGATCTTCATGCTGCTCGGCGCCAGTGCTGTGATCTCCTTGCTCATCCTGTCAGCGATCCCGGCGAACATGGTCGTCCCGCCGCTGAGCACGATGTTGCCGTACAGATCCTTCCTGATGTCCACATCGCACTTCATGATCGAGTTGTAGGTGGTCTCGTGGATCCCGGCGGCTTCCATCCCGATCATCGACGGCTGGAAAAGCACCTCCGGGCAGCGGAAGCGCTCCGCCCCGATGGTGATCACTTGCCCGTCGGGCAGCTCGTAGTTCTTCTCCAGGGAGGAGCTGGTCTTTCCCATCTCCAGCTCCTGCTCGTAGTCCAGCGCGATGTACGCCAGCTTTTCCTTGATGTCCCGGACAATTTCGCGCTCCGCCGACGTCGTGAAGGAGTACCCGCGCTCCGTCAGGATCTTCATCAGAGCGTCGGTCAGGTCGCGGCCGGCGAGGTCCAGGCGAAGGATCGCGTGCGGGAGCGCGTAGCCTTCGTAGATGGGCACGGTGTGGCTCACGCCGTCGCCGGAATCCAGCACGATACCCGTGGTTCGGCCACTGGCGTAGAGGGACAGCACGGCCTGGATGGCGACGTACATCGCCGGAGCGTTGAAGGTCTCGAACATGATCTGGGTCATCTTCTCGCGGTTGGCCTTGGGGTTCAGCGGCGCCTCGGTGAGCAGAATCGGGTGCTCCTCCGGCGCCACGCGGAGCTCGTTGTAGAAAGTGTGGTGCCAGATCTTCTCCATGTCGTCCCAGTTGTTGACGATGCCGTGCTCGATCGGGTACTTGAGCGTCAAAATGCCTCGTTTCGACTGAGCTTCGTCTCCGACGTACGCGTCCTTCTGGCCCATGCCGACCATCACGCCGGTGTGGCGCGGCCGGCCGACGATGCTAGGGAAAACAGCCCTTGGAGCGTCGTCTCCAGCAAAACCAGCCTGAGACGTACAAAATTTAAAGAGCATGCCAAAGCAGAGGATCGAACGAACTCGATCAATTAAAAAATCGATCGAGCTTCAACTTGTACCACGTACCTTGACCATGCCAGTTCCGTTGTCACACACGAGGGGCTGGATATCTTCGCCTTCTGCCATTTTTTAGCTGCTGCAATAAATTTAACAAGGAAAGGAATTAATTAATTAATTAACACGGAAGAAGAAGATGATGATGATGATGAATGGAAACAGGACAGATATACATTGTAATTAACGTCCTTTGCTGCTACAGAAATGAAGAGCAAATGGGGAGGAATGTGCTTGAAGCCTGACGCTGAGGCGAGCATTTATCATGATCCACTGCTCAGGAGGGTCAAAGGAGGTGAACGAAGATGGCGGCCCCGCGGCGTTCGCGGCCAATATCGTCGCTCGTTCAAGGATAAAGAGAGAGAATTATATATTCATCACTAAAATTCTCGTCTATGTCTAAAACAAATCAATCATTCTTTGCAGATAATGAGAACCATAACATTAAAAAACTTTTTTTTTAAAAAAAATGTTTTCCCGTTTGTGTTCTTGTGAAATTACATCCTCGCCAATATGACATCTACGATTATGGATTGGACAATAAACAGTCAATTCAAATTATACGGTGTTCAAATTTGTTAGATAATAAGTTAAATCAAATGAGTTTAAAATAAATTAAATCCTTGAAATAATTATTTCAAGTTCAATTTGATTTTCTTTTTATAAATTTGAAGCTGATCATTTATATATCATCTAGTTTTTTATTCAAATTTGTTTAATTATTTATGATTCGGATGTTAGCTTATAGTAGACACGTGGCTCGAGAAAGCTACATGATGTAGGTACAAGAGCGGGAAAGAAGTGTCAGAGGCCAACTCGAGAGAAAAGTGTCCGAGATCAGCTCGGGCAAAGAGTACCCGAGACTAACTCGGGCTGGAGTTCCAGAGACCACCTCAGGAGAGGTGTGCCCGGGACCAGCTCGAGCACTGAGAATTCTCGAACTCAATTCGAAGAGCGGCGCCCGGGAACTCAGGAGAGAGAGAATGGATTAGGAGAAGTTTATTGTTAACGACGATAATGACACACTTTATACAGGTGGTGATAGTTTCAAACGGGTCGGCAATTATAACCCGCAATGCATGATTTAATGTGCGCGACAGCCATTATCAGTAACCTCCAATGAATGACAGCTGGCAAGCAAACACAAATCATGAAACGTAGGAACAGGGGAAGCGGTTACAGCAACGTGGGAACACTCAAAGGAAGAAAACAGTGATTATATAAGGTGTTTAGACTCCTAGGTGGAGGGGGAATCTTTTTGAACTCTAGTAATCTATTCTTCTTACTCCTCTTCTATCCTTTAGCAATTCCTGACTTAAGCATCAGATAGGGTTTCGCCGGAACTCCTTCCGGTGTATCCTTTTAATGCTCGTGTTAATCTCGCAGGCATAGACATCCCTATTGTCATCGCTCAAGGCAACACTGCGGTGACCTGTCGTCCATGTCGTTCACTTCCAGAACAAGTTTGACGTTGTCTGTGGGAACCTTAATTACACACCAGAAGGGACACTGTGATGGCAAAACCAGAGAGACAACTGATCACGTTGATAATGGAAGAGTTAGACCATATAATCACCAACGCTATTTGAGGGGCACTGGAGTAGCAGCAAATCGAACAGGTTGCTTCTCAACTAGCAAATCTGCTACAACCAGACACCCAGAGAGCATCAGCCTCATATGTTCGAAATCAGAGATCCATGTTTCCTCTAGGTGTGCTTGTGAACGCAACCCTAAGACATCGACGGGACTCCAACGGAGGACTAGAGAAAGCACATATAGCCACTTCCAAAGTTCTGCACCAAGAAGAGGGACAAGGAAAGAGTGAACCTGTAAAGGTTCTCCCAAAATACACATCTTTGTCATTCGTCCAAGACATCGTGGACGATCTCATGCCCAAGCAATTTTGCGGCCCCGAAATTGCTGATTATGATGGGAAAATAGATCCCGAAGATCATATATGCAAGTTCGAGAACACGTCTCTGTTGCACTAATATACGGATGATGTGAAGTGTCGGGTATTCCTGAACACGTTGTCGGGAGTAGCGCAGCAGTGGTTCTAGAGGTTACCGCATGATTCTATAAACTCCTTCTCGAAGTTTAAGACTATCTTCAGTAGCCGACGTTATCAGAAAATGACACTTAATCTGTTCGCCCTGAAATAGAAGAGCAAGGAACCGCTAAAGTACTACATCCAGCGGTTCAATCGGGTAGCACAGGATGTGCCGAGTGCCACTTCGGAGATTCTCGTCAGTGCCTTTACATAGGGACTCGCTGAAGGAGATTCTTTCCGATCTCTCATGAAGAAGCCACCGACCAACTTCGATGATTTATTAGGGCGGACGATCAAGTACATCAATGTGGAGGAAGTGCAGCATGCCTGCCAAAAGGATTCGGCAGAAACACCTATTCAAATCTCGATACAATCCAAAAGAAAGGAACCACCTGCTCTTGCCCGGGCGAAGGAGTCTCGCTCAAGCAAAAGTCACTGGGACCACAGGAAGAAGCTAGTTGAAACAGTGGACACTGAAGGACCAACACTGCCTGAGAAGTACTGTGACTTTCATGGCAGTACTACGCATTCCACAAAGGAGTGTTACACTTTGAAGAGGAGGAGATCCAAGAATGCAAATGCCAAGCCACGCAAGAAGTGGAGCAACTCAGGGTATCGACAAAGATCCCCTCGCCGAAGCCGATCTCCTATGCGACAGCAATTGGAGGAAGAGGAATCCAAGAAGCGGGCTCGATCGCTTTCGAAAGGGAGATCCAAGGAGGACTCATGTCGCCGATCTACCTCACCAGAGCGAGACCTAGGGAAGGGCAAGGCTCCAGCCTGAGAACCTCCATGGGTCATGTCGGAATGATCTCGGGAGGCCCGACCGGTGGGGATTCACATCGAGCAAGGAAGCCTCATACGCGTAGGTTGGAAAACTATGCTATTGAGACGAGTAAGGAGAAGTGCAACAAACTGGTCATCTCTTTCAGCCCTAATGATTTGGAGGATGTTGAAGCTCCCTAAGAAGATGCACTGGTAATTCTTGCTCGCATAGCTAATTATAATGTTAAGTATATTTTCATGGATACAAAAAGCTCCGTCAATATCCTGTACAAGGCAATGCTGGACCAGATGTAAGTAGATGAGGGTGAGTTGTGCCCCGTCTCAACACAGTTGTTCGGCTTCACTGGACATCGGATGCAGCCGCTAAGTCAGATCTCGTTGTCCCTGTCCCTCGGGGATGATATCTTACAGAGGACGAGGAGAACACCTTTCATGGTGGTGGACACCCCATCATCATATAATGTCATTTTTGGGAGACCAACCATCAGCTTATTACAAGTTGTGGTCTCGATCTATCACCAGAAAATTAAATTTCCGGTGGGGAATCAGGTGACTAAGGTTAAGGGGGATCAGTTAGTTTCCCGGTGATGTTATAGTGGGGAAGTCTGACAGACGTTCGCAAGAGCATGAATACCTATGAGACCTTGCAGAACAAAGATCAACTTAACTAATCCCCAAGCGAAAGAAGAGGCCAAGGAAGAACGTCGGGCAGTGGACTGCGAGGAAGTCCAGATCCATCCTCATCAGTAGGGAGGAGTTACAAGAATCGCTGCAGACCTAAGCCCTGAAGTCAGAGATAGACTAACCAACTGCTTGGTCAGTCATTACAACGTATTCGTATGGGCTACGGACGAGATCAAAGGGGTTCCTCCTGCTCTGGCTACGCATAGTCTGCACATCTCTCCAAGAGCCCGACTGATAAAGCAAAGGCAAAGGCACTTTGCCCCAGAGCAAGACCAAATAATCAGAAAAGATGTAGTAAAGTTGTTGAAGGCATGGTACATTCGGGAAGTACAATTCCTAATTTGGCTAACAAATATTGTATTGATCCCTAAGCCCGTGTGGAAATAGCAGATTTGTATCAATTTTTGAGATTTAAATAAAGCATGTCCTAAAGACTACTACCCCTTGTCTCGCATCGATTAGCTGGTAAATTCAACCTCCGACTGTGAGTTTATCTCAATGTTGGACTCGTATCAAGGATATCACCAGGTTCCTCTTGCCCCAGAAGACCAGGAGAAAGTAAGTTTTGAGACCGCTGATGACACCTACCGCTACAATGTCATGTCATTCAAATTAAGAAATGCTGGAGCAACCTATCAACGGATGATGGACAAGGTGTTTCGACATCAAATTGGTCGAAATCTCGATGTTTATGTTGATGATGTCCTGGTCAAAATAGAGAAAGAGAAAGACATGATTGTCGATCTAGAGGAGGCGTTCGCCACCCTGAGAGCTAACAGACTAAAGTTGAATCTAGCTAAGTGTTTGTTCGGGATGAAAAGTGAGTGTTTCCTTGGGTATATGGTGACAGAGAAAGGAATTGAGATGAATGCTGAGAAGGTGTAGGCTATTTTAAATATGTCGTCACCAAGCAATTTCAAAGAGGTTCAATGGCTTAATAGAATGATCACGGCTCTATCCACGTTCATATCTCGGTCAATCGATAGGACTCTGCCTTTCTTCAAAATTTTGAGGAAAGCAGTCAAATTTAATGAGATGATCAATGCGAGAAGGCCTTCACAGAGCTGAAGACATACTTATTTGAGCTTCCTATATTATACAAGTTGCGGGAAAGAGAGACTCTTTTTGTCTACCTATCAACAACCGAGCAGACTGTGAGTTCAACACTTATCCAGGAAAAAGGTAACCTCCAATACCCTATCTATTTTTTCAATTATCTTATTAAAGATGCAGAGACTCGGTACGTACGCGCTAGTCTTAAAGACACGAAGGTTGAGGTCATACTTCCTGGCACATCCCATCATTGTATTCACCAATAGCGTGCTCAGGCGTGTCCTTACAAATCCTGAAGCATCTGGGCGGTTAATCAAGTGGACTACCGAGCTGAGCGAATATGGAATTGCATATCAACCTAGAACGCCTATCAAGACTCAAGCTTTGGCCGATTTCATGCTCGAAACGATTCTAGTTCCTGAATACGAGGAAGTCTGGAAGATTTATGTTGATAGCTCATATAATCAAAAATCAAGCGACGTGGGTGTTCTAATGATATCTCCTCGAGAAGATGTATTGCAGTTATCTATAGGACATAATTTCTGAGCTACCAACAATGAAGTCGAGTATGAAGCAACACTGGTCGAGCTGTTGGCTACTAGGCAAGTCGGAGCGGCCCGGATTATATTATATTCTGATTCTCAGCTTGTGGCTCAACAACTCGAAGGGGATTTCGAGGTTTGTAATGAGCGGTTGTAGAAGTATGTAACAACATATAATCATTTGAAAGCCACCATTATGGAAGTCATGCTACGGAAAATCTCCCAAGCGAATAATATTAAGGTCGATGAACTGACTAAGTTTGCAAGTTCCTTAGCATTGTAGATCATGGATGAGCCTACGATTCAGGAAGGAACAGTGGCTCAGGTCGGCGGAGAACTGTAAGATCATGGCGCTTGCTAGAGGGAGGTGAATAACACTTTTCTTGAACTTTCTCTACAAGACGGTTAGCACAATACAAACAATATAATGAAAAAATATGAAGACCAATGCTAACACCGAGAGTTTACTTGGTATCCACCTCTGAGAGGTGACTAATCCAAGGATCCATACGCGAGCACACTCTCCACTATGAAAAGCCTCCTTCAAGGTAGAGAAAACCTTTACAAGGTTGTCCTCTTCCTCTTACAAAATGGAATTGAGAATGAGAGGAAGAGCAGGAGAATTTTTGCACTAACAGCACTTTGGTACCCCCTAGAACTGTACCTTCCTCGTGCAAAAAGATCACCCTTTAAATAAGAGTAAAGGACAACTCCAAAAGATGTCCAACCCGATACCAGTCGACTACCCCAGGGGCAGTCGACTGGTCTAGCCTTAATTGCTAGCCAACGGCTAGTTTCGGGGTTATCAGTTGACTGCCCCTGGGGCAGTCGACTGGTCTAGGGTCGAAAATATTCTGTGAGTTTGAGATCTTGGTGGCAGTCGACTGCCTTTCTCCCAGTCGACTGCCCAACTTATACAAACACTCTTCCTCACTCCGAAGACCCTCCTTTACTTATGCCTTCAAGTATACTCCCTTGGCTTGCCCCTTGAAGTCTTCTTCCACCGGCTATCGTCCCTCGGATGCGCACACAAGCCTTCTCTTGGCTTGCCTCCATGCCACCCTTCACGTGTGTCATTTGAAGTCCACTTCCCGGCTTGCCCTTGGAGTCCTCTTCCCTCGGCTCTCGTCCCTCGGATAAGTCTTCCATGTGTGATTCTCCAAGTCCTGCAAACTCAATCACACATATCAAAAAATAAGATAACACCCTAACCTTAAGCATATTGACACACACATTAAAACCATGATCTTCCCGATCATCCTTGGGTCGATTGCCCCAACAATCTCCCCCCTATTGATGTGTGACAATATGTTTAAGTTAGGGATAAAACAACAGCAAATAACAGCAATTGAAAAGCAACACATAGTAAAGCCAAGAGGTGAACTCCCCCTTAACCTATGCCTTTTCCCATTTTCAATTCTTATTATAAACCAAGTTTAAACCAAAAGTTTAAGTTACAAACCTAACTTAAACCACCCATTCTCCCCCTTTGACACCATCAAAACGATTGTCCTAAGTAATACTCACCCTGTTGATACAGTCTGACCCTGATTGTTGTTTTGGTATTAACACCGATTTTAGTTTAGATTGATAAGATGATTGGGATTAAGTCCTGGTCGTGGACTAGGCATACCTAGTGGAACTAGATTTGATGAAAGCCTGGCTTGGAGGGTCAGGTCCTAGCTTGAGAAGCTAGGTGGATGAATTCCTAACCTGGAGGGTTAGGTGTGGAAAAGTCCTAGCTTGGAAGGCTAGGTGTGAAAATTCCTAACCTAGAGGGTTAGGTGGGAAAAGTCCTAGCTTGGAGGGCTAGGTGTGAAAAGTCCTAACCTGAAGGGTTAGGTGTGAAAAAGTCCTAGCTTGGAGGGTTAGGTGTGAAAATTCCTAACTCGGAGGGTTAGGTTGGATGAAACCCTGGCTTGGAGGGTCAGGTCCTAGCCTGGAGGGCTAGGTTGGATGAAATCCTGGCTTGGAGGGTCAGGTCCTAGCTTGGAGGGCTAGGTTGAAGTCCCGGTGAGTGAGACTGAGCATGGAGTCTTGGTCCGGGGGACTGAGCACGAGTCAGGGGAGGCAGGGAGCCAGTTCTCTTGACTTAGAGTGGGTTTGGCCTTGCCTGGATCGGTCTGGTGACCGATCAGGGAAGTTGGCATAGAGTTCCCTCGTGGATCGGTCTGGTGACCGATCCAGCGATGTCTGATCGGTCTGGTGACCGATCAGGGATCATACGGTGACTTTGGCAAACCTACTGATCGGCTCCTGATTGGTCTGGTGACCGATCAGGGAGCATACAGTGAGTTTGGGAACTTTACTGATCGACTCCTGATCGGTCCGATGACCGATCAGGGATACTGTTCGGATCGTTCTGGTGAACGATCAAACATCGCGGACTTCTCACTATAACCGATCAGGTTGGAGCCTGATCGGTCGGAGGGTGGCCTGATCGGTCACCAGTCCGATCAGGCCACATCCTGATCAGTCTGGGGACTGATCAGGAGGGTTGGACTGTGAAGCTGGAAAAACACCCTGCAAAGGGGTGGATCGGTCTGGTGATCGGTCTCGGAGAAGTCGCGATTTCTGATTACGCATTGGGGACCGATCAGGATGGAGCCTAATCGGTCTGAAGCCAGCCTGATCGGTCTGGTGACCGATCAAGAGTCACTCTGATCGGTCTGGTGACCGATCAGTAGCTGGCAGCTTTAATTCAAAAACGCCGTCAGAGCTCTGATTACGTCTGTTTCTCTGCTGATTCGCTACTGATATCTGCTCCTAACTTCTGATTGTTGATACTCCATTGATTTACTGAGCTAATGAGCTGCTAAGTGTGCAGGTTACTCAAGTTTACTTCAAGAGAGTCAAACTGAGGCTTTTGCTATGACAGATTAGGCAGGTTTCCATCTTAGGTTGCAACGGATGCTGGCGCTGTTGGAGCTGCTGACTGGGACTCGTCTGAGGGAAGCTCAGGGAGTCCAGGAGAGCTCAGTGGTAGGTGAGCAGTTGCAGTTGATCAGCTGGGAGCTGCAGAGAGGTGGTTGTGACCTGGCGATCAGTGGGAGAGGGTTAAGGGCTTGGTAGCGATGAAGCCTCAATAACACTGGATCACTTCTTGCGACAAGCTTTGCTCCATTACTTTGCAAACACTCTGATTCATGGAGCAACATACTGATACTTGAGCATTTGGAGGAAACAAGAAGCTTGACAAGTCCATCAGCAAGAAGACACGAAGAAGGGAGTTCTTGCGTGAGATCTGTGCTGAGTGGAGTTCGGGAGAAGTTCTCTTGTGTTCCTTTGGTTCCTAGTGCTTTGTAAGCCTTCTTGTTTCACTGTTCTTAACTTCATTATTTCTGTGAAACGCTGTGGAGAGGTTTCTCCACCAAGAAGGAGGTTCCATTTGATATCCGGATTTTCCGGGGCTTGATCTGCCGACGATCAAGGGATCGTCCACCTCACGGGCACGCCAAGGAGTAGGGGCAAGTTATCCCCGAACCTTGTAAACCCTCCTTGTTAGCGACCTTGTTTGTTGCTTTAGTTTGTTTTTGTTTTCTGTGTTTCTGCACTTCTCTGTTTCCATTGTTTCCGCTGCTGTGCTACTAACCGTGAAGTGCAGAGAAACTCTAAAGTGAAAGAAGTTTATGTCTGGCTATATTCACCCCCCCTCTCTAGCCATCCAAGTTCCAACAAATGATATCAGAGCTTGGGGCTCTGTTCAAGCGGCTTAACATCTAAGAGTCAATGACAATGGCTTTGAGAGAAGGATTTAGCACTACCTGACCTCCCTTCTTCGATGGATCAGATTTTCAATATTGGAGATCGAAGATGAAGTACTATCTCAAGATGGACATCAACACATGGTTCGCTGTGAAGGAGGGTTTTTCCCCTCCAAAGGATGATGAAGGAAAAGAATTGGAATCCTTGCGTTGGTCGGCTGAGCAAACCCGGAAAAGTGAAGTCGACGCGAAGGCGATGGTGACTTTGCAATGTGGCATGAACAAAGACCAACTCATCAAGGTTGGTCCCTTCACAAGTGCAAAGGATTTGTGGAATAAACTCATTGAACTTCATGAGGGAACCCGAGACTCGAGAATCGCCAAGAGGGATTTGTTCCTCAACCAACTACAAAACCTCTCCATGAAGGAGAGTGAGACGGTGAGTGAACTTCATAGCCGGTTCAAAGAAGTCCTCAATGGTCTTCATTCTATTGATGAAAAGGTCGAGAACCGCGACCTTGTAAGGTATGTGCTAAAAGCTTTTCCAAGGAATGCTTTGTGGTCATCCATGGTGGATGCATATAAAGTTTCTAAGGATTTATCAATTGTAAAATTAGATGACTTATTTTGTGAAATGGTGCTACATGAGATGGCTAACAAAGGCCCCAAGGAGAAGGGGATTGCCTTAGTTGCAGGTGAAAAGACCAAGAAGAAGAAGGAGAAGAAGAAGGAGAAGGAAGTCCCTTCATCTTCATCCTCATCCGAATACGAGTCCGAATCCGAGGAGGATGGCAGTGGGTCTTCTTCCTCCAAGATGGCAAATTTTGTTAGAAGGATGATGAGGAAGAGTAGGCACTTCAAGGGTAAAGGTAACCCTAGTTAAGTTAAGATTGATAAATCTAATATTACTTGCTATGAGTGTAGCAAGAAAGGGCACTTCAAGAAGGACTGCCCAAAGCTCAAGAAGAAGGAGGATAAATCCAAGAAGAAGAAGAAGGCCTTGAAGGCCACATGGGATGAATCATCCTCAAGTTCATCCGAAGAGCAGAAGTGTTGGTGACGAGATGGCTAGAGAGGGGGGGGGGGTGAATATAGCCAATCACTTTTTCTTCGAGAAGTTAGTAAGTTTCTGCACTCGAAGTTGTTAGTAGCACAGCGGAAGTATGGAAGACAGAATGTGCAGAAACTAAAACAGAAAACTAACTACCAAGATTAGCAAGATCGCTAACAAGGAGATTTTACAAGGTTCGAGGATAACTTGCCCCTACTCCTTGGCGTGCCCTTAAGGTGGGTGATCCCTTGATTGCCGGCAGATCAAGCCCCGGTTAACACCGGATAAATCAGCAACCTCCTTCTCGGTGGAGAAACCTCTCCACAGTGTGTTTCAAACAAGGATATAGTTTAAGCACAAAGAAACAACAAGAAGGATCTTACTCAAACACTTAGCAAGGACAAAAACACAGCAAGCTTCCCTGAGCTCCACCCAGTGGCGATCTCATGCAAGAACCCTTCTTCGTGTCTTCCCACTGTCGGACTCCAAGCTTCTTGTTTTCTCCTTCAAGCGCTCAAGTAATGGATGATTGATTTTCGATCGCTTGCTCAGAATGATTGAAACTTCTCAAACACAGCAAACAGTTGTGGAGAACTTAAGGCGGCAAGAACTCAAAACACAAGCTGTAGCACTTTTGAACTCTGCTTCACCGAAGCTGTCTCCCGTTCCTTTTGTTTCTCCACTAAGCATCAAGTGACCTCATCTCCAGCAGCCTCCAGCTGCCTCACTACCAACGCCAGTTACACTGAACCCTTACTGAACTTCCTGAGCTCCCTCAGCCAAGCCTCAGTCAGCGGCTTCAGTCCTGCAGCTCCAGCCGTTGCAACCTGAGATGAGAAATGGACAAACCTGCTCCAAGGAAAGCCTCCATTGACTTCTCCTTGCGTGTTTGAATCCTCCCCTGTCACCTGCAGCTTAATCAGACTGTTAGAGCAGTATATCACACAGTAAATCAAGTATCAGAGGCAAACATCAGCGAATCGGATATGGTCAGACGCGATCAGAGCGTCTGACAGTGCAATTTGAATTAAAGTGATCGGTCACCCGACCGATCAGAGAGACTCCTGATCGGTCACCAGACCAATCAGGCTAGGTCCAGACCGATCAGGCTCCGTCCTGATTGGTCCCCAACGCTCAATCAGAAATCGCGATTTCTTTGTGACTTCTCCTGGATCGATCACCGGACTGATCCCAGGTTGTGGATCGATCACCCGAACGATCCACCCCTTTCTTGGGCGATTTCTGAGCTTCGCAGTCCAGTCCTCCTGATCGGTCATCAGACCGATCAGGCAGCCTCCTGATCGGTCACCAGACCGATCAGATCATGACCAGACCGATCAGGCTAGAGCCTGATTGATCATAGTGAGGAACCTGCGATGCTGGATCATTCTCCGGAACGATCTGCACAGTGACCTTGATCAGTCTTCAGACCGATCAGGTTCAGATCAGCAAGGGAACTCAACCTCAACTGTTAGCTCCCTGATCGGTCACCCGACCGATCAGGAGCCAAGCAGTAGGTGAAACACACACTCCCTGATCGATCACCGGATCGATCAGGAGCAGTACAGTAGGTTCCCAACCTCACTGTGTGCTCCTTGATCGGTCACCAGACCGATCAGTCGTTGCTGGATCGGTCACCAGACCGATCCACAACAGGGCAGCGTGCCAGCTTCCTTGACCGATCACCAGACCGATCCAGGGACGTAAACTTAGCCCTCCAAGCTAAGTTCTCTTCCACCTTAGCCCTCCAAGCCAAGGATTTTTCACCAAACCCTCCAAGTTGGGAATTTCCACCTAACCCTCCAAGCTAGGACTTTTCACCTAGCCCTCCAAGCTAGCACTTTTCACCCAACTCTTCCGTATTAGGACTTTCCAAACCTAGCCCTCCAAGCTAGGACCTGACCCTCCAAGCCAGGACTTTTTCACCTAATTCTCCAGGATGGGAATTTGCACCTAACCCTCCAAGTTAGGACTTTTCACCTAGCCCTCCAAGCTAGGACTTTTCACCCAACCTTTCCGAATTAGGACTTTTCCAACACCTAGCCCTCCAAGCTAGGACTTTTCAACACCTAACCCTCCAGGTTAGGATTTTCCAGCACCTAGCCCTCCAGACTAGGATTTTCAACACCTAACCCTCCAGGTTAGGATTTTCCAACACCTAGCCCTCCAGACTAGGATTTTCCATACCATGCCTGATCCCCGATCAGGACTTAATCATAATCAATAATCATCCATCTAAACTTAAATCGATGTCAACACCAAAACAACAATCAGGGTCAGACTGCATCAACAATCTCCCCCTTTTTATTGTTTGACAACCCGATCTAAGTTTAGGGATCTAAATCAATATTTTTCAACTTTAGAATCATAGGGGAATCCAGATCCTCCCCCTACAACATGATCATCCTAAACTTAACCAATCCACACTCTCCCCCTTTGTCGAACACCGAAAAGGGGCTAGAAGGGCTGTTAAGATTAAAACAAACTCCCCCTCAACCCTAGGGGTATCCCAGATCAACAAAGATGTGATAGGTTGTTGGATAACCATACGAACACATGTGAAAAAGATAGAGCAAGATATAGCAATCACATGCATCATATGAACACGAATTATCAACTCGCAAAGCATGCCATAACATGTATATGTATCAGGTAGACATGACATTACAAGCATGAACATGGCAGTGTAGCAAACATGCAGATCATAGTCATATAAACAGCATGGCATCAACAATAGGCATACTATCATGAGATAAAAACATAATCAAGGCAATATAGCACAATTTCAAATAGTAGTCATCATAGCATCAACAAACAGTAACATCCTAAGCAAGATAGAACAGACAAAAGTCAGGATGTACACAGCCGTCAAAAATATCAAACACGAACACAGAGCGGTCAATCGTCAGCTGGATCATCGTCCGAATCATCAATGTAGACGATATCTCCTGGTGAAGGGCCACTGGGAGATGCACCATCAGGAAATGTATGATGATACCATTCTTCATACCATCTGTCCTGGAAGGAGTGCATCTCAGAGACATCAGAGGCTAAAGCATCGAGACAGTGATCAAAAGTCTGAAACTTTGAGCGGACCTCCTGTCGCCAGAGCTCAGAGATATGCAATTTGTGCTGCAGCATCCGCTCTAACTCCCCAATCTGCCATCGAAGGTCAGGAGCCCACTCATCATAATCATCTATATCAGCGGGCTGCTACTGGGAATGGGTTGCTCCTGGAAACTCCCCCATGTGTCTCTGATTCTTCCAACGCAACCCTCGTGATCCGACAACAATACCAGACTGGGCCAGCATGCGACGATCAAGTCGGCAGCCCTGTCGCACCATAGGTACAGTACGACCTATGAAATCGATCCGGACTGCAGCAGGCAGTGGATGATATGACCGA
>JAGFNQ010007815.1:115271-169301 GCA_024364735.1 Boesenbergia rotunda | reverse complement strand
ATCTCACTTGATTGCTGTTAAGAGAATTTTGAGATATCTTAAAGGCACAATTGAAATTGGTCTTTGGTACCCCCGCACCGAATCATTTAACCTAATTGGCTACACCGATTCCGACTATGCTAGATGCAAGTTGGACCGGAAAAGTACAAGTGGGGCCTGCCAATTCTTAGGTTCATCTCTAGTTAGTTGGTCAAGTCAGAAGCAACATTGTGTTGCTCTCTCCACGACCGAGGCAGAATATATCGCCATGGGAGAGAGTGTATCGCAATTGTTGTGGATGATTCATACATTAGAGGACTATGGATTGAGCTACAAGGGTGTGCAAGTGTTGTGTGACAACATTAGCATAATTAACCTAACAAAGAATCCAGTCCCCATTCTAGGACTAAGCATATTGAAGTGCGTCACCACTTCATTAGGGATCATGTTGCTAGAGGAGATATTGTACTCTCACATGTAGAGTCCAAATCAAATCTAGCGGACATTTTCACTAAACCACTTCCCGAGAATGAATTTAGTTTCTTAAGAAGCGAATTGGGAATGTGTCGCGCTTCATAGGATTGAAATGCATTCAAAACCCTTTATGATCATTTCGAATTGTTGGGGAACAACAATTGGGTAACTTGGGGACATCTCACACAAACTATAAGGTTTACCAAAACGTTTTTGTTTGCTAGAAATTGGGTGAGATGCTAGGATCAACTTAAATTCTCAAAATGTCAATGCATCCCTTGAGAAATTAGGTTGACGAGATAAAAATCACTACGGTGACCAAGTATGGGGAAAACCAATGCATAACACATGTGTACTTGGCTCCATGATCATATTTGGACATTCCAATCAATGAAACTTGATTGGAGACCTTATGTTGATACAAACTTGTTTGAAATTGAGTGGATGTTTGTTGATTGAGTTTGACTCCACTGGAGTGGAGCAAAGTGATTTGTCAAAACCCATAAGGACCTTTGATCCTTGTTAAAAGATCAATTATAGTCAGGGGATCACTTCCAAGATCGATAATTTTCATCTGATCTTATCAGGAATCGATAGGGAGTCTAAATCTGAAATTTCAGATCGTATCAGAAAAATTCAGGGAGCCTGATCGATCACCGGACCGATCAGGAGTAGGTCTGATCGGTCCAACGGACCGATCCAGCTATTTTGCGAAAAATTGTCAAAATATTCTGTGTTGGCCTGGATCAGTCTCCAGACCGATCTGGCAACCTGTGGTGATCGGTCCACAGACCGATCAGGGGGCTCACAAAAAACCTCCCAAACATTCTGTTCGCTCCCTGATCGATCAGCCGATCGATCAGGGGCTTGCCTGATCGGTCGCCCCACCGATCAAGACTAAGCCAGTTCGATCAGGCTGGGGCCTGATCAGTCTGGGCACTCCCAGATCGAACGGTGATCCGTTCGATCACATTAAATTGCGGTTGGTGGACCGATCCACCAACCTATTAACTTCGTGTAAACCCTACATTCCCAAGCCCTCATCGCCGAAACCTCTCAGCGCCGAAACCCCTCTCATCCTCCTCTTGTGCGTGAGCTCTTCCTGCGTTTCTTCCTCTTGCGCGTGCGATCTTCTCCCTGTGCGCGAGAGTTCTTCTTCCTGGGCGAGAGTTCCTGTCGAGCTTCTACGTTTATCCTCTCGTGCGAATCTCACACACATGGCACCTAAGTAAGTTCTTGTTTCGTTACAAATTACTTCATCAATCATGTATTTGGGCTAATCATGACTTTTATCTTGTGGTGTGTCTTGTGCCGTGACCCTTCTTGACATGATCTTCACTATGATTGATCAATTCTTTGTATCATGATTTAATCGATTCCATTTTTATGTCGTGACCTTACCATGACCTAACCCTACTGATTAAACCTAAATCTTGATCTTATCTTCTTGTGATCATTATTATGATTAAATTGACCAAATGATTCCACCCTTTTAGAAAGTCATCTAAGGGCAAGGAACCCATTGAGGGAAGCTCAAAGGGCAAAGGCCCCTCATCCTCTGCCCCTTCTTGAAGGCCTCAGCCTTCCTCAAGTTCCCGATTCCCTAACGCTGCTTGTGAGCAAGCGTTCCAGTCTCGTACTTTCAAGTTGCTTTCTTGCCGGTCCATTGATGGACCTTTCCTGTCCGAGCATTGTCCCTCCATTATGGAGATAACTACCTTCTACAACTTGGGCTTTCTCCTTTCCCTTGAGCGGACAATAAACTATGACCTTGTTTCTGAGTTTTACAATAACTTGCAACAAGGACCTCACGGGGGATTCGATTTCACGACCCGAGTAGCCAAGAGAAATCTTGACTTCTCGTACGACATCTTGGTGGAGTATCTGGGCGGGCGTCGGTCGCCTAATTTTTATTAAATTTACCCAGAGCTTCCTGACCACTTACTGCCTCCTTTTGCGGATGTCACCCTCGACACCATATATCAGCACTTCTTTGGCCATCCTCGACCAGCTGGTCTTGACGAGTTAGGGCCTGACTTTCCGACCTTTGCGGCCCTCCGTCTTTCCCCTGTTGATTATATTCTCTTCAAGATAATCACGAACTGCATCTTGCCAATAACTTCAAAGCCCTTGACCGAGATTCGTCCGTACCACTGCTTGATGCTCTATGGCATGCATCGCCATCTTGACTTTGACATTGAGAGCATCTTTCAGTCGATTATCTCCTATCGAGAGCCCAGTCGTCGCATTGTACATATGCCGTTCGGTCACGTCATCACTGACTGACTTATGTCAGTAGGTGTTGATGTAACCAAGGGCAGGACGGTGCCCATGGTTAAACAGGATTGCTGACTTGGCAGGCGAGCGTTTGCCAAGTCTGGTATCATCATCAGGGATCATGATCAGGCTCTTGTGTGGAAGGACGGGAGGGGTCTTGGAGAGCTACCTAGGGGGGTGCACACATTCCGGCACCGGCAGATGTTGCTGCTCATCAGGAGGCGCCCATACCACCAGCTGATTATGACTATGAGCCAGATCCAGACCTGCGCTGGCAGATTTCAGAGCTGGATCGGACCATCCAGCATGATCTTCATTTGAGAGAGCTCTGGCGAGAGGAGGTCCGGTCGGAGTTTCGATCTTTCAATCGCCGACTGCACGTGGTGGAGTCTGACGTCTCGGGGGTTCGTACTCTGCAGCAGACATGGTATGACGAGTGGCGCCGGCACACGTTTCCTGGAGATGCGCCCTCTGGCAGTGCTGCA
Source organism: Boesenbergia rotunda (assembly GCA_024364735.1). Classification (NCBI taxonomy): domain Eukaryota; kingdom Viridiplantae; phylum Streptophyta; class Magnoliopsida; order Zingiberales; family Zingiberaceae; genus Boesenbergia; species Boesenbergia rotunda. The sequence goes on along the minus strand of JAGFNQ010007815.1, from coordinate 166,086 downwards.
CCGTGGTCCTATATACCTGATGATACGACTGATGATCCGATGCAGGATGATGATCCCCCGCCGACGCTTGATTATGGATATGCTCTGTCTTTGCATTTGACTTACTTTGACTATTTGACTATTTAGAGTGTATGACTTACTTTGATCATGGCTATATGCCTATGATTTGACTGGTTCTTGATGCGATGTTATGCATTTGACGTTATGGTTTTCATGCTTGACTTACTATATTATGCTTATTGTTAGTTTATATGATTGTTCACATGTCTGCTATCGTCATGTATGCCTTATTATGCATTGCTATGCTTGTTCTCACTCCATGTCCATTTGATACATATGATTGTTTTGTCATGCCTTATCTTTGTCATATGTTTTCATATGCCCTCAAAATTATTCATATCTTATGTTGTTTTGGGAAACCCCTAGGGTTGAGGGGGAGTATGTTTAAACTTAACAACCAGTCTACACCCTTTTCGGTGTTTGACAAAGGGGGAGAGTGTGGTTGGTGGTTGGTTAAGATTAGGACGATTATGAGTTTAATGGTTGTAGGGGGAGGATCCTGATTCTCCTAAAATTCTGAGATTTGAGATAATTGGATTCAAATTCCTAAACTTAAAATCGTAAACATAAAATCGGGTTGTCAAACAACAAAAAGGGGGAGATTGTTGATGCAGTCTGACCCTGATTGTTGTTTTGGTGTTGACACCGATTTTAGTTTAGGTTGATGAGATGATTATGATTAAGTCCTGATCGGGGATTAGGCACGTGTTTGAAATCCTAACCTGGAGGGTTAGGTGTGGAAAAGTCCTAGCTTGGAGGGCTAGGTGTGGAAAAGTCCTAACCTGGAGGGTTAGGTGTGGAAAAGTCCTAGCTTGGAAGGCTAGGTGTGGAAAAGTCCTAACCTGGAGGGTTAGGTGTGGAAAAGTCCTAGGTGTGGAAAAGTCCTAGCTTGGAGGGCTAGGTGTGGAAAAGTCCTAACCTGGAGGGTTAGGTGTGGAAAAGTCCTAACCTGGAGGGTTAGGTGTGAAAAGTCCTGGCTTGGAGGGTCAGGTCCTAGCCTGGAGGGCTAGGTTGGATGAAATCCCGGCTTGGAGGGCCAGGTCCTAGCTTGGAGGGCTAGGTTGAAGTCCCGGTGAGTGAGACTGGGCATGGCACGAGTCAGAGAATGGCTGAAGGCTTGTTCTCGTGACTTGGAGTGCATTTAGGCTTGCCTGGATCGGTCTGGTGACCGATCAGGGAAGTTGGCACGGTGCACCTTCGTGGATCGGTCTGGTGACCGATCCAGCGATGACTGATCGGTCTGGTGACCGATCAAGGAGCACACAGTGACCTTGTTGGGCTACTGATCGACTCCTGATCGGTTTGGTGACCGATCAGGGAGCAAACAGTGAGTTTGGGAACCTTACTGCTCGGCTCCTGATCGGTCCGGTGACCGATCAGGGAGAAGACAGTTCACTCACTGCTTGGCTCCTGATCGGTCTGGTGACCGATCAGGGAGCATACAGCGGGTTTTGGGAACCTTACTGCTTGGCTCCTGATCGGTCTGGTGATCGATCAGAGATACTGTTCAGATCGTTCTGGTGAACGATCAATTGTCGCGGAGTTCTCGCTATCACCGATCAGGCTGGAGCCTGATCGGTCGAGGAGCTTCCTGATCGGTCTGGTGACCGATCAGGCCCTTGTGGCTGCAAAAGCTGGGAATCCCAGCAAAGTTGTGGATCGGTCCGGTGACCGATCCATGAGCCCTTGATCGGTCCGGTGACCGATCACTTTAATTCAAACGCGCTGTCAGAAGCACTGATCGCGTCTGATCGCACTCTGATTCCTACTGATACACTACTGATACTTGTTCTGAGCCCTCTGATGTTTGATCTTCTGTTGATTTGCTGCCCTAATGTGCTGCTAAGTGTGCAGGTGACTCAGGGACCATCCATAGAGAGTGAAACTGGGTATTTCTCTACAGCAGGTTTGTCCGTTTGCTTTCGTAGGTTGTAACGTCCTCAGGCGCGAGCTGCAACTGCAGAGGAGCTGATGACCTGGGTGTTGGTGCAATCTTGGTTAGGTCAGGGTTGACCTAGGTTGACTAGGCTCGGGTGAGCCGATGTCTGGTAAGCTTGGTGAGCTTATGTTTGGATATTTCGATGTTTGATAATTATGTTTGAATGTCGTATGGTGTCAAGTGGGTCAAGGTTGACTGGAGACTTGACTAGGTGAAGTCCAGGTGGATCGAGGAGATCGCACGCTAGCATGGGAAAAGACCTAGTGGGACTAGACACACCTAGTGGGACTAGGTGAAGTCCAGGTGGATCGGGGAGATCGCACGCTGGCATGGGAAAAGACCTAGTGGGACTAGGCACACCTAGTGGGACTAGGCACACCTAGTGGGACTAGGTAAAGTCCAGGTGGATCGGGGAGATCGCACGCTGGCATGGGAAAAGACCTAGTGGGACTAGGTGAAGTCCAGATGGATCGGGGAGATCGCATGCTGGCAAGGTGGAAGTCTACCGAGAGACTAGACCTAACTCGGGTGTTAGGCAAACCTGGTGGGGAATCAGGTTAAGTCCTAGTTGGGAACTAGGCAGAAGAAATCCTGGTTAGTCAAAGGGGTTGACCGTGAAGACAAGTTAGGTTGGTCTCAATCGATTGGGTGATCGAGTGGGTTGTTGCCTCGCGAGAACAAGAAAGATCTTAATCAATTGGGTAATTGATTAAGAAGGACTGTAATCAATTAGGTAATTGATTAAAGAGGATCTTAATCAATTGGGTAATTGATTAAGAGCAGTGGTAATCGATTGGGTAATCGATTAAGAGTAGTGGTAATCGATTGGGTAATCGATTAAGAGAGTTTTGTTGCGAGAACAGAAGATGGCTGAATCGATTGGGTAATTGATTCAGCCTTCCCTTAATCGATTGGTCAATCGATTAAGGGCAGTGGTAATCGATTAGCTAATCGATTCAGGTTCAAAAATTAGCCGTTGAACTGCTAAAATGACGTGGTAATCGATTGGTCAATCGATTAGGAAACCCTAGGCGTCGGGTATAAGGGTTTTCACGCAGGTTTTGAGCCACAGCTCTTCTCCCCTTTTTCCTCCTTCATTGGTGCCATCTCAAGGGAAGTCTTGGAGGTTTTTGCTGCTGCATTTCCAAGGTTCTAGAGGCAACTACAAGCTTGAAGATAGTAAGGAAAGCAAAGAGAGTTTATTCATTGTAAATCTTGTAAGATTTCTTTTTGTATTTGCTTAGATCCTTGTTGTATCTTATTGTAAGCTTGTAAGAGGTTTCTCCACCTCAAGAAGGAGACTTTCATAGTGCATGAGAGTGTGAGGAGAGTGGTGTTAGTGATATGAGAAAAGTGTCCTAAGGCAATCGCCTTATGATTGTAAAACATTTATATTAATAAATGATAATTCACTATTTGAGTATACATGCTTGTGTATTTGATTGGGATCTTAAACTCATCTACTGAATGTCCGCAATACAACTCACAGCATAAGAGAATTTGTGATAGGATCACAACTAGTGATTATCTCTAAATGTGCAAATGTGAAGTATTGAAAATATCCCTAGTCGATGAATTGATAAAAATGGACACTATCAATTCTGTTGAGACTAGCATGGGTTATTCTCTAATCAGCTGATTCTCACTGGCTGGTGACATTGGGATGTCCGGAGATAAACATGGATGCTAGTTATGGGAACTAGTTCATTGGAGTGACTAGCTGTAAGACTTCATATGGTAATCTATATAGATATGTCAATGAAGTTCTTAATGCGGCTTAAGTGCGATGTTCCTTTGACTTGCAGTGTTCAAGTCATCTTGGTCATGGAGACTTATACTTTAACATCTTAAGCAAGCATCTCCAAGGAGGTGTGGACCCAGGATGATTGGGTGTAAGCCGAAGTGCCCGAAGATGTTTGAACAGCCTACAAAGGATTCACCACTCCTTGTGAGGAGATGTATACCCAGGCCTATCGTCGGATTGTTACTCAAAATCTCTGGCCAGAGTACATCATGTTAAGAGTGCAAGTCTCTTAAATACATGAGAGTAACTAGAAATCCAAAGGACGAGAAAGACACTACTTGGGCTAGGTGTGACGTAGTCAGCCTAGTGGGGACTGACACAAATAGACCGTGTCCTGAACCAAGTGGGTATAAGATGGTGAAGGGAATGAGGCACGATTCATTAGAGCTGCTGAAGGGTTTCAGAATAATTTCTTCTGAGGTCAAACCGTTGATCTTTCGATTAATTGGGGATCATGATGTACTACTAGGTGCCACTCATGATCGTTCTATAATTGGTTAATTATAGACGGCCAACATAAATCGAAAGCCTATTTAGTCACACGCACTACGAGTAATCCGAGGGATTTAAAACGAGTTGAAAATTGGATTTTCCGATCAAGAGAAATAAGTCGAATCTGAGTTAATCAGAGGCGCAATGGAAGCTAAAAATGACTAAGTCTTTTGAAGGCTTTTTGGGCGAATTAAATGAGTTTAATTCGCGTTGGTTCGGCTCGGTTTGGGTCGGCCAAAGAGGGTGCCAACCCTCCTTGGTTGGCCGGCCACTTATTGGGGAGAAAACCAATTAATTTTAGTTTAATTAATAAAGTAAATCTAGCGCGATTTATTTTATAAATTATGGATAAATAAATTTGTATAAAGAAATTTATATAAATAAATTTATAGAAATTTATTCTTTTTATGGAAGTTAAAATAATCCATGAATTGGTTTATTTTAATTTTATAAAATCAATTATGAATTGATTTTTCCATAATAAGAAAGATTATAAATTTCTTATAAAATTTATTCCATAATAAAAGGAGAGATTAATTAGTTTTATTATAAAGTTAGTTATAATAAAACTTGGTTTAAACAGAATAATTCATAAGAGAATTTATAGGATAAATTTCTTATGATAATTAATTAGTTTTATTATAAAGTTAGTTATAATAAAATTCATAAGAGAATTTATAGGATAAATTTCTTATGATAACTAATTAGTTTTATTATAAAGTTAGTTATAATAAAACTTGGTTTAAACGGAATAATTCATAAGAGAATTTATAGGATAAATTTCTTATGATAACTAATTCCGTTAATTCCGTTAATTCGGTTAAGAGGAGGCTTGGCAAGGGAGAAGCAACTATATAAGGAACCATAGGCAAGCTTTGGATTCCTAAGATTTGGATAATCGATATAGAGCTCCCTCTCTCTCTCTTTCCCTTCCCCCACCTAGGGCCGGCGCCCTCTTGAGGACCTAGGGCCGAAGCACCTCCCTCCCAAGGGTGAGTTGCCGTGAGCTTCAAGGAGAAGAAGAAACCAACCAAGAAGAAGAAGAAGCGGATCACATCTCCCTCTCTCTCGGAATTCGATTCCGTTACTTCGTTGGTTAGTTTCCTTTTCTTCTCTTGATCTTCTTTGTTGTGCCTATAGAGAATCTAGTAGTTCTCGTCGGCACAAAACTCGTGACTTTGCGAAGTCATCCCGAAGAGAACTCGGCGTGGACGCGAATAGAGGTGGAGCTTCCAAGGGACGCTACGGTTGGATCTCGTCCCTTACTTCGGGTTACGCGAGGTACTTGGTAAATTAGTTTACTTTTCTGCAAAGTTTTATTTTATGATTATGTCAACGCACCATAAGATTGCATGCTAGATACGAAGTTAAAATAATTTAGGAAATTATTTTATGCAAATTCTTCCGCTGCACGTAAAAATTTAAAATTTTACGAACTCGTATCCTTGTCGACATGCACCCGGTCCCAACAAGTGGATCCTTGGATTAGTCACCCGACCGGGGTGGATACCAAGTAAATCCTTTGTGTTAGCGTTTGCTCGAGTCTTCCGCCGCGACAAATCATCACGGAGCAAATCGGAGCTAATCACCCCCCCCTCTAGCTCGCCAATAGGTCCCAACACTGGGGCTCGACTGGAGGTGTTTCAATGAGTCCAGAGGAGGTTAGGGCTAGCTGGCTGGTGCAGGTTAGCAGCTGAGAGCTGCTGCAGAGGAGCATGTGACCTGGCGATAGAAGCTGGTTAAGCTGTGTAGCGGAGAAGAGTTGTTAAGGGTTTTCTTGCTGCGCAATCAGTTGCTCCACACTTGTACGATTACTCTGGTCTGTTGATCCATCTCTTGAGCAACTCTACTGTGAATCTTGAGCAACCTTGTGATACTTGAGCACTTGAAAGAGAAACAAGAAGCTTGGCGAGTCCATCAGCGAGAAGACCGAAGAAGGGAGTTCTTGCGTGAGATCTGCGCTGGGTGGAGCTCGGTGAGGAGTTTGCTTGTGTTCTTGAGGTTCTTAGTGCTCAGTAAGGCTTCTTCTTGTGATTCCTGTACTTAATACTTAATCATCTTGAAATGCTGTGGAGAGGTTACTCCACCGAGAAGGAGGTTGCATTCTATCCGGATTTTCCGGGGCTTGATCTGCCGATGATCAAGGGATCGCCCACCTCACGGGCACGTCAAGGAGTAGGGGTAAGTTATCCCCGAACATTGTAAATCCTCTTTGTTAGCATTCTTGTGCTTGTGCTTAGCTTAGGGTTTAGATTCTGCATACTCTGTTTTTGTATTGCTTCCGCTGTGCTACTAACTTCTGAGTACAGAGAAAATCGAAAAGTGCTTGTTTCAAGTGTCTGGTTATATTCACCCCCCCCCTCTCTAGCCATCCGAGTTCCAACAGAACAAACAATAGTTAGGGAAGTCCACTAAAATTGTCTGTGAAACATGAATTGCTTACCTCCCACTTGTTCCTAATCTCTATTGAGTTTGGAGCTAGTAGTGAGGGTAAACTATGTTTGCCTACATCCATGACTTGCTCCTACCCTACTTTACAATTTAGTGGGGGAATCATTTAATTAAACCTAATTAAGTGAATATATTTTATGATACTTATTTCTGCACTTATTATTGTTGTAGATAATCATATCTACAAATATGTCAAATACCCTATGACCCTGTGATTTGTTTTGAGAAGGTCAAACTCAATGAAGCTAATTTCTTGGACTAATACCGAAATTTGAGGATTATCCTCAAACAAGAAAGGAAGTTATATGTCCTAGAACAGTTCATTCCCGAATGCTTCTAATGCCTCTCATACTGATAACGATGCTTATAAAAAGTATCAAGATGATGTATTTGATGTATCATGTCTTATGCTTACTACAATGAACTCTAAGCTTCAGAAGTAACACGAGAACATGAATGCTTATGATATGGTTGAACATTTAAAATGACTATATCAAGAACAGGCAAGACATGAGAAGTTTGAAGTATCAAAGGTCTTATTTTCATGCAAGATGATAGAAGAATCCCAGTAGGAACTCATGTTCTTAAGTTGATTGGATACGTTGAGAACCTTGACAGGCTAGGCTTTCCATTCAGTTGGCCACTGACTTAGTTCGACAATCATTACATGAAAGCTATAGTCAATTTATCATAAATTACAACATGAATAAAATTAATTGATCCTTTACTTGAGATGTTAAGCATGTTAATAACTGTTGAATTAAATTTTAAGAAGACCAAGCCCAATACCATATTGATGGTACAAAAGGGCAAAGGAAAACATAAACCAAAAGGTAAGGGTAAGCTTCAAACCAAAAGTAAGACAAAGTCTTCTACATTAAAACCCAAAGACAGAATGGCTAAGGAAGGAACTTGCATCCACTATGGTCAGACCGAACATTGGAAGAGGAACTGCAAAGTTTATTGGAGGAAGTGAAAAAGAAGAAAGAGAGTGAGACTTTTGCTCAGGTATTTATGTTATAGAAGATAATTTATCTACTTCTTCATCATGGGTATTAGATATCGGATATGCTACTGACATTTGTGTTAAGACCGGTAAGCGAGCTAGAGGGGGAGTGATTAGCTCCGATTTGCTTGTTGATGATTTGTCGTTGCGGAAGATTCCAAGCAATGCTAACAATCAAGGATTTACTTGGTATCCACTTCCTTGGGATAACTAATCCAAAAATCCGCTCTCCCTTCACTCTCACATCCATTATGAAAGATCTCCTTCGTGAGGTAGAGAAACTTTTTACAAGCTTACAAGAAGAAACACTTAAGAAAAAATAAATACAAAAGAAATCTTACAAGATTTACACAAATAAGCTCTCTTTGCTTTTCTTGCTTTCTTCAAGCTTGGAATCGCCTCTTGATCATTGGAAATGTAGCAGCATTAAGCTCCAAGACCTCACTCGAAATGGCGATGAAGAAGGTGGAAGAGTGTGCGAAGAATGACGAAGAGGTGATATTTTAAACCTGCGTGAAAACCCTATATACCCGCGACCTAAGGATCCTAATCGATTATCCAATTGATTACCATGTCAGACTTAGCTGTTCAACGGCTATTTTTTGAAGCTTAATCGATTAGTTAATCGATTAAGACGATCTTAATCGATTGCTGAATCGATTCAGCACCTTTCTGTACTCTCGTGCAATACTGTCGTAATCGATTTCCTCGATTACGGTCCTCCTTAATCGATTACCCAATCGATTAAGACGATGCAAATTATTACCCAATCGATTCAGCAGGCTTTTGTTCTCGTGATAACCCTGTGCAATTGATCACCCAATCGATTGGCAACACCTTTAATCGATCACCCAATCAATTAAGGGTTTCCTGTTCTCGCAAGCAATAACTCCCAATCGATTATCCAATCGATTTCCCAACCCTAACTTGCTTAGCTCAAGTCTAGGATTCCCATGCCTAACCATGGTCAACCGTGACTTGTTAAGACTTCCTCACCAAGTGTCCGATCAAACTTTTGACCAACTTGGACTTTCCCTTACCTAGTTCCCAACTAGGACTTAACTTAGTTCCCAACTAGGTTTGTCTAACCTTCGAGTTAGGTCTAATCTCTCGGGAGACTTCCACCTTGTCAACGTACGATCTCTCCGATCCACTTGGATTTCACTTAGTCCCACTAGATGTGCCTAGTCCCACTAGGACTTTTTCCTTGCCAGCGTGTGATCTCCCTGATCCACTTGAACTTCACCTAGTCCACTAAGACTTTTCCCTTGCTATCGTGCGATCTCCCTGGCCCACCTGAACTTCACCTAGTCCCACTAGGTGTGTCTAATCCCACTAAGACTTTTCTGTTGCCATCGTGCGATCTCTCCTATCCACCTGAACTTCACCTAATCCCACTAGGTGTGTCTAGTCCCACTAGGACTTTTCCTAGTCAAGTCTCCAGTGAACTTTGACCCACTTAACTCACACACAGTTCTAACATCATTGTCAAATATCGAAACCCAAGCTCACTCGAGCCTAGTCAAAATCCCTGACCAAATAAAGATTGCACCTACAATCTCCCCTTTTTGATGTTTGACAATATGTTTGAGTAAGACTAATCCATATTAGCCTTACCATTTCTCCCCTTTGACACACGTCAAAATCTCTCCTTGATAGTCCAAAGACTTCCAATGAAATATGTCTTTCGATACCATATGTCCAAAGACATCCAATGAAATTCTCATATCTTCCATTGTTACACATGCTCAACCTTGAGAATTCATAACGATGAGGATTCCCAATCTTTATCTTCTCATTTACCCAAAGAAAAATTAAAACACATGCTTCTAAGAAAGACCTCCCCCTCAAAACGTGCTTTAAACCTCTATCATTATACCAACAATCATTTTTGAGTTCCTAAACCTTTAGGAAGTCTCAACTAGAGGCTATGAGGTTTAAAATTTAAAACTTGAATCAAAACCACTTCTTAACCCCATATTTTTCACAAAACCATCTCCCTTTTTGATTTCACAATAAAATTTACTCAAATATACTTATAAGGTATTCCAAAGGGTTAGGGATGGTTAGGTTACTCAAAATTAGGTTAAAGAACTGAAAATCAGATAATTTCAATCATACCAATCTATTGGCGTAGGGTCCCAATCGATTAAATTGAACCTTAATCGATCACCTGATGGATTGTGGCTACTCTTAATCGATCAACAGACTGATTACGCGAGCTTCTGGGCTCATGAAAAATCTTCACCAATCGATTCCTTAATCGATTGGTGTATGTCTTAACCGATCACCTAATCGATTGGGAGTTTCCGTTTTTTGAAAATAATTTCAGACCGAATTTCAATATCTTCTAAATAATTCTACAAAATTTATGAAATTTTGTGTATGTTGGGACCGATGGCACGGCTACAGGGGGTGAATAGCTCGGTCACCTCAATTCAATCTCTTCCTACAATCGTTAGCGCAAGCGAAATCTTAATTTATCAATTAAAACAATGCTAACACTTTACCAGTTATGTGGTTCGGAGATTGCTTGCTCTTACTCCACGGCGTGTCCTTGAGGTGGACGAACCCTTGATCCTTCAGTGGGTCACGCCCCGGCAATCTCTGGCTAAAGCTTTCTCCTTCTCGGTGGAGAACAACCTCTCACAAAGCTTCTTCCTCCTTATAAGATTGAGCTAGGGTTTTAGGAGGAAGATGAACACTTAGAGCTTGAGCACTTGAGTAAGGATATCACAATGAATTGCTAACTTATCTCAAGTCTCAAGCTCTTCTTTAAATAGTAGAGAGAGCTATTAACAAATAGCTGAGCCCCGACACCAGTCGACTTCCCACAGGGCCAGTCGACTGATGTCCAGCGAATGGATAGCCAACGGCTAGTCCAATGGTTGGATTTCGAATAGACCAGTCGACTGCCCCCAGGGCCAGTCGACTGCTTCCGGCTGTTCGACTTTACAGAATGATCAGTCGACTGGTGTCCATACTAGTCGACTGCTATAGTGCGCTCTCAGTAGTGTCAGTCGACTGGTTCCCTTGCCAGTCAACTGCCCTACTTAAAATTGCACACTCAACCTCTCCGGAGTTCACCCTTCACGTATGCTTTGAAGTCCACTTCCTTGGCTTGCCCCTTGAAGTTCTCTTCCTTTGGCTCTCGTCCCTCGGATGCGCACACAAGCCCGCGGCTTGTCTCCATGCCATCCTTCGCGTATGCCTTTGAAGTTTACTTCCTCGACTCGCCCTTTGAAGTCCTCCTTAGCTCTCGTCCCTCGGATGCTTCACTTCATGTTCCTCATGTGTGGCTCACCAAGTCTTGCAAGACTCAAGCACACACGTCAAATCAACATGAAAACCTAACTTAATCATATTGACACACACATTAAAATCAATGATCTACCCGATCAAACTTGGGTCGATTGCACCAACAGTGTAGACATTATTTATAACATATACTATCATGGAAAAATAGTTTTCTATAAAAATAGCTTCCATTTTCAAAGATTGACACAAAATTAGAAACCATTAAAATACTTCAATGTTTCACTATTTTGTATCCAATTCCTCAATGATGAGTACTATCAAAAGATAGTCTTCACAAAAGTTTTCCAAAATAGTTTTGAAATAATTTTCAAAGATAATTTTCAACCATGTTCTTTGGGTTAAATACACATGACTTATACATTATCTTTCCTAACGATTGGAGTTAACTTAAATTCTTATTTTGGATGAAATTAAAACTCAATAAAATGCACTTAATCAACACCTTGAGTTTTATTCATCAACCTAACATCTCACTTGTATCTAATGTGTCTCCAAGCACATACAAGTCAACTTATAATCTTTGCGAGATGTGAAAATCATGTTCTCCCTAAACTAGAGTTCATGCATTTCTAACTAGACATTGATAAGAGGAGTTAATAGAGTTTAGTTGGTCAATGGTCATTATATTGCCACGTGTATTAGGTAATGGAACATGAGCTGTATATATACACTACCTTGTCTTGTAATGAGAAGTAGAAATAAACATTTCAACTCCATTTGAGTTTTCTCCATCATCGCTTCCTTTACACCGTCTTCTTCATCTTCTCAATATTTCTTCATGGTATCAGAGCGATCATGATTCAAGTTCTTGAAGCTGAGATTTCAGATCTGCCCTAGCTACCTCCGCTTCACAAAGACGTCCAGATCTAGAAGCTCTTTGATCATATCTGAAACCAGTAATCATGGTTTTGTCTCCATCGACATCAATTACTCAGCCTAATCCGGGTATGAATAAGCAAACTTTAGCTTCTACTGCTATACCGATTCCAGTAATTCAACCTAATCTCAATCCTCTTCCCACACTTCCTTCCATGAATTAATCCTTCTCTGTTAAGCTTGATGAAAATAACTACTTGATTTGGAAAAATCAGCTCCTAAATATAGTGATTGTTAATGGATTAAAAGAGTTTATAGATGGTACTCGTCCGTGTCCTTCTAAATTCCTTGATCTGAACAATCTGGTTGTTAATCCTGAGTACACATCTTGGCAACGCTACATCCGGTTGATAATGAGCTGGATTTATTCATCTTTGACCGAAGGACTCATAACTCAGATTGTTGGGTATTCCACAACACAAGATATTTGTCTAGCTCTTGATCAAATTTTTTCGGCCTCTTCATTTGCGCGTATATCAGAATTAAGAAGTATGTTGCAAAATTTAAATAAGGATGGGCTCTCGGCGTTGGAATATATTCAAAAGCTTAAAGGTATTTCCAACAAACTTGCTTCTATTGGAGAACCTGTTTCTTACAATGATCATTTACTGTATTTGTTGGGTGGTCTCGGGAAGGATTATAATGCCTTTGTCACTTCCATTCAAAATCGTGGTGATCGACCTTCTATTGAAGAAGTGCATAGCTTATTGTTGAGTTATGAATACAGGTTAGAAAAGCAAGATTCTGCAGATCAATTGAGCTCCCTTCAATCTAATATGGTTCAATTGTCAATGACAAAGATTCCTACTCAGCCAAGACGACATCAGTTTTCTACATCATCGACAAATCTAATTACTCCTTCCTACTCTAAATCTCAAAATGGTCTTCTTGGAAAACATCCTACATTTCAGTTTTCTAACCAGTGGAGATCTCCACAGTTTAAATCAACTCAGGTTCCAAGAGAACGATGTCAGATTTGTTTCAAACTTGGCCACACTGCAAATGTTTGTTATCATCGAGCAAATCTTCATTACAGACCAGTGTTTTCTCAACCAAAGGCGTTTAATAACTTTGTTACTTCTAATTCAGCTACTCCTGGTCTTGTTTCACTAGACTTAATTGCTACAGCTAATACTGTTGGTGATCCGAGTTGGTATATGGATTCAGGAGTGACTCACCACTTTACTCCTGATTTGAATATGTTGGATTCTGCCACTCCTTTTGTTGGGTCGGGTTGGACCGGCTACAGGGGGGTGAATAGACGGGAAAATTTTTTTATAAAAGTGGAGGCTCTCGTCTTTAAAAAAGAAACTTGGTTGCAACTGAGAACGTTGCTTCCAAGGCAATGGACGCTCAATAAAAATCTCCTTGTGGCGGAGAAGCCTTACAAAAATAGCACGCTATACTTTTAGAGTGTTTACAAGAAATGAATTAATTGAATGAATTAAAAGGTTGAAACTCTAAGCCTATTTATAGCCTAAGAGAATAAATCTGGATTGTTGATTGTTGAGGAATTTTCTCTTGGCCGTTGATCCATGGATGTAATCTGGATGGCTGATCTTGGATGGGATTAAACTGCATCCATTGGATCTGATTAAAGGATAAAGTTATCCTTTAAGAGATAACTTTGTCTTCTGCTCGCAACAGATAAATAACTTTATCATTTGCTCGCAACAATTTTAATCATATCTTTTCTTTATCCCAGTCGGTAAAGATTGGTGATATATGTAGGCGAGGTTGCTGGTTCGAATCTTCACAGCAACAAATAAAATTCTTTTTGTTTCAGGTGCTTGGTTTGACTTGGTCAAACTGACCAGTCTTTTGGTTCATCTTCTGGGTGATTTCCGGCCAACTGGAGTTAGGCTCACCCGAACCCGACTCCGGCCTTTCGCCCCTCGAGCGTCCTTCCTCCCGGCTTCTCGTCCCTCGGACACCGCGCACGTCCTTCTCGCTCCACCGGCGTACTCTTCCGCAGCTTCCGCGTCCCTCGGATTGTACCGAGCCCGTCGGCTCACTTCCCCGCACAATTCTTCTCGTCCGCTACGTCTTACGCTCGACTTCCTCCGTACCTAAGCTCCTGTACACTTAGCAGAGGGATTAAACATACCAGGACCTAACTTAAATCGGTTGATCACATCAAAATCAACCAGGGGTACTTACACCTTTTACTGGCGTTGAGCGTGTAGTGGTTGGTGATGGTAAGAACATTTTGATTTCACATGTTGGCAATTCAATTTTACCTACCTACTCTAGATCTATCAAATTGTCTAATATTTGTCACACTCCAGCCATGTCTAAATTCTCATTAGCGTTTCTCGTTTATGTCATGATAATAATGCTTTTGTTGAATTTCACTCTACATTTTTCCTGGTTAAGGATCAGGTCACACATCAAGTCATTCTTCAGGGGATCCTTGATCGTGGTTTGTATCGTGTTTATCCTTCCTCACAAGCTTCCATTTCATCTTCTACATCGCCTTCAAGTACTTTTCAAGCCCATATTGCAGCTTCTTCTGATCCAAATCTTTGGCACAGGCGTCTTGGTCATCCATCTTTTAAAGTTGTCAATCAAATTTAAAAAGTTGGTAATGTATTCATAGGCAAGTCTATTTCCCTTGAATTTTATAATTCCTGTCAGTTGGCTAAAAGTCATAGGCTTCCATTTGTTTTGTCATACTCTCACGCATTGAATAAATTTGTGCTTGTTCATACTGATTTGTGGGGTCCTTCTCCCATTTTATCTGTCACTGGTCATAAATATTTTATGTTGATTGTTGATGATTTTACGAGATTCTCTTGGCTATATCCATTGCGTTCTAAAGATGAGGCGCATTCCATCTTTGTTACCTTTCACAACATGGTTCAAAATCAATTTAATACCTCTGTTAAAGTTGTTCGTTCTGACTGGGGTGGTGAATTTCGGTCTCTCACAAAAAATTTTGCTGAAAAAGGTATACTTCATCAACTATCGTGTGCTTCCACTCCTGAACAAAATGGTAGGGTTGAACGTAAAAATAGACATGTGGTTGAAATGGGTTTGTCTCTTTTGGCTTATTCTAATATGCCTCTTAAATTTTGCCCTATGCTTTTTCTACTGCTGTATTTCTCATTAATCGATTACCTACAGAAGTTTTACAGCTCAAATCTCCTCATAGTGTTCTTTATAATAAAGAACCTGATTATCACTTTTTTCGAACTTTTAGTTGTGCTTGTTTTCCCTTTCTCCGTCCTTTCAATTCTAATAAGCTAGAATTCAGATCACGTCAATGTGTATTTTTTTGCTACAGTTCTAAACACTATGGTTATCTTTGTTTTGATCCTTCCACTTCTAAAATTTTCATTTCTTGTCATGTGATTTTTAATGAACAATGTTTTTCTTTTAGTTCCTCTTCATCTGATATTCCTTCACGTACTCCACCATCTATTACATCTCTTCCTATTTTCAATTCTTTTAATCCTGTTACACATCTTATACCTCCTTCGCAGTCTTTGCCACCTATAAATTCTTCTACTCCTGTTGATCTTTCGGTTACTTCTGGTCCTACTCCAAATATTGTGCAGCCCTCTTCCCCTCCCGATCCTTGATTGTTGATTTGCCGCATGTTGTTCCTAATTTCATGCCATCAACTGTTAACGCTCATCATATGGTGACAAGAAGTAAATCTGGCATTTTTAAACCTCGTGTTTTGTTGGCTGGTATTCTTAATAACCAGTTTGAACCTTCTTCTTACAAGCAAGCAGCTGAGATTCCTAAATGGAAAGATGTTATGTTGGTTGAGATTAATGCCCTGTTACTTCAGAAAACTTGGTCCCCTATTCCTAAACCTGTTGATGCCAATGTAATCGGTTGTAAATGGGTGTATCGATTGAAATTGAAGCCTGATGGATCTATATATCGATATAAGGCTCGTTTGGTTGCTAAAGGTTATCATCAAACTGCTGATATTGACTATTCTGAAACTTTTAGCCCTATTATTAGACCTCAAACTATTAGAGTGGTTCTTACTATTGCTATTACACGAAAATGGCTTATTCTTCAACTTGATGTTCAAAATGCTTTTCTTCATGGTGATCTTACTGAGACGTACGGTTTATATGGAACAACCTCCAGGCTTTTTTAGTTCTTCTTACCCTGATATGGTGTGTAAGTTACATAAATCATTGTATAGTTTGAAACAGTCACCTCGTGCTTGGTTTACAAAACTCAGTCAAGCACTTTTGCAATGGGGTTTTTCTAGTTCTAAGGCTGATCCTTCCTTATATTTTTGCTCCTCGAGCCTTGACTTTCTGATTGTGCTTGTCTACGTCGATGATATCATTGTTACGGGTAGCTCATAGAGTTTAATTGATTCCTTGCTTGTTTTTCTTAATAAGCAGTTTGCTATGAAAAATCTAGGTTCTTTACACTATTTTTTGGGTATTGAGGTACATCGTTCTGATAATGGTTTACATCTCAGTCAAACAAAATATATCACTGATCTTCTGAAGAAAACTAGTATGTTTGACGCTAAACCTTGTGATACTCCTATGTCTTCTAGTACTTCTTTATCTCTATATGATGGTCTTCCCTTGGAGGATGGATCCGAATCCCACAACATTGTAAGTGCTCTTCAATATTGTACTATGACTCATGCTGATCTATCTTTTGCTATCAATAAGGTTTGTCAGTTCATGCATTCACCTACTGTTTGTCATTGGCAAGCTATCAAACGAATCTTAAGATATTTGCGTGGAACCTTGTCTCTTGGTTTGTCTATTTCCCCTATTTGTTCTCCCTTTTTAATGTGTTATACTGATGCTGATTGGGCATCTTGTCCGAATGATCGTCGTAGTACAAGTGGATATTGTGTATTTTTGGGAGATAATCTTGTTTCTTGGTCCTCTTCTAAGCAGAAGGTTGTGTCACGTTCTAGTACTGAATCCGAGTACCGTGCTGTTGCTAATGGTGTCGCTGAAATTGCTTGGTTTGAATCTTTGCTTCGTGAACTTCAGATTTCCTTGGATTCTGTGCCATGCATTTTTTGTGATAATGTGAGCACACTATATCTTTCTGCTAATCCTGTCATGCATGCTAGAACCAAACACATTGAAATTGATTATCATTTTGTTCGCGAACGTATTGTTGCTCAGTCTTTGCATGTTCAATACACTCCCTCCTCTGCTCAGCTTGTGGATATGTGACTAAACCTCTGCCTACTTCCAGATTTTTATCCTTACGTTCCAAACTCAATGTTCTTCATCGACCCTTGAGTTTGAGGGGAGATGATAAGAGGAGTTAATAGAGTTTAGTTGGTCAATGGTCATTATATTACCACGTGTATTAGGTAATGGAACATGAGTTGTATATATACACTACCTTGTCTTGTAATGAGAAGTAGAAATAAACATTTCAACTCCATTTCAATTTTCTCCATCATCGCTTCCTTTTCACCGTCTTCTTCATCTTCTCAATATTTCTTCAACCTAACATCTCACTTGCAATAAAACACACTTAATCAACACCTTGAGTTTTATTCATCAACCTAACATTTCACTTGTATCTGATGTGTCTCCATGCACATACAAGTCAACTTATGATCTTTGCGAGATGTGAAAATCATGTTCTCCCTAAACTAGAGTTCATGCATTTCTAACTAGACATTATAAACTTTGATCATCTACCTACAATGTCAATTAATGTTAATGTCTTTAATTTCATAAATTTAAATTAAATAATGCATGATAATGATCATGACATGCATCATATGGTTATTTTCAAAAAAAAATTATTATCACTAAATGATGTATGTATGACATGATATATGATATTTTCATAATAAATTATAAATGGTGAACTATGATGTCATGACATATGATAGAGCACACACAATGATTGGGACAGTGAATTTGGGACAGTGAATGGGACAGTGAATGGCGTGCAATTAATGTGTACACGTCCGATCGTCGATCGGACACCACCGATGGCCTCTGATTATCGTCCTGAATCAAACTATACCTTCGGACGACGGTGAACTCGTCAGGATCGCCGGCAACGGTGAACCTATCGAAATCGACGGTCAATGATGCGAGATCGCAATTGCGGCGATCCCCGACAGGTTCACCGTGCCCCCCAGGGTATAGTTTGGTTCGGGGCGGCGGCCGAAGGCCGCCGGTAGTGTCCGATCGGCGATCGGACGTGTACACAATAATTGCCACGTCATTTACTGTCCCATTCACTGTCCTAAATTCACTGTCCCTATCATTACTCCACATCATAGCATATTAGCATAAAAGAAAATACCTAAATTTTCTATCTAAGTATCAATAACCCATCGCTAAGCCATTGATAATCCTAGTTTTACCCCTAATTTTCTAAGATAATGTCAAAACTTCCAGCTTGACATATCTTTGGATTCTAACCTATTTGTGCCAACTTTATTTGGTTCAATCTTCCAATAACATAGTTTGACACAATTTTACTCCTGTAAATGACCTCTTCATTTTCAAGGGTACCAAATCTTTGAAAGTGTCTCAAAGTTCCAACTACATCAAGGTTGTGTTAACTATTCTTCCAATTAGAGTTGACACTCTCCAAACCCATCTAGGGTATGGCGAATACACTCCTAGGAACCCAGAACCTATTGGTGATCCTTAGATGCTCTAGGTATTCACTAGGGATAACTTCCCTTGATACATTCCTAATGACTTTTCTAGGCTTCTCCGAAGTCTTAGTCATATTGATCTTGTCTTGGTCAATTCTAGGGATGACTTCCCTTGTGACCTTAACTTGACTTATAGACCTAGATTGGGTTTCATACCTATATGAAACTCTATGATATGATGACCCATCATCCTTGACTTTAGGTTTGTACCCCAAACCCTTCTTGCCCCTAGAGGGTCCTTGATTTCCTAATCCTAGATTTTGGTCCTTTGATCCCTTAAGAAGATTTTCTATTCTTTTAAGGGATTTCTCTAATTTTTTAAGTTTTGACCTCAAAACTTAATTCTCAATCATTACTTCCACAAGACTTGATTTTATATGAAAGTCTTGGCCATTCTTCCTCTTGGCCTTAGATTGGGTAGGTCTACCATTGAATGACTTAGATTTTTCCCTAACCTTAGATATGGTAGTCCTAGCATAGAAGGCTCTATATTTCTCCTTAAGTTTTTCATACATCCTATTTTCATGATAAATAGCATTTAAATGATAGAAATTATCTTTAGCATGCATATTATCATGATGAAAAGAAATGTCATTAACTACTGGTACCTTAGGTGTATTCTTGGAGGCTTCCCCTTGGTTTGAGCTCCCTTTGTTGCCTTTTTTTAAAGCTTCCCCTTTGAACATTGATTTCGATAGTGCCTCTTTTGCTTACAAAGGAAACACACGATGTGCTCCTTTCCTTTGCGTATCACGGATGATCTTGTCGCAGAACGAGGTGGACTCCCAAGCGTGAAGTGGACTCAAGCACTGCTGATGCGGGCTCCGATCTGCAAGGAAAACGACCATCAGCAACCCGTCGGGAAGAATCCCCAGCAAGGTACTCCGACGATCTAGTCAGTCTCCGGTGGAAGAAGAAAGCAGAAGAACGGTGGTAAAAACTCTTAACGCGCGTACCTGCGGACGGAGTCTGGAGGACCTTATATAGCCGAGGGAGCTGACAATTTCTGCCCGCGTTTGCCGCCCTTTTTGTCTTATGTGGGGATAGGATCGGGAGTACTGTCAGCTTGCCGACTGGCGGCGCTCAGTTTGACACAAGTAGGGGTTACCGTGGTACGGAGTGCCAGGGTATGTCAGGAACGTACTGTGTTAGCCAGATATTCGTGATTCG
The DNA here is from genome assembly GCA_024364735.1 of Boesenbergia rotunda. Taxonomy (NCBI): domain Eukaryota; kingdom Viridiplantae; phylum Streptophyta; class Magnoliopsida; order Zingiberales; family Zingiberaceae; genus Boesenbergia; species Boesenbergia rotunda. Next base: position 146,330 of record JAGFNQ010007815.1, on the reverse strand, counting down.
GGCACGAATGGTGTCAGACCTGCGCCGACTCTCGTACCACTTCTGCCAGTAGTGTCAGAGACTGGGTGTCCATCAGGAAAATGACAAATCCCGAGCTGGAGCGCCGACCGGCCGCTCCGAGTGAAACCTGGCCATGTGGCAAATACCTCCTAGATTGGAATAGGGTACTCTCCGGATCAAGGAGCGCTCGAACTTGGCCAATCCGACTCATCTCAGGGTCAGGTGATCAGAGCATAGGGGGCTGCCGATTAGATGCCAACCGGATGTTGCTCGGATGTCCTTAGGCTCGGCAGTTGATATTTCTCATAGGGGCTAATGTAATGTGCGTATCCGATGACGGATGGGGTCGAGCACTCGGTGTTTTCCAGGTGGGACCATGTTGGGGTGCATCTGCCTGGCCGCTCAGTCGGGCGATCCGGATCGAGTGGGCCTCGGGCTCATGGCCCAGCCAACTGTATTGATCTACCCATACTCCATGGCCCTGACCTATCTCAATGTGGTGCCAGGCTGGCTGACCGAGCTACATGTGAGATAGGTCGGGATCAACGGGAAATGCTTCTTGTGCTTTTTCTTTTACCTCGGGTGCCACTTGCACCATCTTCTTGACTAATTTGGGACATTTACTCTTGTAGTGTCCACTTTCCCTACAATCAGAGCAAATGATATGATTTTTATTTTGACAAATTCAAATTTCTATACCTTTGATTGTAAAGGTGGCATTTGACTCTTCTTCATTTGATCTGGATATAGAGGCTTCTTCTTGTTCCAACATCAATAAGTTTTGCTCCCCCTTAATCCTTGAGGTGGAGTCCTCTTGAATTTTATGCTCGGATGTTAAGTATCTCTCAATTTCTGAATCATCTTCCTCCGATGAATCTCCCTCTTCGGATTTGTCTTCATTTGACAAAGTGGAGGGATCTTCATGAAGCTTTGCCAATTTACAACAAAGCTCCTTGGTGTCTTGAAATTCTCCAATTTTGTCCAAGATGGTGCTTGACAATAGATTGACCAACAATTTGGTCACTTTGTCATTGGCCTCGCATCTCTTAATTTGCTCCTCATTCCATTTGCTTTTCTTGGAGAGCTTCCCTTTGCTATTTGTTAGAACTTCAAAGCCCTCCATTAGAGAAAACCATTGCTCTATCTCTATCATGAGAAAATTTTCAATCATTGTCTTCCAAAGATCAAAATTTGGTTTGTCGAACGGTGGAGGTGCTCGTATGTCGTAGCCGAACTCCATTGTTGAAGTTGAACCCCTTGATGATGACTTCTTGAAATTAGGGTTTCTTCAAATTCCTTCTTTTTCTTTTAGCTCTTGCTCACTTAGAGATGTGTCCAAAGAAGATCAACCTCGCTCTAATACCACTTGTTAGGACCAGTAGGCGAGCTAGAGGGGGGAGGGTGATTAACTCCGATTTGCTTGTTGATAATTTGTCGCTGCGGAAGACTCCAAGCAATGCTAACATTCAAGGATTTACTTGGTATCCACCTCCTTGAGGTGACTAATCCAAGGATCCGCTCTCCCTCACTCTCACATCCACTATGAAAGATCTCCTTTTTGAGGTGGAGAAACCCCTTACAAGCTTACAAGAAGAAACACTCAAGAAAAAATAAATACAAAAGAAATCTTACAAGATTTACACAAATGAGTTCTCTTTACTTTTCTTGCTTTCTTCAAGCTTAGAATTGCCTCGTGATCCTTGGAAATGCAGCAGCACTATGCTCCAAGGTCTCACTCAAAATGGCGATGAAGAAGGTGGAAGAGCGTGCGAAGAATGCTGAAGAGATGCCGCTTCAAACCTGCGTGAAAACCCTATATAACCGAGACCTAGGGCTCCTTAATCGATTACTACATCAAACTTAGTCATTCAACGACTATTTTTTGAAGGTTAATCGATTAGTCATCTTTATCGATTGCTTAATCGATTCAGCATCTTTCTATGCTCTCACGTAATACTACCGTAATCGATTTCCTAATCGATTACGGTCCTCCTTAATCGCTTGCCGAATCGATTAAGAGGATGCTGAATTGATTACCCAATCGATTCAGCGGGCTTCTATTCTCTTGATAACCCTGTGTAAATCAATCACCCAATCGATTGACAAACCCCTTAATCGATCACCCAATCGATTAAGGGCCTTTTTGTTCTCACAAGCAATAGCTCCCAATCGATTTCCCAACCCTAACTTGCTTAGCTCAAGTCTAGGATTTCCTTGCCTAACCATGGTCAGCCGTGACCTATTAAGACTTCCTCACCAAGTGTCCGATCAAACTTTTGGCCAACTTAGACTTTCTCTTGCTTAGTTCCCAACTAGGACTTAACCTAATTCCCAACTAGGTTTGCCTAACGTTCGAGTTAGGTCTAATCTCTCTGTAGACTTCCACCTTGCCAACGTTAGAGTTAGGTTTGCCTAGGTGTGCCTAGACCCACAAGGATTTTTTCCTTACCAGCGTGCGATCTATATGATCCACCTGAACTTTACCTAGTATCATTATGTGTGTCTAGTCCTACTAAGAATTTTTCCTTGCCAGTGTGGAATTTTTAAAATTATTTCAAATAAAGAAATCCAACTTATAATGTAATCTTGATTATATTACAGGATGGATTATCCTTTGTGCAATGTAGTTGGACAGAATCTTATGGAATTCTCTTATCTGATGCACTTTTCATAAAAATTTATGGGGCATGATTGAAAAAAGGTTACAAGAAAGACAGGACTAACAAGGTTCCTCTCCTCGGTCAAGAAAAATGGATAGAAGAAAAGAAATAGAAAATTTTGAGAAGATTCAAATTAATTTATAGTGAAATGCTTCAGAAACAACCGTTAAACTTTAATTAACCTAAAAATAAACTTTCATTACCTAGTAAAAATTAAAGATACTTAATACTCAAAACAGCTGATCTTTGACTCCTAAGAAACATAAACTCAATTAATACTTCATGATAATCAATTACAAATTACCATTTAACAGATTAATCGTTTTCTGTTTTACTCCAATCACCTTCGGACTTCAAAAGCTGTTCCTGAATATCCATTTACAGTGGAGAACGCTGAACATTCCGTGCAACAGCTCTTAATCCAAAGAAAGAAAGAAGACGACCTCAGTTCCTCGGTGCTTGCATTGCCCAGTGCATGCCCCCGGTGCTATGATGCAGGAGAAGAATGATTAATTATCATTGCAAATGTCTACGGTTCAATCCTCAACTACGATATATTTTACAAAAATTTTTCCTCTAAATAGGACACGAACTGTGAAACACTAGATTTCTGGACCGTCCGTCGTGAACACTTCTCAATTTATCCTAACAACCAATAAAAAAATTTTATGGAATCGGATACGTCGCTCGAGGTTAGAAAAAATTTCGTTACTCGCCTAGTGCAGCTCCTTATCGAAGGTTGTCAAATCTTTTCTGTGCCTGTTCTATTACTTTTTGCTTCACCAGTGTCTTAGGTCATTTGCAGAGCAGCCGATGCTTAATCCCCTTTCTTTACTTATATCAGTGTATTGGAAGCTTCAGATTAAATCAATTGCGTGATGTAAAACTGAGTGAATAGCATGAATTATGGGTGTGGAATATTGCAGTAAGAAATAAATTCTTTCATGGCGCAATAACATTCTTACATGGAAAAAAAAGGCATCTAAGATTATAAGCAGCAAACTCATATATGCTCTATCTTCCAGAATAAGAAAATTTCGCACACAAAGAAAGCTAGCCAACGCATCTCAATGAACAAAAGTTGTGAAACACTAGCATGGAACAAGCACGAAGCAATGTCCAATTTTGTTGAAATAGTAATATCAAAATAGCAACAGACATTTGCATACAAACAATCTGGCCAAGTAACAAGGTTCACAGATTTACTCTGATATGATGGACGATGCTGGTAATTGCTTAGATCACGTTCATACACTACCCTCGTTTGGCATACTCATCCGGTTTGTCATTGTCATCGTCGTCATCATTATCATAATCTTTAAACTTGTCCTCCAATTCGTCGTTCTCATCATGTTCATTATCATCATCATCATCTTCTTTGAGATTGTTCTCCAATAATTCATCCTCATTGTTGTAGTCTCCACCATTATCAGTGGTCGGGTCACTGCTGAACTTATTGCTGTTGAATTCCATGGATGCACTCTCACTGAAGTTGCTCGCAGCATTGCTGACAACATTGTAGCTACCATCACCACTACCACCATATGATCTATTGTTCCCTCCGTGACCACCACCGCCTTCATCAGAACTAACATCGATTTGGTAACTGTCAATGCCACCGCCGCCTCCAGCAACACCATAGTCAGTGCCAGTATTGGCTCGATCATATCCCCTACCACTACTTCCATAGCTGCCACCACCATAGCTACCACTACCGTATCCATCAGCACCTGCCCTAGTATTATAGTTACCTTCGTTGTAAGTATTTGCACTGCCACCCCCAGCAACACCATAGTTAGTGCCAGTATTGGCTCGATCGTATCCCCTACCACTACTTCCATAGCTGCCACCACCATAGCTACTACCGTATCCATCAGCATCCGCAGCACCTGCCCTAGTATTATAGTTACCTTCGCTGTAAGTATTTACACCACTACCTCCATAGCCTCCGCCTCTACCGGCATAACCCCCACCACCACTATAATCGCCTCCACCATAGCCTCCGCCTCCACTGCCATAGCCCCCGCCCCCACCATAGCCACCTCCACCACCACCATACCCACCACTGCCATAACCACCACGAAATCCACCAGTTCGTTCATTTGCATAGTTTACCCTAACTATCCTTCCATGAAGATCCTGAGATGGTAATAATCATCATTGATATTAGAACATATCATATAACATTATGCATGCAATTCTAAAGATAACAAAGCATATTCTCATGCATTAAAATTGATGATTTTCTTTTAAAATGATTGTTATAATGTATTTGTTCAAAGACAGATAAGAGTTTCCTCTCAATATAATCATCTTCAAAAATACATTAATGAAACACAGCTAGAAGAATAGCCTACTATCAGTAGCTACAATTATAAAGCCTCTATCCACTTGTTATTTGCAATTTGCCGGGAAAACTTCCTTTGAAACACTATGTAGCAGAAGTACGAACAGTAGTCTGTTACCAAACCAGAAGGATGTTTAACTTAAGTTCTCAGTTCTGGTTCTGATAAATTAACCAAGTATATAATCACTAGAGTTGCACTGATGTAAACATTGCTTAGGGTGACAGTTAGAAAGCTTAAAATGGGTGATAAAAGGATTAGTTCAAACAGTATCCGATATGCAAAAAATGAGCTGTCATATCAAACCTACCAAATAATAGTAGCATGTGTAAATGTGCAATTAGATATCAACAGTCATCTGATGTTAATATGCCAGATTGATTCTAAAAATTGAATGCAATGACACATCATTCTTTGGCTGGCCAGCAGTGTGATTTTCTGCATATTCACAGCTCATCATCATAAACAAAAGATTGCCATGCAACTTCTTAACTTCCCGCAACTACATATGGCATTTTCTTATTTTAAATTTAAAACTTCTTATGTGACAACATCTAGGTTCTGCTTCATTTGAACAATAACCTTAAGTAAACAAACAGAAATAACATAGCATATGCACCTTCCCATCCATGCTACTGATGGCAGCAGTGGCCTCTTCACTGGATGTAAAGGTCACAAATCCAAAACCTCTAGATCTTCCAGTTTCCCTGTCCATGATGACTCTAGCTGTAAAAACATAAATGCGAGTTCATAAACATTTAGTTCAAATTTTATTATAAATCAGAAATAAAATCACAACTTACCTTCAATTACTTCACCATAACTTGTAAATGCTTCTCGTAAACTCACATCATCAGTGCCATATGAAAGTCCTGTAAAGTGCCAAAAGCATCGGAAGTTGTACGACTCCCCAGTGGCATGGCCAAAAATATATTGAAAAGTATCATGACAAACCTCCAACGAAAAGTTTGGAAGATGACATGCATCGTATTGCTTGAAGCAATAATGGACTGGAAGTCACAGATTTCTTTAAAAGATTTCCGATTTTATTCACTAAAGCCATTCTGGAGACCTGAAAATGATATGAACAATAATGCAGACACAACTTCTTCAACTGTAAAATTAGAAAGAAACAATCAAAAGAAAGTAGTGTTAATAAATAACCATAATTGACAAATGTAGTTCACTTCAGAAATTGTGTATAAATCTGCCATGGATTCTTTGTTTATACACATTTTAGGTATAAAGGTTTCAAATAGGAATCAAGCATTCAAGCTTTCAAAGAGCAAAGTTAATGGGGTTGATTTGATACTGCTGGATCATGATGATTGGTATCAAAGTTGTTGACATGATTCTATGCTAGATGACGGAAAAGGAGGAAAGCAAATGGGATTGGGAGATGATAACTATAAGGGGGAGTTCATAGCAACAACGTGAGGTTATCAGGGAGCAGCAGCAAGGCTGCTATGGGTAGCTAAAGGCTGGGATTTGAAGATCATGAAAAGGGGAAGGGGAATGAGCTAATTGCTGATGATGGCTACCTAAAAGAAGAAATTGGAGAAATAAATAAGGGAGATTAGGACAACAAATTAGATTTTATTTTGATTTTTTTAAAATATTTTAAACAGCTGTTTCAAGCCAACTAAGTCTGTCTCAATGGCACAAGGCCAACATCCAAGTAATGAACATGAGTACTAAATTGACTCAAGCTCATGCCAACTCAGCTTATACACGGATAAACTTGAGTACTGAGCAATTACGTCCTAATCCAAACTTTCCTATGACCCTAAAAAATGCTAATTGTAACCACCAAGCATATTTTATTTACAAGTTTGGTACTTTGACCCTAAAAAATTCTTCCAAAAAAAGTATGTTATCAGACGAATTATTTATTTCATTTAATCTATATAATCCAATAGCATTTAAATTGGGCTTCTTTTGTTAGACATATTCTTTAGTCCTTGTGCTAGCTCAAATTTATGTTGTTTAGTCTAGATGTTAAGATTATAAAGCACAAACTAAGAAAATCCACTGCTTAGTAGTTAAACCTACATATTGAAATAATGAAAAATACACAGCACTCACAGTTATTGTAGTATCTTTCCTGTACCAATACATCGCATTATATGTGGACAAACTATAGCATTGCATAGAGATTGATGGAAGAATACGATCCACGTAGCTTATCTCCAAAAGTTGAGACTAACATGCGTTGATAATTATGATGATATTTAGCAAACGCCTGAGATAACTTAATTATTATTGCAAAAGCACAAGTAATTCTTAACACAGAATCAGAAGTGCATTCGAGTTTATCTTTCGTGTTTCTAAAAGTTTGAGATTCAAATAGACATGTGAGCACCAGATTAGAGGGTCAAACATTGTAAATTCTTCAGATCAAAACACCTCGATGACCGAAACACTCTAGCTAGAACCATAGTAAATTCTTCAGATCAAAACACCTCGATGACCGAAACACTAGCTAGAACCATAGTAACTCAAAACCTAAACTTTAGTATGTAAACGCCTAAAGATAAAGGACAATCATCACATTCTTTACACTTAACAAGAGTAAATAAACCTAAAATTTGCAAACAACTAGCATCATAAACAATAGAAAAGAAAAATAAAAAATAAAAAGAGAATACCGCAGATCGAGGAGTGGTAACAATCAATCAGGATAAGAAACAAACGAGCCGCACGAAGAGATTGGATTCAAGGTTTAGGGAAATCAGATACCCTTCTCAGGAGGATCTGCCGACTGCTCCTCTTCTCTCCTCCCTCGAGCCGTCCCCAAAACCCTACCGGGTCAGATGGCATTCCGTGGACAAATATTTCAATGGTTTACAGGCGGCATCTGGACCGTGGGCTCTTCTTGGGTCGTTGATGGCCGTCCATGGATAAAATAGACGGCGATGATGAAAAGCGCTTCATTCTGCTTGGGTTAAGACTCAAGACTGCTCTTGTACGTTTAATTAGTACTTTGATATGAACGTAAAAAATAACAGAATAATAAAAAAAATATTTTTTCAATCTGGAAGTCCATCAAATTCCACTAAAGTTTTTAGGGTGCGTTTGATTGGAGTTATCTTTGATAATCTTAGTTATCCATTTAAAATTATCAATAAAAATCTCGATTGGTTTAGCTAATCAGCGATTCTCAAATAATAATTGATGTCTGACACGTCAGCAAAAGGGACATGCAATCCGGAATCGGAAAACCTTAGAAAAGTAAGGGGGCGTTTGGTTTGTGTCGTTTTCCATTTTCATTTTCCAGAAAATCACATTTTCTAGTTTTCTGGAAAATGACTTTTTTTCATTCTCCAGTTTTCCAGAAAACGCTATGTTTTTTTCTGGAAAACAAAGCTGAAAAATGCAAACCAAACATGTTTTCCAGAAAATCGCATTTTCTACATAAAATGAAAATGGAAAACAGACTGGAAAATGCAAACCAAACGCCCCCTAAGATTTTTCTTGATTCCGGAATTATGAAACTTATCTTTCCAAAATTATCCTTCAATATTTACCTTAACAAAAGAGACATTATTCGCGAGCGACCACCGGCAACGACAGCGAGCGACCGCTGCCAACGGGCGACCGCCGCCAACGGGCAACCGCCGCCAGCGGCCGACACCGGTGACAAGTAACCGGCGACCGGCGATCGGCGGCCAACGATCGACGACCGCCGCCGCCAGCGACCAACGACAGCCGACGACCGCCGACGACCGACGACCAACAACAACGGTCGGCGACCATTATTTGCGGCTGACAACCGGCAACGACGGCCGGCGACCACAGCCGATGGCTGACTATTATTCGCGGCCGACAACCAGCAACGACAGCTGACGGCCGACGACCGAGGATACGAATATGTATATAATATCATTTTATTTTTTTATTTTAAATTTATAAGTATATAATATTATTATACTTAAATTTAACTAAAGAATAATATGATAAAATATTATATTATATCATAAACTATTACCTCCAAACAAATAAAAAAAAATTTATTACCTAAATTGAACCAAACAACTTAGATTATATTTTATTTTCTATTACCTTGATTATGTTATTATCCCATTACCTTAATTATATTATTATTTAATAATCACATGACTAAAATTATATCTGATAACTTAAACCAAACGCACCGTTAAAAATTTAGTTAGACCCAAGTGTCTCCTGCTATTTAGGATTCAAGCCCTTTGGTGATAGCCCGAAAAATCAATCGTCCACTATGCTCCGTCAATATAAGATTTCAAAAAAAAAAATTAAACCACATTGAATCTATTATACATTTACAAGAGACGGTTTCCGCAAGTTAAATTCGTGACCACAAAGTCACACAGCCACACGGCGAAATGAGAATGGTTACGATGAATAGAATGAGAAAACTTGATACAGTAGAGTTCAATATTTCAGAACCTGAACAAGAGGACCAGATCGATTGCTACAAACCCTGGATGTTCGACGGTACAAGGAGTCGCCTCACCTATCATACAAACAACTGAACAAGGACTATGTTACATGCTTCGCTGCCGAGCGTCCTTACCATGTGCACGCGATAAGGCATCTCGAGGCAATACTCGCTCAAATGCCAGATAGAGCCTGCCAAGTAGAAAGAAAAAGTCCCTTGACTACGAGTGACGAGGTTAAGAATTACTCTAGGATAGACCATTCTGGGAAAGCAATGCTGATAAAGGCATCCCTCCAAACTTGGACTTGGGAATCAAGCCTCCGTTTTGGAAGCATTCTTGTCTCTTGATCATGTATGTGATGCTTTTCATCGGAAGCCTGAAGATTTTCTTGCAAGAATGCTGCACATTTTACACACCTACGAAGTTATTAAAGACCCTGCGTTCAGATCCTGTGTCTACATTGGTAACCGATACACTTGCGACTTCAACTCCCTTGTTTGCTTCCTGACAGTATGGTGAAAAATTAAAACGTAGCAATTTCAGATGATGCATATGGACTCGAAAAATAATGTCATTGTCATTGTGGCCGACTTTTTGAGATGTAAATGAGTACGTTTTGCAGTGATCAATTATGAACGCTTTAAAGAACAGACAGAAACCTAAAAAAATGTCTTTACCGTCATTCAGTAATGTCACATCTGCTTCGGCTGGCAAAGACCTATTCTCAGATAGATCAACCGGAATCTTTTGGCTATCTGAGACCACATTATTCTTGTCTCCAGGTGCTCTGGAATCCTGATCTACATTGCCCGGGGCCTATGGATAATAAAGTTTAATTTCATCTTAAAACATAGAACCACTGTTTTTGTAGAAATTAAAGCTTTGATCCGACAATCTAATGGATTAATGAGAGAGAGAGAGAGAGCAACCATATTACCAATCAGGTTCAAGAACCAAAATTCACTTGGAAAACCAATCATAATTTCCATAGTCCAAATCAAGCAGCAGTTCTATTGGGTATACACCATAATCTATAAAACACCTAGACATGTATCTCATCAAAACCTAAGATATGCATAAAACAGCAGGAAAATAAGGACTACCAATGTCAATGTAAACATTGAATACTATTGTTTCGGGATGTAGTGTAGATGAGAAAATAATAAAATAAAATTTTCATATCATTACATTATTGATATAAAAAAACAATTAATTTGCAAATAGGTTAAGACAAGTTAAACTCTTGCCTTTGCATATGAAGATTGTCCAATTGTACATGTGTTAGTTTGATTTACATATATTTCAAGTATATAACCAAATGATGTGATGTTGGGCTCGTGCTGAGTCCTCTAGATCATGTTCGAACTGTCGTTTTAAGCATCCATGATTGAGATCATGTAATAGTAGTTGTATCATGTAAGTGATTAAGCACTCGTGTGTCATTGGAATAGTTAATATCCACGACACACTGGATCCATTCCTTAAATTCCGTACATAAATTTGCAACAAAGATGGATAAATATGATTATGGATATGGATATGCATTGCATCAAATGAAGGCGACCAAAATTCAAATAGAACTTCCACTCAAGGCACAGTATTAGTTGGGAAAAATAGCAATATCCAAGTAATTCAGTCATTGAGTGACAAATTAAAGCACCAATGCATCAGTAATAAGCCTTATAATTCATAAAGTAGAAGACATCAATCGAAGAGTAAAATCTCATTCATGCATATTAAACCAATAGAGGTAACCCCTATGAAAGAAGCTGATACTCTTCAAGGCAAACACTAGGTCATAAAATGTATACATGTAGATTATCAGTTTATAAAAATAACATTTTTATAAAATTGACAGTTTGTTTGCATAAAAATGACTTTGTAGACTATCAGTTTTACACAACTATCAGTAAATATCTTATTAGGAAAATTGGATATTTCTAGACTGACTGATATACCTTGGCACAAGGAGTTAAATTGGTCAAATTTGAACCAAAAATTTCAACAGATGGGCTGCAAAGTTTTGGCCCTTCGGCATGACGATTATCAGGTTGCTCCTGATCTGATATTCTCTCTCTCTCAGCAGGTATATTGGCCACACCAGTAGGTTGGTTCAAGTTTGCCTGATTGCTCACGTTGTCATCAACCATTCTTCTGTCAGTAGCATAACAAATTCACCAATAAAGAGAATCAGATTAATTTGGAGCTCTAAAAATTGGACCAAAAAGCAATTTCATACTTCTTGTAATGAGTATAATTATCTATGCTAATTTTTGATGTACTGGAGAACAGCATGCCGTGGAGCAATTTTCCATCAATGGTTGTTTCAATTGCATATCCGAATCTGTTTACATTTATAACTCTAGCTTCAAATTTGACCTTTCCAGCTGACATCTGATCAGATACTTTTTTGCCTGGGTAGCAGCGAATGCATGAGTGGGAGTTCAATAAAAGTTAAGCACTTTTAACAAACAAAAACATCAAACTTTTGACTGACTTCAATATTTTGTTTTGGGTCCAGGATATAGTGAAGCTTCATAAGGAACTCTTATTGAGTTAGCAGCATGCTTTTTAAAGAGATACTAGTGAGCTGATAATAGGAAACATACATTACTAATCTATGTACATGATTCCAAGCTTTTAAAGAACAACTTTACAAGACTATTAACTGGAAGGAAAACAGTGTAACCTCACAGCATACTAAGTAAATAACAGATAGTTGAAACAAAGTACCTTATGAATATCTAGTTATACAATCAGACAGTGGCTTGATATACAACTTATCTGCTCCATATTCATTATACAAATAGAAAGCTAATGTCTGGATTCAGTTATCTGCTCCATATTCATTACCATTGCTAATTGCTAGCAGCATTGATCAGAGATAAATGTAAGGCTCCATGGAGGAGCAAAGTTAAATGATGTTAAACATCCACCAAGGTTACTACACCAATATCTCACAGTGAAGAATTATGTTTTCTCCAACCAGCTAGTTCAAAAACACAACAAATTGCTTCATGTGAAAATCTTGTTAAAATTAAAAGCAGTGTGAAAATCACATACAAAATCCTACCAGCCAAATTGGTTTGTTGTGGATGGTTCAGCAAATCATTTTCTGCATGGTGCTTCAGTAATTTATCATCTTTTCGTATTCGTGGACTGAGAAGACCTTCTTGCTGACACCTTTTCCTCAACTCTCTCCTTATGGAAGGCCTCTTCAGTCTTTGATCATATAACCCATTCACTGACATAAATGGAATTACAAGAAATCAAATAGTAAATGGCTTGGGTAAAAAATTGCACCGAAATAGTATATTTATTAGTTTTGAATACAATTCCATCTATAAGGCACATCGAAATGAAATGCTTCTAATGCATTATAAAAAGAACTCCAGAAATCACTGATGCAGAAATCCTATATGGAATCTTGTTTGAGATGGGAGGAAAAACAGCCAAAATTATGTATATATATTGATCAAACCTGTATGCAAGTAATACATATCATCAAGTGCGTCCAGAAATTCATTACATCCACCTAGGAAGGCAATAATGCCTTTACTATAATCCAGGCATTCACCAGCAACAGAAAATCGGCCACAGGGACCTTGGTTATCTGGTACAACTTTGCTCCAAGTCTCTCTCTCTAGAATCCACCAAAAGAAAGTTTTAGTCCAACCCAAAAAATTATTTTCTAATAAAAGCTTAGACTTGAATTTACAAAAACAATAAGATTCAAGTTTTCATACAGCTTGTTAGAATCTTAAAGCCACTGTGTTTAATTATGCTAGACCTTGTAATATTTGCATGACCTACACCTTTTAAATAGACAAATGACAGAAATGGATTATTGTTTGACCTGCTAAGGACTTAGTTGGCAAGGGCACTATGCTTTCTAAGTGGAATTTGTTATGAAAACCGAGAACATTAGCAAATGAAAAACTTCCTTTCTATCAAAATCATAACTTTCAAAATCAGATAAGCTTCAAAAAGAGTATATGACAAATCTCTCAAATAATCTCAGGCAAAGGGAGATAATATAAAAGTAGATGCTTGAAGAAAAATAAAATGGCCCCTAACCATAAGTTTGTAAACTGAAATGATTTGGCCTCAACTATTTTGATAATATAAATAAGAATGCAACTGACTTTTTTCACATAATACATTGCCCACAACAAATTACAAGACGTAAGATTTTGAAATACATGTTAACACACTGACACGTTTGACGGGCTATTGATCCATATTGATGATTAGGCAAGGTGAGAATGAACTAACAGTATCTTAACAAGTTGTCTAAGACTATTTCCAAATAATGCTAAATGTCATTGTATCTAAAAGTTTAACCAAATCCAAGTAAAGAGAAATGAACGTTCTTAGTACTACTGCAGAAAATACAAATCTGAAGGATTAGCTATCCTAAACACAGTGTGTTAATAAGAATAAATTCAATAATTCACTCACCCAGGTTTAGGACATAAAGGTCATCATAAAGGTTTTTAGCATCACTGAAACCACCAAAAACAAATAAATCATTCCCAAGTGACACAGTTGTATGCCCAGCACGTGGTGGAAAGATCTTTCCAGAAGTCTTCATTGGCTGCCACACAAGTGTGTCTGCTCAAGGTGAAAATGTGTCGACATTAGGTGCATAGAGAATGAAGGACATTATTTCCACATGCAGAAAAGGAACAATAGTGATAAAGCTTATAGACAATATAGTAGACAATACAACAAAAGCTTCTCCAGGCCGAAATTTAACCTTTTACAGGATGTTTGTAAAATGAAGTGATTTTTAACAGAGCCAAATATGTAAGATCAGCTTTTTAGGTGAAACTATCGGCATATATTGCTATTCAAACATTGTTGAGATTATAGATCTGCCAGACATGTTAAAGCAACACAATTTACTATAGAAAAATTGTTAACAATGTCATAATGTTCATTAGGTAATACTGTGTCATGCAATCATACTAACATAAGTACATCGCTACTTCCAAAAAACACTAATGGCGAACTTATCTCTGGGTTTGATAGCTTGGACTTTGCAACATCATTACAGGAGATATACCTACAATTAATATGTGAACATCAGACAAATAGCAACCAGAAGAGTCTTCGCCACCAAGGACTATGATTTGGTTCTTCCATGATGAGCAGCTATGACAATCACGGGCAGAAGGCGGAGAGCCAGAAGTTACAGCTCGTTCCCAAGTTAGTTTCTCTAGTGACACAAAAGACAATTAAATAAAATTTAGATATTGACTGTTAGCACATTTAGTGACCTTGAAAGTGTTGAAAGCATGTGAAGATGATTTGACTTTGTTGACAGGAATAATAAAAACAAATATGCTATAAGCTTCACATAAGAAGCATCTTTAAAAAAAATGGAAAGGCCAGTAGCTACCTAATCTAACATGAATGAGCATCTCTTGATAAGATAAAGTGATTCTTATACACTGTTTATATATGGAGTTAAAAAGCAATGAATGCATAAGAGATTTAATCAATTCAGTGCTTATACTTTACAGTTTACAGTGAAATCAATCAGAAACGAGCATACAGTAGAAGACGATAAAAATAATTTCAAAGTAGCCTTAAAAGAAACATGTAAACTCCATACCTATATCCAATATGTAAGTATCATTATAATACTTCTCTTCATTAGTCTCAGATTTGCCACACCCACCAAAGATGAAAAGCCTTTTGCCAACAAAGACAGCACTATGCCCTTCCCGTGCCTCTGGTCCCTCACCATATAAGTTTGGCAAAATCCAAGTGTTTGACGCTACAGAAAAAGAAAATAACCAAGATGACAAAATGAATATCACTGGAGGATTACCTCACTATGCTGTTTAAAACTAATTATGAAGGACAAATGCTGTTTATGCAACATGTTTCATTGGAATTAAGGATCCAGAAACACTAATCTTAATACATTGAACCAAAGACCACCTCACTATGCATGAAGATAAATGAAGAAAATTATGTATCATGGCACTTGCATCCAAAGTATCATATAAATTAGTATGCTCACATGTATCCAAAATATGTGTATCCTTGAGCGGGTTCTTTCCATCAGTTCCCCCAAAGACAAACAGCTTATCGCCCACAGTAGTACAACTGTGGCTGTCCCTTGGTGAGGGTGGAATACCCTTCAATGTGGGTTTACTCCATGATTGTTTAACTGTGACGGTGACAATGTACAGATGTCAAGTTGTCATTTTAAAAAAAAAAAAGAAGAAGAAAAGGTACGATGAGAATGTGTCAAAAAAGTGACAAGAAGAATCTGTAAAACACAAATCTAATAACAATCATCAGAAAGTAAGCAACCGTGTAATAAAGAATTTTTTTTCCAATACAATTTTTTAGCTGAATATGTTAAAGAAGAAAAGCAGCAAAAGAAACTACAGTGTTGCACAGATAAATACTTAAAAATAAACACTCTAGCTCTGTCTATAAATTTGGCAAATAACAAACACCCCATTCTTGAATCTTGACTATTGATTCAAGCAGTACTTCTTATATACTAAAATCTGAATAACTTATAGAATTTTAAATGCTGATAGAGCAATAAGAAACAAAACACAGAGAACAAACAAAATAAAGAGGCATATAACAATCAATCAGTCTCCTTAAGTCAACAAAACAAAGTGCATGGAACCTTATAACTCCCTGGAATCGTATTTGACTGAACTACAACCGATAAACAAAATTGCCTAGTCCTCAAGTATTGTCGTCGTAAGAACCAACTAAAATACAGTCAGTTAACGAGTGGCAGAAAGCTTCCGACTATAGCATCAAGATCAGAAGCGTATGAAAAGGACTAAAGAATCAGAGCATGGAGAAAGTGCAGAGAGACAGCTCCGGGCAACAATCAACCCTTAAGTCAGCCATCACTCACCGGTGTCGAAAACGTGGACATCGTTGGTCTGGCAGCGGTCGCGGCCGTATCCGCCGAAGACATACAAGAACCGCGCTCCCTGGACGGCGTTGCAGCTGTGGCCCCACCGGACGCCAGGACCACAAATCGCGCCGGCGTTCGCCTCCGCACTCCCCCGGTCGGAAGCCTCTCCCCCTCTCGCGTCCGCGCGCACCACTTCCCACCTCATCTCCCCCAGAAGGGATTCGACCAGAATAGGGATGCCTAACGACGAGCGGGAGGAGAAATTGGAGCAGAAGAGCTCTAGGGTTACTCCTGCTCTGTTCTGAGACAGGAATTCGGATCCTTGAAGGCGACGGGACGCGAATTTACATCATACCCACGCTGTTACTCTTTTTATGATACGTCAAATGATAATGACCTCGCCACGTTTGCAAGTGTTTCGCGAAGTGTACTTTTTCTTAAAATTCGTTGTTCTTGATTTTTCTTTTTTGCTTTTAATTCCAAAACTGGAAGTAGACCGACCACGGTTCTAGACTCCACCACGGTTCGAAATCGACGATTCGACGGTTTGAAACCGACGGTTCGACGGTTCGGAACCATCGGTTCGATGGTTCGTAAGAAGTCGACCCTTAACCTTAACCGCCCAAGCCGGTGACAATTCACGGTTCGGAACCGCCGGTTCACGGTTCGCCACGGTTCAATATTATTATATTAAAAAAATTAAAAATTAAAAATTAAATTAAAAAAATTTATTAAAAAAGGGCTTGCACTTATATAAGTTGCCTACGTATCCCCTTAGGGTGTAGGGGAATCAAAGTCCACGTAGTTCTTTTACATTTTTACTCTTTTACATTCTTTACATTTTTACCCTTTCTCACTCACTTACATTTCTTCCCGTTCCCGTTATATTTGTTCCTTCGGTATCAAATTCTTCGACTTTGTCTTCTGAAAGTTACATTCCTTGGATTCGCTTCTCGGCTCTGGTCCAATCATCTAGTAATGCTTGAGCTTCCAATGAGTCGGGAGACATAGTTGATCGTCGTTCATCTAATATGTTGCTGCCGGCACTGAATGGCTGTTCCACAGCAACAGTTGACACTGGAGAAGCTAAAATTTATTTTGCGATCACGGAGAGAACGGGAAAGCTTTGAGCCTTCTGTGACCACCACTTCAAGATATCGAAGTCTTCGCTATCTGCTTCATTAAAATCAAAAGAAGTCGTAAAATAATTTTCAAGTTCCTGTGTGGAACTTAAGGATCCTCGTGGACGTTTCGTTCGTTCTTTTAATAAAAGCTGTGCTTTTGTAAATTTTAAATTAGTAGTAATAGGTTATTGTGTTTCAAAAATATTAGTTTGTGTTCCATATTTAACATAATATTGATTATAAAGATCATATAAATAATTTCTAATATTATATATAATATTAGCTGGATCCGGAGAGAAAGAATCTTTAATAGGAATTAAAGCGTCATAATATAAAATTAACATTTCTTGAAAACTTCTAATTTAAATCTAGGATCTAAAACAAATACAATTAAATAAATTTCTGGAATAAAATAAAAATATTTTTCCCATTTAGTTTTCATATTAATATACATAAAGTTAAAGCTTCGCTATTTACATGTTCATTTAATATTAATACTATACTACAAAAATTCACTAAAATTAAATGAGCAGTGGGATAATAAACACCGGAAAGTTGTTCAGTTGCATCGTTAACAACTTTTAAATTTTCACAAATATTACTACAAATATTCCATTGTTATGAAAATAAATATATATTAGTATTACTATTTTGTGCAAAAAATAAACATAATAAATCTTTATATTGAAAAGAATCTTGTAATAATTGATATGTTGAATTCCAACGTGTTGGAACATCACGTGGAAATTTTTTAGGTCGCATTCCATTAGTTTTACAAAATCTACCTCATTGTTTCATCATAGATGGATGAGACCTTAAGTATGAAATTGCGGTTCTAATTTGTTGAATATAATTTTGTAAAAGTTTTAATTCATCTTAAACACATAAATTTAAAACATGGCATACACAACGAATATGAAAAAATAAACCACTAATAACAGGTTGACAAATAAATTTTAGTTCATCTATAGAAGCGGTATTAGAACTAACATTATCTAATGATATTGAAAATATTTGATGAGTCAATCCATATTCTTCTAAAATTAAGTGTAATAATTATGTAATGTTATGAGCAATATATGATTCATCAAAAACTTTATAAGCTAACAATTTTTTTTGGAGGATCCAAGAGTTATCAATCCAATGACATGTTACACCCATATAAGAATGAGTTTGTCAATGATCACTCCAAATATCTGAACATAAAGAAACTTTATTATTTAATTTACTAAATTCATCAATTAAATTCTTTTTTCCTTGTTTTACTAATCTTTTAATTGTACGAGTAAGTGTAGTCCTAGGTATACGTTTAGCGATAGGATTAAGAGATTCTTTACAAAAATCTTCAAATGTGCATTTAGATCCAAAACTAAAAGAAAGATGCTCTACGGAAACAAATTTAGCTAATAATTCTCTTAATTTATTATCCGAATATAAAAATAAACCAGAATCAATACTACTACCACTAGAAAATCTAGATAATTGTGTTTGAGAGCGGTCAAGCCCATATTCCGTCGGGTGCTTTGTTTCTACATGTTGTTTCAACGACCCATAGCCCCCGCCGGCTTGGAATGTGTAGGAAGCATTGCAATGCTTGCATTTTACACGCAATTCTCCCGACGGAAGTGTGACATTCTCAAAATGTTTAGTGAAAATAAACGATTTTAAAGGAGGATTTTCCCGAACCTTAGAAGTAATCGCATCGGTATTTCCTTGCGTTTCGGGGATCGAAGGGCGTTGGGGCTGAGCCTCGGTCTCATCATCGGTGGATTGAATTTGAAGGTTGGGATCCTCGTACGCTATTTCTTTTCCCCTCCGAGATCGAGATGATGAAGCTCCGTGACCTCCTTCCATTATCGTCGAAAAATGAAGAACGCGGAGAGAAGTTGAGATTTGAGAATGAGAGATTGAGAGAAGAGAAGTTGTGTTGTGTGTGAAAATGATGAAATGAGCTCCCTATTTATAGAGTTTGGATCATAACGGTCACTAAATCATAGTCATTGATCAAAAAACGGTCAAATGATCTCAACCGTCGAAAAAAAATATCAAAACCTTCCCAACTGCGGTTCAGTGTCGTTGGAACCGACAGTTAACCGTCGGTTCAGGTGAACCGGCGGTAACCGCCAGTTCACGGGTTTTGGCTCCGTGAACCGGGTCAACGGGCCACCCGACCCATTGACCCGGGCCAGTTCCAAGCCGGGTCCAGCCTGGACCCGGCCCGGGGTCGGGTCTAACTGGAAGAGATAGAACACTTTGTTGGGCTAATTGAATGAGTGTAATTGGGCCTTTCGAAATGCCTTCTTTTTCATAATTGGTTTGGTTTTATATATATATATATATATATATATATATATATATATATATATATATATATATATATATATATATATTAATATCTATAAAATACAGTTTTGCATACAGACGTGGTATTCACAGGGAGCTTAGGATTCTCGTCTAAACTAAATATAAATTTTCTAAATAAAAAATTTTTAATTAAAAATACAAATTCAAAAGAAAATATGTAATTATAAATCCTAAAAAGAAAAATTCAGATCTTAATCAAAAATTAAAATTTTAAAAAATAATTTATCAAATTCAAAAAAGATAATTTCAAATTTTAATTTGTATTTTAAAATTTTTAAAATTAAAATTTTAAATAAGTTTTAATGATTACAGTAATGTACATAAAAAAATAAATTTAATTTAATTTTAATGAAATATAGGCCTTTAGCTTCCCTTGAGTTGATGTAAGAAAAATGATAGTCCCACATCTGAAGTTACCAAGGTGAATTACACACAGAGCAATTATAAAAATGGACAAAGAACGATAAAACAACCCATATCTTTCTCGGCCTTTTGGCTAAGATCAAGTGTAGTATTTGTTCTTATCAGTTTAATATCTGATATGTGGGTCATTGGTTCACTTTGATATTAAATTAATTTTTATATGGGGGATAACCCATCACAGTAGCTTGCTACTACGGTTTTCATGTGTCGCCTGTGTGTTGCACTATAACACAGGCCTGATACATCCCTATCAAAGCAAAGTAAACTTTAGATCGCATCCACATCCATCACCCTTATAAAACTTATGATCATCATTATATTGACATGAATCTATGATGAAATAAAAATACTTTTCATTTTAATTTTTTATTTAATAATAAAATTGACATATATATATTATCACTAAACATGTTATTTGAATTGTGTAAGATTCTCGTACATCGCACGGGTATTATACTAATATATATATATATATATATATATATATATATATATATATATATATATATATATATATATATATATATATATAATGTCACATTTTTATATCGTATATATTTTTTAGCATCATATATAATTTTTTTAGAGTTAATGTTATACCCTAACACTTAATTTCTAACCTCTAAAGTAATGACTAAATTCGAAGTTTAAAAATAAAAAAATATTGCGATGTGCGCAACATAACATATCGCTATATATATATATATATATATATATATATATATATATAATATATATATATATATATATATATATAAATATTGCGATGTGCGCAGCATAACATATCGCTATATATATATATATATATATATATATATATATAAGGGGATATGTTGTGCTTCCTTTATGCATGGCGTGTCCGTAATCGAGTATATGTCGACGTGCTCGAATCACTTTTAGACGTCACACATTCCTAGTTACAAATGACGCCGCGAACAAAGAGGGTGGAGCATATCCCCCACATAGAAGTGAATTTTTTTTAAAAACAATTAACATATGAATTGCTCATGGATAGGTGTGCAGGGTAACAAAATTATATGAGTTTTGTTACCTTGCCCACCCATCTAGGTGCAACCCATAAGTAACTAGTGTTAATTTTTAAAAAAAACTAACTTCCTTTAACTTAAACACTATATATATATATATATATATATATATATATATATATATAAGGGGATATGTTGTGCTTTCTCTATGCATGGCGTGTCTGCAATCGAGTATACGTCGACGTGCCTGAATCACTTTTAGGCGTACCGCATCCCTAGTTATAGATGACGCCGCGAACAAAGGGGGTGGAGCATATCCCCCCACATAGAAGTGATTTTTTTTAAAAAAAAATTAACATATGAATTACTCATGGATAGATGTGCAGGGTAACAAAATTATACGAGTTTTGTTACCTTGCCCACCCATCTAGGTGCAACCCATAAGTAACTAGTGTTAATTTTAAAAAAAAAACTAACTTCCTTTAACTTAAACACTAAATCCTAAGAAAAAATATTATTAAACACTCATTTATGATCTAGTATTAATTTTTTTAAAAAATAAATTTTAGGGTTAGTGTTTAGGTTAAAGGAAGTGAAATATTTTTTAAAAAATAACACTAGGCGTTCATGAGTTACCTATGGATGGTGTGCAAGATAATAAAATTATATATATATATATATATATATATATATATATATATATATATAGGGAAATGCTATCCTAAGGATTTTACCGTGTAAACTCTGTATAAATTTTAAATATTTTTTTGGTTTGAAAATTTTTATGTTCATAATACTATAACTCAACTCCTAAATTTTAAGGACAAAACCTTATTGATATATCCGAGTTCTTAAAAAAATAAACAAAAAATATGGGAATTGTATGTTGTCGCAGACTCGTCCGTAGCATAACTATATTGTGGGTATATATATATATATATATATATATATATATAATGATCCGGTCAGGTGGTTTTTTGGAGGAGGGTCGGAGGCCCGGTCGGGTTCAATGGGGAATAACTCAGATCGGGCGAGATTACTCGGGGTCAGTCACCCGAAGTTGGCCACCCGGGATCAGTCACCCGAGGTCGGCCGCTCGGGATCAGTCACCCGAGGTCGGCCACTCGGGATCGGTTACCCGGGGTCGGTCACTCGGGGTCAGTCGCCCGAGGTCGGCCAATCGGGATCAGTCACTCGAGGTCGGCCACTCGGGATCGGTTACCCGGGGTCGGCCACTCGGGGTCAGTCACCCGAGGTCGGTCCCTCGGCTCAATTGCCTCCAGCCGAGCGCCCCGAGTTAGCCCCACGCGAAAAGACTTATGACCCAAACTCACCCGACCGACCCAGAGTGACAGGGTGGTCGATCCAGGGTGACAGACCCCGGGGCGACCGACCCAGAGCGAGTGAAGGGTCGCAGCAGCAGTAAAGATCATCCGAATCTCCCCATTGTCCGAAGAGGATTTCTGACATAATCATGACCTGACAGAGCCGCCAGCATTAATGGAGGTCTGAAAGGACGACTTGGACAGACTGTCAGACGGCTGTGTCAGCCTCATAAAGCTACCAGAGCTGCCGGTTATACAGTCTGACAACTGACGCATCCTTAATGAGATGGGACGTCTCTGACATGGCAGAGGGCTTTCCTTCCCCTATATAAACCCCATTTGAGCCTCAGAGAAAAGATCGCTGCCAATTTGCAACCACAACACTACTTTGTGAGCTCCATTTCGGTCCGAGCCGAACGATTTGAGTCTCTACCCTCATCTAAGCCCGACTCCTATTCAGCCCGAGTCCGACCCCCCGAGTCACAGCAGACCGGGTCGTCTTGGTCAGACCGAGTCATCCGAGTTAGAACCGGTCTTCGCTTGTCGACAGGATCAAATTTGGCGCCGTCTGTGGGAATCTCACCTGATCGAAAGTTGAAGATGAGCGACTCCAATCGGATGGCCGTGATGCTTTCGCAAGAAGACCTCGACCTGCTAGTAGAAGCTAAAGCTAGGAAGTTGGCGGAGGTGCAACAAGCAGCGGCCCGACCCGCTCAGGCGGGCCCGGCCGAGCAGACTGCCCGCGTGGGCACCGAAGGAGGAGCACGGCAGGGGGAGAGCCCTCATTTTCACCCGGCACTGTTTGGGCCGGCGGAGGGAGCGGGACAGTCTGATCCCCATGAAGCCACTTCCAGTCATGCCAAAGCTGATAAAGGGAAGGCCCCCCTTGTGCCGACCCCGGAAGAGCATACTGGTTTCCCCTTTTCTAACAGGATTTTACAGGAGCCGCTCCCGAAACACTTTCGACTCCTATCTATTCCCGAGTATGGAGGGGCTACGGACCCGGAAGAGCACTTAAAGAAATTTGAAAACGCCTCGATGCTGCACCAGTACCCGGATGGTGTTAAGTGCAGGGCCTTCCTAACCACCCTGGCCGGACCAGCCCAGCGGTGGTTTGATAGACTTCCCGAAGGATCAATCAAGGACTTCTCTGATTTCAAAAGATTATTTCTACAGCATTTTGCCAGTAGTAAGAGACATCACAAGACCAGCTTGAACCTATTTACCATGAAGCAGGGCTCCAAGGAGCCCTTGAAGGCCTATATCAATAGGTTTAATAAAGTGGCGCTGGATGTTCCCATTGCTACGTCCGAGGTGTTGGTCAGTGCCTTCGCGCAGGGCTTGCAAGAGGGCGAGTTCTTCAGATCTCTGATCCGAAAGCCTCCGAAGGATTTCGAAAGTCTTTTGGGGAAAGCCAGTAAATACGTGGATGTTGAAGAAGCACAGGCTGCCAGGCGGCCGGAGGTCAGGTCTACGCCCGAAAATCCTCAGCAACATCAAAGAAATGTACCTCCTGGAGGACCTCTTGAAGCCCCAGAGCGATGGGACACCGGCCGATAGCCGAGAGGGGAATAGTTCAACAAGTGGCCCAAGGATGTATCCCTTCCGGGTGGCAACCCTACTGCTCTTTTCATAACAGCCATACACACGACTTGCAAGATTGTTGGCAGGCCGGCAGAGGTCGGGGTCGTGCTGGTCGAGGAAGCCCGAGAGGAGCTCACCAAGGAGGCGGTCGAGGTCGGGGAAGGACGTCACCAAGCCAACCCGAGTCCCTGGCTCGGCCAACCGCTTCCTCAGCCAGACAACTGTTCCCGGCCCCCGCCTCTCCCGAGCGCGGCAATGTTAATGAGGAACAGGCCAACCAACGGAATGCAGTACACGGGGCCATTCACGTGATTTCTGGAGGCCCCACCTATGGAGATTCCAATAGAGCTCGGAAGTCGTAGGCTAGGCGACTCGACATCTACCAAGTGGGTTGCAGTTCCGCTCAAGCTCAGGGCCCACAGATCAGCTTCGGCCCATCAGATCTGCAAGGAGTAGAAGTCCCTCATGAGGACGCCCTGGTCATAACCGCGATCATAGCCAATTACCAGATCCACAGAACTATTGTGGATACGGGAAGTTCGGTAAACATCCTGTACTTAAAAGCTTTCGAGCAATTGCAGATTGAAGTTACTGAGCTCCGACCCGTGGCCACACCTCTGTTTGGGTTCACGGGGAATGAAGTACAGCCCTTGGGTCAGATCAAGCTGGCCATATCACTCAGCGAGGAACCCTTGAGGAGAACCAGGTGGTCCACATTCCTGGTAGTGGATGCCCCCTCAGCCTACAATGCCATATTGGGCCGACCTGTGCTGAACGAGTTCCGGGCCGTGGTGTCCACCTTCTACTTAAAGGTCAAATTCCCCGTGGGTGACCAAGTTGGAGAAGCTAAAGGAGATCAAAAAGTGGCAAGACGGTGCTATGTGGATGACGTTCGAGTGGAGGTCAGTAAGTCCTACCGAGCGACGCCGGCCACCTGCAACATGGTGCAATCTTCTCAGCCCTCTCCTTGGGTTGATCTGATAGAGGAAAAAGAAGAGGTCCAGCTCTTGCCCGACCGGGAAGAAACTAAAGTGCAGATAGCTCCTGGATTGGCGCCCGACCTCAAACAACAGTTAATAGAGTGTTTGACTCAGAATCGGGACGTATTTGCCTGGTCCCAGCAAGATCTGAAAGGGGTCAGACCAGAAGTAATGGAGCACAAGCTGCACGTGTACCCCGACGCCCGACCTGTTAAGCAGAAGAAAAGAGATTTCAGTCCCGACCAGAACAAGATCATTCAGGCCGAAGTGGAAAGACTGCTGGAAGCGGGGCACGTCCGAGAAGTCCAATTCCCAGCCTGGTTGGCCAACATGGTGCTGGTCTCCAAGCCGGGCGACAAGTGGAGGGTCTGTATTGACTTCAGGGACCTCAATAAAGCTTGCCCTAAGGACTGTTACCCGCTCCCTCGGATAGATCAGATGGTAGACTCTACCGCCGGGAATGAACTCATCTGCATGTTGGATGCCTACCAAGGATATCATCAAGTACCCTTAGCATTAGAAGATCAAGAGAAGGTCAGTTTTGTCACTGCTGAAGGCACCTATTGCTACACAGTTATGCCCTTCGGACTCAAAAATGCTGGGGCAACCTATCAAAGGCTGATGAATAAAGTCTTCAAGGAGCAACTCGGGAGAAACGTGGAGGTGTACGGAGATGACATTCTCATCAAGTCCTCCCAAGCGGCCGACCTCGTAGCTGATGTTCGGGAGACCTGCGGCACTCTCCGAAGGTATGACCTCAAACTTAACCCGGCGAAATGTCTGTTCGGAGCCAAAAGTGGAAAATTCCTGGGTTACATCTTGACCGAGCGGGGGATAGAGGCCAACCCGAATAAGGTGCAGGCCCTGCTGGACATGCCACCGCCGAAAAACCTGAGGGAGGTTCAACGCTTGACCGGGAGAATCACGGCCCTATCTCGGTTTATCTCCCGGTCGGCCGCCAGGAGTCTGCCGTTCTTCAAGATCTTGCGCAAAGCTTCCAAGTTTCAGTGGGATGCCGAGTGCGACCGAGCTTTCGAAGAGTTGAAGACCTACTTAGTCGGTCTGCCGGTGCTGGCCAAACCGTAAGAGGGAGAACCCTTGTATGCTTATTTATCTACTACTGAAGAAGCTGTTAGTGCTGTGCTTGTAACCCAGAAAGGGACCGAACAGCAACCGGTCTATTTCTTTGGGCATCTACTTAAAGAAACCAAGTGTAGGTACACTATACTCGAGAAGTTAGCTTATGTGCTAGTGTTGATGGCTCGGCGACTGCGGCCATACTTCCTGGCTCATCCGATCCGGGTGCTAACTAACAGCACCCTCGGAAAGGTATTGGTCAACCCAGAGATCTCAGGTCGGATGGTCAAGTGGACAACCGAACTAAGTGAGTACGATCTTCAGTACTTACCCCGATCTGCAATCAAAGCTCAAGCATTGGCGGATTTCCTAAGCGAGCTCCATGCCGAGGAAGAAGAAGAAGCCTGGAAGATCTACGTGGATGGGTCGGCTACTCAGGCAGGAAGTGGCGTAGGGATCTTGATGATCTCCCCTAAGGGAGACCCCCTTCATTTGGCTGTGCGTCTAGAGTACCCGGCCACTAACAACCAGGCGGAATATGAAGCCCTTTTGGCAGGCCTCCAAGCAGCCAGACAGGTCGGGGCCACTCGGGTCATCCTGCATTCTGATTCTCAACTAGTGACTCAACAGGTGGCCGGGCGATTCGAAGTGAATGACGAGAAGTTACAGGCTTACGTGGAAGCATATCAACAGTTACAGGCAGAATTTCAAGAAGTTCAGATTACGCAAATCCCCCGAGGTGACAATGCCAAGGCGGATGAGTTAGCCCGGCTGGCCAGTTCTGTCCGTCCGTGGGTCTTCCCCAAGCCTTCCCCTCAAGTCATGTTAGTGGCTCAGGTCGAGAGGGAAGCAGAAATGGAGATAGAGGGGGACTGGAGAGCTCCATTCATCGCCTACCTGAAGGATGGAACTCTTCCAAGCAGCCCCGAACAAGCTCGGATATTGAAGATCAGAGCAGCCCGGTTCACTCTGATAGGTGACGCACTATACAAGCGGGCTTTTTCCCGACCTCTAGCCAAATGCCTCAGAAAAGAAGATGCGGACTATGTACTCAGAGAGGTGCATTTGGGGTGCTGCGGAAATCATTCAGAAGGTCGATCCATGGCTCGGAAGGTTCTGTTGGCCGGTTACTTCTGGCCAACCCTTCAGAAGGACGCCGAGAAGATGGTTCTTGCCTGCCTTTCTTGTCAGAAGTACCAGAATCTATCACACCGACCGGTCGAGATGCTGAGAGCTTCCACCGTGTCGTGTCCCTTCGACCAATGGGGCATGGACATAGTCGGGCCGTTCCCCAGAGCAGCCGGTCAGAAGAAATTCTTGCTAGTGGCAGTGGATTACTTCTCTAAGTGGATCGAGGCGAAGGCCTTAGCTCGAATCACTGAGCAAGCGGTGAAGAAATTCCTGTGGCAGAGTATCTTATGCCGATATGGCATACCGCATAAGCTGGTGTCAGACAATGGCCGACAATTTCAAGGCCGGGTAATCAGAAGTTGGTGCCAGGAATTTGGGATCAAGCAGGCCTTCACTTCCGTGGCATACCCCCAAAGCAACGGTCAGGCCGAAGTAGCCAACAGAGAGATTTTGAGAGGGCTCAAAGCTAAGCTGGATCAGGTCGGCGGGTCTTGGGTAGATGAATTGCCCGGAGTCCTGTGGGCCCTTCGAACCACACCTAAAGAGGGGTCAGGATGCACTCCTTTCCAATTAGTCTATGGTAGTGAGGCGGTGATCCCCATGGAAGTCGGCTGTGAGTCTGACAGAAGACACCTGTATGGAGAGGACAATGCAGAGAAAAGACGAGTTGAGCTGGATCTGATTGAGGAGGTCAGAGCTAAGGCCGCAGTCCGAATGGCCGCTTACCAACAAAGGATGCGGAATCGATACAACCAACAAGTCATACCTCGACATTTCCAAGTAGGGACAAGGTATGGAAAAGAATCAAGCCCGTGGGTGAAGTAGGCAAGCTGGAGCCTCCATGGAGTGGGCCGTTCCTGGTGGTCGAGGCGCTGGGGTCGGGAGCCTACTACCTGCAGGATGCTCAAGGAAAGCGACTCGGAAGACCCTGGAGCGCAGTTCACTTAAGATTGTATCGTGAGGAGAGCGGAGAGAAATGATTCTTGTAAATGTACTCAGAGAAAACGATGACAAGAACTCCAACTCTCCCAAAACGGCACAAGCAAGTTATAAGTGAGCTTGCACTCACGCACCCACCGGACTCGGCGCCGATAGGGCGTGGCGTTCCACGTTCGGTCGGGCCCGATCGGGCGTGGCGGTCCATGCTCGGTCAGGGTAAGTCGGACGGTGTCCAGACTCTTGCCCAAGCAAGTTATAAGTGAGCTTGCACTCACGCACCCACCGGACTCGGCGCCGATCGGGCGTAGCGCTCCACGTTCGGTCGGGCCCGGTCGGGCGTGGCGGCCCACGCTCGGTCAGGATAAGTCAGACGGTGTCCAGACTCTTGCCCAAGCAAGTTATAAGTGAGCTTGCACTCACGCACCCACCGGACTCGGCGCCGATCGGGCGTGACGCTCCACGTTCGGTCGGGCCCGGTCGGGCGTAGCGGTCCACGCTCGGTCAGGGTAAGTCGGACGGTGTCCAGACTCTTGCCCAAGCAAGTTATAAGTGAGCTTGCACTCACGCACCCAGCGGACTCGGTGCCGATCGGGCGTGGCGCTCCACGTTCGGTCGGGCCCGGTCGGGCGTGGCGGCCCACGCTCGGTCAGGGTAAGTCGGACGGTGTCCAGACTCTTGCTAAAGCAAGTTATAAGTGAGCTTGCACTCACGCACCCACCGGACTCGGCGCCGATCGGGCGTGGCGCTCCACGTTCGGTCGGGCCCGGTCGGGCGTGGCGGCCCACACTCGGTCAGGGTAAGTCGGACGGTGTCCAGACTCTTGCTAAAGCAAGTTATAAGTGAGCTTGCACTCACGCACCCACCGGACTCGGCGCCGATCGGGCGTGGCGTTCCACGTTCGGTCAGGCCCGGTCGGGCGTGGTGGTCCACGCTCGGTCAGGGTAAGTCGGACGGTGTCCAGACTCTTGCTAAGGCAAGTTATAAGTGAGCTTGCACTCACACACCCACTGAACTCGCGCCGATCGGGCGTGGCGTTCCACGTTCGATCAGGCCCGGTCGGGCGTGGCGGTCCACGCTCGGTCAGGGTAAGTCGGACGGTGTCCAGACTCTTGCCAAAGCAAGTTATAAGTGAGCTCGCACTCACGCACCCACCGGACTCGGCGCCGATCGGGCGTGGCGTTCCACGTTCGGTCGGGCCCGGTCGGGCGTGGCGGCCCACGCTCGATCAGGATAAGTCGGACGGTGTCCAGGCTCTTGCTCGGAATAAACATGAATCATTATCTTCCTGCAATATCAATTGCCGAGTCAAGGCGCCGACCCGACCGAGCACCAATTGCCGAGTCAGGGCGCCGACCCGACCGAGCATCAATTGCCGAGTCAGGGCGCCGACCCGACCGAGCACCAATTGCCGAGTCAGGGCGCCGACCCGATCGAGCATCAATTGCCGAGTCAGAGCGCCGACCCGACCGAGCACCAATTGCCGAGTCAGGGCGCCGACCCGACCGAGCATCAATTGCCGAGTCAGGGCGCCGACCCGACCGAGCACCAATTGCCGAGTCAGGGCGCCGACCCGACCGAGCATCAATTGCCGAGTCAGGGCGCCAACCCGACCGAGCACCAATCGCCGAGTCAGGATGCCGACCCTTCCGAGCAACATAGTCGGGTTGGGGCATCCACTAGATCGAATGGTTGATAACGCGACTGGCTCGAGCGCTCAACACTTAGCGAGATTTTCTGGTCGACCTAAAAGAATCGGGCCCGAACGAACGAGTTTCAGTGAAAATTGCATACATCATATGTTAACAGAGACGGTACACGAGCAAGAAGGGTGAGGACGTGAAAAGGCAGAATAATTGAAGTAAGGCCATCAGACATTGCAAAAATGGGGCCTCGAGGGCCAAGCAAGACACGCGCAAAAGTTATAACGCCTTAGAGCCCAAGCAGAACAAAATAAGTAAAGGAGGGGAGTTAGTCTAAGTAAATGGGGGAAAGGCGTCTTCAGGAATTGACGCCTCGATCCGTGTTGGCTTCACCGCATTGGGAGGGAGATCAGGAGGAAGGTGGTCGGCCTCAGTCAGTTGTTGAATGGCGCCCCGCACGCCGTACAAGATCATACCGCCGGTGCGCTCTGCCACTTGGTCAAGGAAAAGATCTGATTGGATATAGGCCAGGCGGGCTGCTTCAATTCGAGCAGACTCGCCTGACCGATAGTCCTCAAGCTCCTTCTTTAGCCGGGCATTTTCCGAGTCCTTGCCTTGTAGGGCAGCGTCCCGCATCGCTAGTTGTCTCCTGGCAACCGCTAGTTGAGATTCCTGGGTCTGAGAGGTCTCTTGCAAGGCAGCCAGCTCGACCTCCTTGTTTTTCAAGGCCAACTGGGTCTGATTGTGAGCTGCGGCTGACTCCTTCAGCTGCCTCCGAAGACCTGTCGCCTCAGTGACTTTCTTGTCCAAGTCTGAGCGGGTTCGAGCATTGCGAGTCTCCAGGATTTTCTTCTCGCCTTCCAAGTGTCCCACCCGATGGGACAAGCGTTCCCCTTCCATGGCGGCCTGAGCCATGGCCCGCTGTTCTTCCTCTGAGCGAGCTTCCAAGTCGGATAACTGGAGCCTCAAGGCGGTTATCTCCGATCGTAATTGATCTCGACCTTCATCACCCGGAGGAACAGCACATTGAGCCAGCTTATCCTCTAGCTCTTTCACTTTCCATTCAGCCGCGCGGCGTTCCCTGATGTTGACGATTAACGCCCGACTGACCGCTTGGCTCGCCGACCAATGCTGCAAGATGGGATTAATATCACAG
>JAGFNQ010007815.1:63263-114507 GCA_024364735.1 Boesenbergia rotunda | reverse complement strand
GGGATTTCCTAAGCGAGCTCCATGCCGAGGAAGAAGAAGAGCCTGGAAGATCTACGTGGATGGGTCGGCTACTCGGGCAGGAAGTGGCGTAGGGATCTTGATGATCTCCCCTAAGGGAGACCCCCTTCATTTGGCTGTGCGTCTAGAGTACCCGGCCACTAACAACCAGGCGGAATATGAAGCCCTTTTGGCAGGCCTCCAAGCAGCCAGACAGGTCGGGGCCACTCGGTCATCCTGCATTTCTGATTCTCAACTAGGACTCAACAGTGGCCGGGCGATTCGAGTGAATGCGAGAAGTTACAGGCTTACGTGGAAGCATATCAACAGTTACAGGCAAAATTTCAAGAAGTTCAGATTACGCAAATCCCCCGAGGTGACAATGTCAAGGCGGATGAGTTAGCCCGGCTGGCCAGTTCTGTCCGTCCGTGGGTCTTCCCCAAGCCTTCCCCTCAAGTCATGTTAGTGGCTCAGGTCGAGAGGGAAGCAGAAATGGAGATAGAGGGGGACTGGAGAGCTCCATTCATCGCCTACCTGAAGGATGGAACTCTTCCAGGCAGCTCCGAACAAGCTCGGATATTGAAGATCAGAGCAGCCCGGTTCACTCTGATAGGTGACGCACTATACAAGCGGGCTTTTTCCCGACCTCTAGCCAAATGCCTCGGAAAAAAAGATGCGGACTATGTACTCAGAGAGGTGCATTTGGGGTGCTGCGGAAATCATTCAGGAGGTCGATCCATGGCTCGGAAGGTTCTGTTGGCCGGTTACTTCTGGCCGACCCTTCAGAAGGACGCCGAGAAGATGGTTCTTGCCTGCCTTTCTTGTCAGAAGTACCAGAAGCTATCACACCGACCGGTCGAGATGCTGAGAGCTTCCACCGTGTCGTGTCCCTTCGACCAATGGGGCATGGACATAGTCGGGCCGTTCCCCAGAGCAGCCGGTCAGAAGAAATTCTTGCTAGTGGCAGTGGATTACTTCTCTAAGTGGATCGAGGCGGAGGCCTTAGCTCGAATCACTGAGCAAGCGGTGAAGAAATTCCTGTGGCAGAGTATCTTATGCCGATATGGCATACCGCATAAGCTTGTGTCAGACAATGGCCGACAATTTCAAGGCCGGGTAATCAGAAGTTGGTGCCAGGAATTTGGGATCAAGCAGGCCTTCACTTCCGTGGCATACCCCCAAAGCAACGGTCAGGCCGAAGTAGCCAACAGAGAGATTTTGAGAGGGCTCAAAGCTAAGCTGGATCAGGTCGGCGGGTCTTGGGTAGATGAATTGCCCGGAGTCCTGTGGGCCCTTCGAACCACACCTAAAGAGGGGTCAGGATGCACTCCTTTCCAGTTAGTCTATGGTAGTGAGGCGGTGGTCCCCATGGAAGTCGGCTGTGAGTCTGACAGAAGACACCTGTATGGAGAGGATAATGCAGAGAAAAGACGAGTTGAGCTGGATCTGATTGAGGAGGTCAGAGCTAAGGCCGCAGTCCGAATGGCCGCTTACCAACAAAGGATGCGGAACCGATACAACCAACAAGTCATACCTCGACATTTCCAAGTAGGGGACAAGGTATGGAAAAGAATCAAGCCCGTGGGTGAAGTAGGCAAGCTGGAGCCTCCATGGAGTGGGCCGTTCCTGGTGGTCGAGGCGCTGGGGTCGGGAGCCTACTACCTGCAGGATGCTCAAGGAAAGCGACTCGGAAGACCCTGGAGCGCAGTTCACTTAAGATTGTATCGTGAGGAGAGCGGAGAGAAATGATTCTTGTAAATGTACTCAGAGAAAACGATGACAAGAACTCCAACTCTCCCAAAACAGCCAAAGCAAGTTATAAGTGAGCTCGCACTCACGCACCCACCGGACTCGGCGCCGATCGGGCGTGGCGTTCCACGTTCGGTCGGGCCCGGCGGGCGTGGCGGCCCACGCTCGGTCAGGGTAAGTCGGACGGTGTCCAGACTCTTGCTAAAGCAAGTTATAAGTGAGCTTGCACTCACGCACCCACCGGACTCGGCGCCGATCGGGCGTGGCGTTCCACGTTCGATCGGGCCCGGTCGGGCGTGGCGGTCCACGCTCGGTCAGGGTAAGTCGGACGGTGTCCAGACTCTTGCCAAAGCAAGTTATAAGTGAGCTCGCACTCACGCACCCACCGGACTCGGCGCCGATCGGGCGTGGCGTTCCACGTTCGGTCGGGCCCGGTCGGGCGTGGCGGCCCACGCTCGGTCAGGGTAAGTCGGACGGTGTCCAGACTCTTGCTAAAGCAAGTTATAAGTGAGCTTGCACTCACGCACCCACCGACTCGGCGCCGATCGGGCGTGGCGTTCCACGTTCGATCGGGCCCGGTCGGGCGTGGCGGTCCACGCTCGGTCAGGGTAAGTCGGACGGTGTCCAGACTCTTGCCAAAGCAAGTTATAAGTGAGCTCGCACTCACGCACCCACCGGACTCGGCGCCGATCGGGCGTGGCGTTCCACGTTCGGTCAGGCCCGGTCGGGCGTGGCGGCCACGCTCGATCAGGATAAGTCGGACGGTGTCCAGGCTCTTGCTCGAAATAAACATGAATCATTATCTTCCTGCAGTATCAATTGCCGAGTCAGGGCGCCGACCCGACGAGCATCAATTGCCGAGTCAGGGCGCCGACCCGACCGAGCATCAATTGCCGAGTCAGGGCGCCGACCCGACCGAGCACAATTGCCGAGTCAGGGGCCGCCGGCACATGCCGATCAGGGCGCCGACCCGACCGAGCACCAATTGCCGAGTCAGGGCGCCGACCCGACCGAGCATCAATTGCCGAGTCAGGGCGCCGACCCGACCGAGCACCAATTGCCGAGTCAGGGCGCCGACCCGACCGAGCATCAATTGCCGAGTCAGGGCGCCGACCCGACGAGCATCAATTGCCAGTCAGGGCGCCGACCCGACCGAGCACCAATTGCGAGTCAGGGCGCGACCCGACCGAGCATCAATTGCCGAGTCAGGGCGCCGACCCGACCGAGCACCAATCGCCGAGTCAGGATGCCGACCCTTCCGAGCAACATAGTCGGGTTGGGGCATCCACTAGATCGAATGGCTGATAACGCGACTGACTCGAGCGCTCAACACTTAGCGAGATTTTCTGGTCGACCTAAAAGAATCGGGCCCGAACGAACGAGTTTCAGTGAAAATTGCATACATCATATGTTAACAGAGACGGTACACGAGCAAGAAGGGTGAGGACGTGAAAAGGCAGAATAATTGAAGTAAGGCCATCAGACATTGCAAAAATGGGGCCCCGAGGGCCAAGCAAGACACGCGCAAAAGTTTTAAGGCCTTAGAGCCCAGGCAGAACAAAATAAGTAAAGGAGGGGAGCTAGTCTAAGTAAATGGGGGAAAGGCGTCCTCAGGAATTGACGCCTCGATCCGTGTTGGCTTCACCGCATTGGGAGGGAGATCAGGAGGAAGGTGGCCGGCCTCAGTCAGTTGTTGAATGGCGCCCCGCACGCCGTACAAGATCATACCGCCTGTGCGCTCTGCCACTTGGTCGAGGAAAAGATCTGATTGGATATAGGCCAGGCGGGCTGCTTCAATTCGAGCCGACTCGCCTGACCGATAGTCCTCAAGCTCCTTCTTTAGCCGGGCATTTTCCGAGTCCTTGCCTTGTAGGGCAGCGTCCCGCATCGCCAGTTGTCTCCTGGCATCCGTTAGTTGAGATTCCTGGGTCTGAGAGGTCTCTTGCAAGGCAGCCAGCTCGACCTCCTTGTTTTTCAAGGCCAACTGGGTCTGATTGTGAGCTGCGGCTGACTCCTTCAGCTGCCTCCGAAGACCTGTCGCCTCAGTGGCTTTCTTGTCTAAGTCAGAGCGGGTTCGAGCATTGCGAGTCTCCAGGATTTTCTTCTCGCCTTCCAAGTGTCCCACCCGATGGGCCAGGCGTTCCCCTTCCACGGCGGCCTGAGCCATGGCACGCTGTTCTTCCTCGGAGCGAGCTTCCAAGTCGGATAACTGGAGCCTCAAGGCGGTTATCTCCGATCGTAATTGATCTCGACCTTCATCACCCGGAGGAACAACACAGGTGGCCAGCTTATCCTCTAGCTCTTTCACTTTCCATTCAGCCGCGCGGCGTTCCCTGATGTTGACGATTAACGCCCGACTGACCGCTTGGCTCGCCGACCAATGCTGCAAGATGGGATTAATATCACAGGCATTTACATAAACGGCCAAGCAGAGGAAGGATGTACCTGAGTCGAGTCTAGGAAGAAACTGTCGGCTAGACTCATGGGATTCGTCACGGTGGCTATAGCTTGACCCTGATCCCAGCTGGAGGCCAGATGGCCGTGCAAGTTAAGGGGTTGAGGTTGAACTATCTGAGTCAGTACAGTCGCTGACGGGACGTCGATGTCCAGTGTCGCTCGGGGAGGTGAACGCATCGACAAGAGAGCCTCCACTGCAGTGACGCTTGCAGCACCCGTCGAAGGCACCTGTCGAGATGGTGCGGTGCCCGAGGTGGAAGCCCCAGAAGGGAGTACTGTGGAAGGAGGAGCCATGGCTCCCAAGCGAGGGGTAGGCGGAGTCGACCCCTGAGTACCGGATGGGGGTTGAGCCGGGGCAGCCGCTAGTACCCGAGTACGGGCGCGGCTGGTTCGGGTTGAGCGATCGGTGTAGAGGTGGGGGACGTACCCGGGGAAATAAGCAGCCGGCGACGTTTCCTGACTAAGCCCTCGGGGTTCGGCTGCTCTACCTCAGCCTCTCCTGTTGGTCCTGCAGATCCCTCATCTACGACTTGGGGGTCTCGTCTGAATCGCCACTGGAGATTTTCCCCCCGAACCTCTTCCCCGACTGCCGGTCGCTCAGGAGCGGGGGCAACATTCATGGAAGTACGGCCCGCTCTGCCGCTAGCCGGGCAGCCAAAGCCTCCATGGCTGCTCCTCCCGAGCCATTACATCGCCGACCCGAGCCCTATACATTGTCTCAGCTGCAACAAGGAGAGAATTTTAGTTAGCATTAACCTGCCGACCAACCAAGTAGAGACTTACCAAGGGTGCCGGGCAGCTCTGCTGGACTTGGCTCAGCTTGAACAAATACAACATGCCGTCAGTCAGCAGCTTGCCCGCGTGATATCGGGTCCCACCGAGCTGTGAGAAGGCCAGTTGATAGCCCGGGTCCGAACGGAGGTTTTTGGGCAGTTGGGGCGGGTTTGGAAGGTCTTCTACCCACACGGTGGGCCAGGTCGGGGTGGAGTCGTCTGGATATAAAAAAAAGTGGGATTTCCAACCTTTGTTGGAGGAAGGACTTTTTCTAAAAAGGCTGAGTTAATACGGGCTTGGAAATAGAAGTTCCCGGGCTCTTCTTCTTGAGATAGTAGAAGTAATTAAATACCCGGGGTGTGAGGGGAATTTCATGGGCGGTAAAAACGATTACTGTACCGCACAAGATCCTGATTGAGTTTGGGGTTAATTGAGACAAGGACACTTGGAAATACCGACAGACCTCCCGAAAGAACGGATGAAGTGGGAAACGTAAGCCGGCTAGCAACTGGTCGGAGAAGATGGTGAAGTAATTCATGGGGGGTCCATGCGGCCGACCCCGATGGTCGGGGAGGGCCATAGGGTGGTCTTCGGGAATACCATAGTCTATGCGTAAAGTTTCCAGCTGGCCTAGGGTCAGTGAAGAGCGAGTCGTTACGTACCACGGCTCAGGAGGGGTGGATGACTCGGCCATCGAGACAAGGTCAGGAAATATGAAACAAAGACTCGGGAGGGAGAAAGAGTACCTAGGGACGAGGTTCACCGGAAACACTGCTCACCGGAGATCGAGGACGTTGACGGCAGAGGTCGGACAGGAAAGGAATAAAAAAAACAGGAGGCGAGGACGGAGGGGATGAAAATGAAGAGGTGGGACTATTTATACCGGGGCCACAACAACAAGGGCCGTCGGATATCAAAGGAGGAAAAGGCGGGATGCAATCTGGGTCGTCCGTCCCCTGCTCCTTCCCGAGGCTACGAAACTCTGCTCTGACGACACTCCCGCCATGCCGATGATGCCTCGATGTCGGAGAATCCAGTCGGGAGGCGACGCGTGCCCTTGCATTAATGTATGATTTGACAGAAGATATGGCATTTATGAGAGAAGATCAGGAGTGCGGAGCGATGCCCGAGAACGTGAAACGGAGCTCGGCCGACCGGACCAAGAGTCTAGTCAGTCGGGCCGGGAGCCTCCTTCGACTAGACTTGAAGGGGAGGCTCGTGATCCGGTCAGGTGGTTTTTTAGAGGAGGGTCGGAGGCCCGGTCGGGTTCAATGGGGAATAACTCAGATCAGGCGAGATTACTCGGGGTCAGTCACTCGAAGTTGGCCACCCGGGATCAGTCACCCGAGGTCGGCCACTCGGGGTCAGTCACCCGAGGTCGGCCAATCGGGATCAGTCACCCGAGGTCGGCCACTCGGGATTGGTTACCAGGGTCGGCCACTCGGGGTCAGTCTCCCGAGGTCGGTCCCTCGGCTCAATTGCCTCCAGCCGAGCGCCCCGAGTTAGCCCCACGCGAAGAGACTTATGACCCAAACTCACCCGACCGACCCAGAGTGACAGGGTGGTCGATCCAGGGTGACAGAACCCGGGGCGACCGACCCAGAGTGAGTGAAGGGTCGCAGTAGCAGTAAAGATCATCCGAATCTCCCCATTGTCCGAAGAGGATTTCTGACATAATCATGACCTGACAGAGCCGCCAGCATTAATGGAGGTCTGAAAGGACGACTTGGACAGACTGTCAGACGGCTGTGTCAGCCTCATAAAGCTACCAGAGCTGCCCGTTATACAGTCTGACAACTGACGCATCCTTAATGAGATGGGACATCTCTGACATGGCAGAGGGCTTTCCTTCCCCTATATAAACCACATTTGAGCCTCAGAGAAAGGATCGCTGCCAATTTGCAACCACAACACTACTTTGTGAGCTCCATTTCGGTCCGAGCCGAGCGATTTGAGTCTCTACCCTCATCTAAGCCCGACTCCTATTCAGCCCGAGTCCGACCCCCCGAGTCACAGCAGACCGGGTCGTCTTGGTCAGACCGAGTCATCCGAGTTAGAACCGGTCTTCGCTTGTCGACAGGATCAGGGATGATTATCCATAGATCCGAGAAAAGAGAGGGGATCGTTACTTGAGGTCGAATGTTACTTGGGCTCCGCTTCCCTGAGATGATCTCGGGGTCTTCTGGCCCGAGCGATCGCAGGCGCTCTACTTCCCCGAGGCAATCTCGGGACTTGGCTTCCCGGGGTGATCCTGGGAGGGATTTTCTTATTTGATCTTCCAGGGTGTGTCTCTCGAGAGGGGCCCTGGAGGCTCTCTTCCCGAGTGTGTCTCGAGAGCTCTAACAGAGGAGTCGCTCAAACTTGTCATGTTTTGCCACGCAGCTTCTTTGTCCCACGTGCCCACCATGGGCTATTCAACCCCATCAAAAGTCTCTCCCTTCAAGTTTGATTAAAGGAAGTGTGACTGACTGATCGGTCTAGTGTGGTGGTGAAGAAGCTGCGTCCTTGTGGGTCTTTGCACCCGTTACTGCTCCTTTGGTAGTCATGCGGGGTCTTAGGGTTGTAAAGGTTGCTCCTGGTCCATAGGAAATCTCCTTTATGGTTTTGTCATTCCCGAGAGGATCCTACGGCTTTCGAAATATCACAGTGATACCTGTCTCTCCGTTATAAAGGCGCATGTCGCTCCTTGATGGCGACAGGATCCTTCCGCGAATGCCTCATCGCCATGTGTTTCAACGGCACTCTGCACGATCTCTTACTGTGCGTCGCTGTAGCTAGCTCACGTCAGGCGACTATCTCTGGTGTAGCCCCAATGCGGCGGTTTCTTGCTTTCCACGTGTTTTGTCCCTATTGCGTTAACGAAGGCGGCTTCCTCGGTATAAGAAGGGAAGGCGAGGACGTTCGGCCAACTTCTGACTGCGTGGCTGGGTGCACCTCATCTCCCTTTTCTTCTCTGAGGACTCTTTCGAACGTAAGTAGTTCGTCTCCTCCTTGTCTTCTCCCTTATGAATCATGGAAGGTTACCGGGCGGAGTGGTACGAGTTGGCCTCTTCGAGAGTGAGATCGGAGGTGCTGCAAGCGGCTATTGAGGCCTATGGCATTCCGGCTGAGATGGCGGTGGTTATCCCCCGAGTAGACCAGACGCCAGTGGAGCCTCCCGCAGGCTTTTCGACCTTCTTCTTGGGGTAGGTAGAGTTAGGGCTCCGTTTCCCCCTTCCCCCTTTCTTTATGAACATAGCCTCCTACTTCGATATCCCCCTTCCCCAAATAGCTCCCAATGCCTTTGCTCAGATGGGAGGGGCATACATCATCTTCAAGTTCTTTGACCTCCCCCTGACCCCTCGTCTCTTTTATTCTTTCTTTGTTTCGATTGGCTCCAGAGGGGCCTTTAGCTTTTCAGCACATCCAGGCCATAGGTTTTTAGGAGGGTTCCCTTCTTCGCACAAATGGTGGAAGGAGAAATTTTTCTTCATCCGACTGCCCGTATTACCCTTCATCCTCTTCGTTGTATAGAGGCTCTACTGACTCCTCCTTCTTTAGGGGAGTTTCTCCAGAGTCCTACGTACCAGCGCGCTAGGAACGTACTTTCCAACATGGAGTTCAGTGGCCCTGGACTGGCGCAGAGTGAGGAGCTCATGTACCGGGCGGGCCTTAGTCCCAAAGTGGCCCAAATCAGCCTCAGCCTCGGTATGTTCGTCTTTTTCATCAATGTCTGTTAGTTCTAACTAATGTCTTCTTGTCTGACTATTGAAGAGGAAGTCATGTTCGCCAGGGTGATGGGCCGACTTATTAAGTGGGAGGAGGCCAACCGAGAGGCGCTGACTCCTCCCTCGACTGCTCCTGAAGCACCTCTTGCGCCTGCCGAGTCCTTGGAGGAGACTGTTGAATCGTCCCATGGGTCTGTCTCACCCGGGAGGGCAGAGGCTACTGCTGCACCCCCGCCTGTTGCGAGCCAAGGGCCTTTTGGCCCGTCGGTTGACCCTTGCGGCGGATCTTCCTTCAAGTGGTGGCCCTCCTTCGGCTACTGTTTATCCGGAGGGGGTCAATGAGGGGACCTCCCTCCTATCGTCCCCTTACCAGTACAAGTCACTGGTCGGCAGAAAAGACGGGTTTCGGAGGGCTTGTGCCCTAGATGGAAGAGGCTGCGCTCCGGTGGTCCCCGCCCCTTCCCTCAGTTCTTGAGGTGGTTGTTTTTCCGTCCGAGGGTGAGGCATCCGTTCTTGTATCTTCCCCTATTCTGCCGGCCGCAGTTCTGGAGGTTGGCGTCCCGACCCCCGATTCTTCCTTAATTGATCCGGCCGAGGCTTCAAGGGTAAGGAGGTATTGCGCACCCAATACCTGATAAAACTCGTCCGCCTTCAGAAGAGGTTGGATGTAGCTTTAGAGGCTTTCATGCAATCTTTTCCCCCAGTGCAGTTTAAGGAGGTTCCTGTTGAGGGCTCTTATCCGAGGGGACTTCTAGATCTGAGGAGGGTGACTTCGGCCCCTCTAGCCTGCCTCCTGAAGCTCCTGTTGTCCAGCTACTTCCTCCTCCAGGGGCGTATTGCCTTCAGATGCAGGCCGATACTCCCAGGTCCCACGAGGAGCAGCCGTACGAGTCTCTGCTGACCCCTAACAACTCTCCGGGAGACCCTTCTGAAGGTATAGTTTACTGTTACATAGGTGTTTTCTTTTGTACGTTCTCTATAACTCCTTGGTGCAATGACAGGCGGCTGAAGACTGCCTAACAGCCGGCTGAGGTTTATACTCCTGGCCCCAGGTTGAGGCCTTAACCCGCCGGCCTTGAGAGCGGAGGCTGCAACCGACCACGAGCATCGAGCGGGTCTTATGCAAGGTGAAGGTGGAGCATCAGCTGAACGCCCTGATGGCCCAGGAGTTCGCCCTACATGGTTCCCGGCACCAAGAACGGTTGGCTTCCGACCAGGCGGTGGACCTTACCAAGGACCTGCTCCAGGTGACGCAGGAGCGGGATCAGCTTCAGATGAGAGAGAAGAAGTTGTCGGACGACATCCGACTTATGGCGGCCTCAACTGAGAGGTTGCACATGCGCGTTCAGAATCAAGGTAGTAACTTGGCCAGAAGGAGTTTGACCTTATGATGGTGACTGATCGGGTGTTTGTCTTCGAGGATGATCTAGCCCAGG
The DNA here is from genome assembly GCA_024364735.1 of Boesenbergia rotunda. NCBI lineage: Eukaryota > Viridiplantae > Streptophyta > Magnoliopsida > Zingiberales > Zingiberaceae > Boesenbergia > Boesenbergia rotunda. The sequence continues at coordinate 104,387 of JAGFNQ010007815.1, read as the reverse complement.
CTCGCTAGGAGGTATGTACCACGTCAGACAGACTCAGGGAGGCCCTGACAGAGCAAGATAGAATGTCTGCCGAGGTGGAATAGTTGAGGCGCGCTAAGGAGGCTGCTGAGGCCGAGCTACGTAACCTTCGAGCGGCTGAGACTTCTAGAACAAGAGAGGCTGAGGCAGGCTTCAAGGCTAAGTTCCTGAAATCAGATGAATTTGTCAATATCCTTGCGGACCAGGTAATGAAGCGTTTGAAGCAAGGCTTCCACGAGGTCGTTGACCAGTTAAAGAAGGAACAACTTCTGCCTCCAGGTGCTTGTTAGGACCTTGTCGTTTAGCTAGAGGGGGGGGGGATAGCAACTTTTCAATTTTCTTCCTATACGTTGTTAGTGCTCAAGCGGAAATACAATTAAACTAAAACAAACAACTAAGAAGACAAACCAATTTACGTGGTTCGGAGATGAAACTCCTACTCCACGGTTGTCTGTAAGGTGGGCGATCCCGATCCGTCGGTGGATGACTCCTCGGAAGACCTCCGATTAGCTCGTGTAGCTCCTTGTGGGTGGAGAAACCTCGCCACAACTCGTAACACCTTCCTAAGCTCTTAGACTACTAATTGGCCTTTAACCAAAGCCAATTTCGTCAAGAACTCTCAGTCAAAACTGAGCCCCTTTAAATAGTGCTCTTGGCTGAAATGACCGTTACCAGTCGACTGGTCCAGTACCAGTCAACTGGTCCACTCAGATTCGAACGTTATAGCCTAATGTTGAATTTTAGCTGCCATCAGGATCCAGGATCGACTGAGATCAGTCGACTGATCCTTCTATGGACTTCATCAGTCGACTGATCACGCATCAGTCGACTGGTCCACCCTTACACCTAAGGTTTCTCTTCCCCGAGTATATTTATCTCATCACTCGAACCCTAGGATTTCCTTCCCGAGTACAATTCCTCAGCACTCGACCCCTCACGACTTAACTGACTCTTCATCCAGCAACCTCGATCTGTTGCCTTCAAGTCCTCTTCGACTTTGGCTCTCGTCCCTCGGATGCATGCAAGCCCACGACCTGTCTCCCATGTCATCTTTCACGTATGCCTCGAAGTCCGCTTCCATCGGCTCATCGTCCCTGCTTTGTCCATGATCCCTCGGATGCATGCAAGCCCCCGACTTGTCTCCCATGCCATCCTTCATCGTTCCCGAAGTCGTACAACTATGTCCATGTGTATTCTGCAAACCTATACACTCAAATATACATATTAAATACACGGGTGAACCTAACTTAAACTCTTTGCATAAACATCAAATCACATGGTCACTCCGGACCATAGATTGCCCCAACAATCTCCCCCTTTTTGATGTTTGGCAATACGTTTAAGTTAGGGAAAATAAATAGCAAATACAATGCTAAAAACCATTTGGACTTACATTGCCAAGGCTTCACCTTGGACTTATACCGTCAACGCAAACATGCACGGATCCTATCACAAGGCATCCCAACACCTAAACCTCCCCAATGAGTTTAGGACTTTTACCAAAACAGACTTTTTAAAACCTCTCCAAGGCTCCCCCTATATTGGACTTACAAAGCTTTTTAAGAACCTTCCAAGGTTCCCCCTTTGCCACCAAATGAGCAACAATGATCCCCTTTACCTAAACTCCCCATGACCTAGGATTTCTTGCAAAGGCGTGTTTGGTTTCCCACTTAAACCCAACACTTCTCCCCCTTTGCCACACATCAAAAGGACTCCAACAATTTCCCTCTTATTAGATCCTTTAACCTCTAATGATCATAAACAAAGTGTATTAACCCCCATATGATTACACACTTGTTTTACATCATTTCAACGCTTTTTGATTGCTGAACACCAATTTTAGCCTATATCAGTTGACTACTCCTGAGCCAGTCGACTGGTACCCTGAAAATTCCATTTTCAGCATTTCTGACCCAATTTCAGAAATGCACTAGAAATTTCATAAATCTCCAAAAATTTCCAAATTTTGTGGAGAGGTTTGTGGTACACGTGTCTACTTAGGAAAAATATATTCAAACAAGTATCTATCACCAATCCCATGATTGACATAAAACCCAAAACTAGCTAAATGATTCAATTGAACTTTGACCTAAAGTTCTAGTTTTCACCTCCTCTTGATGTCTCTGCTCATACCAACCCACAATGCATCCCTAGCATTTGTTTATATGACATTTACACATCAAAAACCAACTTTCATGTTATATGACCCCAATGTCATATTTTCATGCATGAAACTCAAATCCATTGTGCCAAACCCCTAGGATTAAGACTCAAATCCGTCTTCACATCCCTTGGCACACTCCATGACCCATCTAGACTTCGAGAGAAATTCTCCTGGGATCCATAGACCATGGGTCCCAACTGGCTCCTAGAGCTCTCCCTTGAGCTCTTAGCCCTAGCCACCTCCCTAGGTGACTCAACAAACACTAGGCCACATCGGAGTACTTTCGATGACTCTTGGCCTACAACCTTTACTTTCTTAACCTTGGACTCCTTGTCCTTAGTTAAGACTTTCTTCTTGCTTTTACATGGCATCCCCTTTCCATTTTTGGACTTCCCCTCCTTGCCATAGTTATATGCTACCCTAGCATATTTCTTTTCATTGGCATTGGAGAACTTAGATCGGTATCCTAAACCCGATCTATCATTGTTAGTTTTTGACTACCCAACCTCATACCTAAACCCTTAGATCCAATAGTGAATCTATCTAGGTTTTCTCCATTTCTTCAAGTCTTGCCCTCAAGACTTGATTTTTCAACTCTAGAGCTCTAACCTTAGAGTCAACATGTCCACTTTGGACATTTCTAGACCTACCCACCTTCCTAGACATATATGTCTCCCATTCTTGGGGTTAATGTCTTGGTCCTTAGGTCTAAAGGTTCTTGGTTTATCATGATGCATGAACTCCCTAGGGTTTTGATATGCAACATTAACCCTATCTTTATCATGATATCTAAATCCATGATTATTCTTAATGAGCATATAAGAATTTGAAATTGGATTTAATTTTAAATAAGGGTTTACCTTCCCTTTTAACTTTGAAGCTCCCCCTTGACTTGAGCTGCTCTTCTTTTCCAATTTCTTCAAGTGTGTCAATTTTTTGATTTCTCCTTTCTTTGGGCACTTGGTGTGGTAGTGTCGATGCTCACCACACGTGAAGCAAATTATATGCTTCTTATCCTTCTTTGCTCCATCCCTACAACTCATGTTAGTTTTCAAATTATTTGAATTGAGTTTATGGTTTACCTCCTTCTTCTTACCCAATAAACACTTGTCCTTGTAGTGTCCCTTTTGATTGCACCCAAAGCAAATTATGTAATCCTTTGACTTTGCTTTGATGAAGGTGGAAGCTTCTTCTTGCTCCATTATTGAGGATGGTTTCTCCTCCCCCTCAATCCTTGATGTGGAGACTCCTTCTATTTCTTCCTCACTTGAGGATGTGGACGATTTCACTTTCTCCTCTTCTTTGGATGTTAAACTTGATTCATCTTCCGATTGGTCCTTTTCCTTCTCTTGGACCGATGACCCCTTTTCCTTGGGCTCCTCTTCTCCTTGTCTTTGTGTCGAATTTTTATGTAGAGCTATCACCTTTCTCCATAGCTCATATACATTCTTGTATTCTCCTACATTGGACACAATATATGAAGGTAATAAATTTAAGACATTTCTAGTTACCTCCTTATTCGCCTCTGCTTCCTCCGTTTGATCCTTGGTCCAATACCGAGATCGAAGGTGTTTTCCTTTCTTGTCCGTTGGAGCTTCAAATGGAATTTTCAATGCGGTCCAATGATCCCAATTCATTTGGAACCATGTCTCCAAGCACTTCCTCCAATAATCGAAGTCATCTCGATCGTATGGAGGTGGGATCCGAATATCCCATCCAAGCGGACCTTCCGATTCCATCTTCCTCTAGCTTTTTGCTCTCCCAGTGGTTAGTCCATAGATGAGCGAATCTCGCTCTGATACCACTTGTTAGGACCTTGTCCTTTAGCTAGAGGGGGGTGGGGGTGAATAACAACTTTTCGATTTTCTTCCTATACGTTGTTAGTGCGTAAGCGGAAATACAATTAAACTAAAACTAACAACTAAGAAGATAAACCAATTTACGTGGTTCGGAGATGAAGTTCCTACTCCATGGTTGTCCGTAAGGTGGACGATCCCGATCTGTCGGTGGATGACTCCCCGAAAGACCTCCGACTAGCTCGTGTAACTCCTTGTGGGTGGAAAAACCTAACCACAATTCGTAATACCTTCCTGAGCTCTTAGACTACTAATTGACCTTTAACCAAAGCCAATTTTGTCAAGAACTCTCAGCTAAAATCGAGCCCCTTTAAATAGTGCTCTTGGCTGAAATGACCGGTACCAGTTGACTGGTCCAGCACCAGTCGACTGGTCCCACTCAGATTCGAACGTTACAACCAACGTTCGAATTTCAGCTGCCATTAGTCGACTGATCCAGGATCAGTCGACTGATCCTTTTGTGGACTTCATCAGTCGACTGGTCCACCCTTACACCTAAGATTTCTCTTCCCCGAGTGCATTTCTCTCAGCACTCGAACCCTAGGATTTCCTTCCCGTGTACAATTCCCTCAACACTCGACCCCTCATAACTTAACTGACTCTTCATCCAGCAGTCTCAATCTGTTACCTTCAAGCCCTCTTCGACTTTGGCTCTCGTCCCTCGGATGCATGCAAGCCCACGGCCTGTCTCCCATGCCATCCTTCATGTATGCCTCGAAGTCCGCTTCCCTCGGCTCATCGTCCCTTCTTTGTCCATGATACCTCGGATGCATGCAAGCCCCCGGCTTGTCTCCCATGCCATCCTTCATCGTTCTCGAAGCCATCCAACTAAGTCCATGTGTATCCTACAAACCTGCTCACTCAAATTCATATATCAAATACAAGGGTGAAACTAACTTAAACCCTTTGCCCAAACATCAAAATGCATGGTCACTCCGGACCATAGATTACCCCAACAGTGCTGACCCATGTTTATGAGTGACGGTCGAGTTTGAGAGGGGCTCCCTCCCGATGCCCAGGAGTTGTAGGATCAGGTGTCGATCAGGGAGCTTGACCCTGATGTATCAATTTTGATTAAAATGATCATATTTCATTACCTTGTGCATACTTTTAAGTCTGGTTCCATGTGTCACGTGTCTTTGCAGCGAGGGCTCGGAGAAATAGAAAGATAGATGTTTTTCGGGGTTAATCCTGGGTACGATCCTCCCAAGATAACTCCGCAAGCCAAGTGCCAGGCTCACCTTTATTCCCCTGTAGGGCCACAGTCGACTCTTCTCTTTTAGAAAACATGGGTGGCCTCTGAACCATCACCCACGCAATCTTGAATGGACTCATAAAGCGTTGCGGGTCTCCAGGCGCAGCGAAGGCATGTCAATCGATGCGACGCCTCAAGCTAGCGTCGTTGCTGTTCCACGCTATGCCTGTATTAAATGTGCGGAGGGGCAGTGGTCTCTATAAATAGGGGGAGAATGGTGAACCATCCTTCCCCATTCTTTCCGCTTTCTTTCCCTTGATAGACTCTTTGTGGTGAGATGTCAGTGCCCTTTCCTCTGCCCCTCTTTCCTATGGGAGTTGTCGGTCTCTCCAGGGAAGGTAGCGGAGGCGTAGTAGTGTTTCTTGCCGAAGGGCCCAGTGAAGGTGGAACTTCATGTTTCACACTACTTGCCGGGAGCATGGTGGAGATGATGCCCAGGGTATCACTGAAGATCCTGCGGAGGTGGGACTCCGGGATTAACCGAGTAGTCCAGAAGAGACATCATGTGAGCTGCTAGGGGGCATGGCGGAGATGACATATCCTGATGGTTGCCTCCCCCTGGGCGGCCTATGGCGGTACACCCTGTCTACCTTAAACGTCATCCTCTTCTGAATCCTTGTTTCTCTGAGTTTTGGGCATCGGATGGTGTTTGTAGGGGATGGTGCAGTACCGTCACCAAGAGGGAGGGGTGCAGACACTACTTCCTCTCCTCTTTCTTAGCAATTCTTCTTTGCGTCTTAATGCAGTGCCATTCTCCGGAGAGAAATTGCAGCTGCCGTTCCCCTCCTCTTCCTTCTGAATGTCGTGTCATCCTTGTTGTTGGATGCTTCTTTACGGGCAGAGGTGGTCGGGGTCTTCAGATGGTATTGTCATACCCATGTGTTACCTCAGGCATCCTCGTCTGGCACTGGCTACGCGGATGAAGGACGGGATTTTTCCATTACGACTGAGGACTCAAGGATTTCAACCATGACGCGCATGGATCCCCGCTCACCAGCTATTGGAAGATAGTTTCGAGCCAGGCGACTCTTTGGGATATTGCAATGGTGAAGAAAGCCCGAGTAGAGAAGTGATTCCCCTTATCGGATCTTTTGATTGTAGTTTTGGTATTTCTCTGAGATGTTGGCATCAATGTATTTCCCATATAAGTTAAGGAAAATATTTGTTACCTTTGGTGTGTGCATGTCTGTATAAATGTCCTGATGTCTCGCTTGTTCCCCTTTTGTTGGGTAAATCAGTTTAGCTTTTAGCATCGCGGCGCAACTAGTCCCGGGCCAGAGTCTCGCCTACTCGGTCGGGTGTCTACACAGTCCAGCCTAAGTACCCCGGGCATCCGTAGCACCGCGAGGCATTAGGGATTTTGATTCTTGGTCGGGAGTCCGTAGCTCCCAGACCAAGCCTAAGTACCTCGGGCATCCGCAGCACCCCGAGGTATTAGGGTTTTTATCCTTGGTTGGGAGTCCATAGCAACCCAGACCAAGCCTAAATACCTCGGGCATCCGCAGCACCGTGAGGTATTAGGGTTTTTATCCTTGGTTGGGAGTCCGTAGCAACCCAGACCAAGCCTAAGTACCTCGGGCATCCGCAGCACCGCGAGGTATTAGGGTTTTTATCCTTGGTTGGGAGTCCGTAGCAACCCAGACCAAGCCTAAGTACCTCGGGCATCCGCAGCACACGAGGTATTAGGGTTTTGGGGTATTTGGTCGGGCATCCATAACACCCGGACCAAGCCTAAGTACCTCGGGCATCCACAGCACCACGAGACATTAGGGTTTTTAATTCTTGGTTGGGAGTCCGTAGCAACCCAGACCAAGCCTAAGTACCTCGGGCATCTGCAGCACTACGAGATATTAGGTTTTTATCTTGGTTGGGAGTCTGTAGCAACCCAGACCAAGTCTAAGTACCTTGGGCATCCACAACACCGGGGGTATTAGGGTTTTATCCTTGATTGGGGTCCATAGCAACGCAGACCAAGCCTAAGTACCTCGGGCATCCGCAGCACCGCGAGGTATTAGGGTTTTGGGGTACATGGTCGAGCATCTATAATACCCGGACCAAGCCTAAGTACCTCGGGCATCCGCAGAACCACGGGGCATTAGAGGTTTTAATTCTTGGTTGGGAGTCCGTATCAACCCAGACCAAGCCTAAGTACCTCGGGCATCCGCAGCACCGCGGGGTATTAGGGTTTTGGGGTACTTGGTCGGGCATCCATAACACCCAAACCAAGCCTAATTACCTCGGGCCTCCGCAGCACCATGAGGCATTAGGGTTTTTAATTTTGGTTGGGAGTCCATAGCAACCCAAACCAAGTCTAAGTACCTCGGGCATGCGTAGCACCGCGAGACATTAGAGTTTTTATCCTTGGTTGGGAGTCTGTAGCAACCCAGACCAAGCCTAAGTACCTCGGGCATCTGTGGCACCGTGAGACATTAGGGTTTTTATTTGATGCGTTGGCACTTTGGTGAAAGTACGTTGCTTTATTTCCTTAATTCACTGCAGGGCAGCAAAAGTACACCAGCAAATGCATAGCATATTTTGCAAGTCATACTGAGAGTGATGGGAGATGTTGTAATTGGCTGACCCTGACCGCTCTTGTTTCGGGCTGCTCTCTCGTAGATGGGAACCCCCTCTGTCTAATCTTATTGTGCCCTCGGGTTCTTCCTAGACTCGGACCGGACCTCTCCACTGTAGCATCGTCGTGACACCAGTTGGTCTCCCTTGACTTCAGCTATCCGGTCGCCTATTGGGAATTTTATCTTCTGATGGTAGATAGAGACCACCGCTTGGAAAACACTAAGTGCCGGACGACCCAAGATGACGTTGTATGAGGAGGGAGCGTCAACGATCAGGAAGGGAGTTCTCCTGCTTCAATCCTGTCGCTGCCCAATGAGAGCGATAGAGTAATTTGCCCTATCGGCTGTACTCGATACCCCACGAAACCGAATAGTGGGGTCGAGACCGGGAGTAGCTCATCCTCGTCGATCTGCATCTAGTCTAGAGCCGCCTTGTATAGGATGTTCATGGAGCTTCCTGTGTCCACGAAGATGCGCTTCACCTCGTAGTTGGCGATGCGGACTATGATCACTAAGGCATCTTCATGGGGAGCTTCCACTTCTTCCTGGTCGGCTGGACCGAAAGATATTGTAGGGACATGCTCCTGGCTCCGACTCGTCCCGATTGAGTAGTTTTCTAGTCGCCAAGTATAAGACATCCTTGCTCGGTGGGAGTCCCCTCCGGTGGGTCTCCAGAGATTACTCCAACATGCCCAGAGGGCGGGCCACGCATAGGGGCCTTGCCTTTCTGGGGATCTCTTTCTAAGGTGAGAGATCGTCGGGGTGCAGGCCCCTGACTCCTTCCTCATGACCGTGACCAGACCGACACCGGGTCTCATTCTCCCCGGCGTGTTGTCGTCGAGGAGAGAAGCTTCGACGTGGAGACCTTCAGCGGTACCCCGCTTTATTCCACTTTCTTCGAGGTTTAGTGTCTGCCTCCAAACTGAACATCTTCTTCAAGGCATGACATTCCTCAGTAGAGTGAGTTGAGCTGCCATGAAAACCGTAGTACTTCTATCATGGCTCCGGCTGCTCAGTGTCCACCGTCTCGACCAGCCTGCGCCTACCCGCCCACTAGTCCTTCTCGAGGTGAAGGTCTTGTCCTCGAGTCGGAGATGGGGGCTCCCTCCTTTTAGACCGGGGAGCAGCGAGAGGGAGGACTCCGGCTGGTTCCTTGCGACAGGCGTATTGTACCTCCTCCATGTTAACATGTTTGACGGAACGCCCTAGTAGGTCATTGAAACTGACGGGGGGCTTCTTCACCAGGGATCGGAAGAAATCCCCTTCCACGAGCCCTTGCGTGCAGGCACTAACAAGGATTTCTGACGTTGCACTGGGCACGTCTTGCGCTACCCTGTTGAACTGTTGGATGTACTCCTTGAGCGGCTCCTCTGGCTTCTGCTTGAGGGCGAACAGGTTGAGCGCCTTCTTCTGATAGCGACGACTACTGGCGAAGTATGGAGGAAGGCGGTTCTAAACACTGCAAAGGAGTTGATAGAACCTTGTGGTAGCCTTTGGAACCATCGTTGGGCTGCTCCAGACAGGGTGTTCAGGAACACCCGACACTTTACACCGTCAGTATACTGGTGCAAGAGTATCGCATTCTCAAACATGCAGACGTGATCCACCGGATCCGTCTTCCCATCATAATTGGCAATCCCAGGCCCGACGAACTTCTTTGGCATGGGGTCTTCAACAATCTCAGATGAGAAAGGAGTAGAGGGAACCTTATGAGAAACCTTAGGTTCCTCCCTTTTCCCTTGTCCTTCCTTGTGCCTCTACGCAATGGAGGCCACCGAGTGAGCCTTCTCAATATCTCTAGGAGAGTCTCTTCGGGGACCTGGGGCTGCTCCGTCCCGTCGTCCCACCGGGGTGACGGATCTCTGCGAGTGCGAAATGGAGACTCTAGGGATCTCGTCTCATGTAGGAGCCCCTGGTTGCAAGGCAGTTTGTTCGACTTGGTGTTGCTCAAGCGCTTCTTTGATGGCGTTGGCCACCAAGCGGTCCAGCTCCTCCCTTGTCAAGACAATAGGTTGTCCCTCTGATCCTGCCATCGGTGCTCCTTCAGGTGCTTTGCTGGTTTCCCACAGACAACACAAAATTTGTTCCGAAAGGAATTGGCGTCGATGGTCAGTCACCAAGGTTCAGCCCACGTGGATGCTGACGGGAGGGGAGGAACTCTGTGCCCTACGAGATCAACACGAGCGTTAGGGAAACACGCTGGAGGTTGTCCGGCGGAGCCCACTCCGACGCTCAAGTCAGTGCCTCGATGGAGAGAAGGAGTAGTAGCAGGAAAAATGTATGAGTAGCGAAGCGAGCATAACCCCTCTTACTAGAGGGGTTGGACTGCATTTTATACCTGCGGCGGCTGCCTTGGCACGTCCCCCTGATCTGTGCCACGTCCCCCCCCCTTCGGCGATTACTGGATAGCTTTTGAAATGGTCCACGCCGTCATTACGTGTTTCGACCCGTTGCGGCATTTAAGGGTCATGATGACTCCACTATAATGGGGATGTTGTTAAGGCAATCTATGGTCCGGAGTGACCATGAGTTTTGATGTTTGGGCAAAGGGTTTAAGTTAGGTTTTCCCTTGTGTTCTAATATGTGTATTTGAGTGTATGCAGGATTGCAGGTTACACATATTGACTTAGCTGGACGACTTCGATATGGTGAAGGGTGGCATGGAGACAAGTTGGAGGCTTGTGTGCACCCGAGGGACCTTGGATAGCAGGGATGATGAGCCGAGGGGCATGGACTTCGAGGTGTACCTGAAGGATGACATGGAGACAAGCTGGAGGCTTGTGTGCATCCGAGGGACGAGGGCCGAAGATGAAGAGGGCACGAAGGCAATAGTCATGGCTGCTGGTGAAGAGTCAGCTAAGTCATGAAGGGACAAGAGCCGAGGGAGGAGGACTCCAAGGGCAATCCAGGAAGTGGACTTCAAAGGCACACATGAAGGGTGGCATGAAGGCAAGCCAAGGGAAGGCTTGTGTGTGCATCCGAGGGACGATAGCCGGTGGAAGAAGACTTCAAGGGGCAAGCCAAGATAGTGTGCCTAAAGGCACACGTGGAGGAGGGTCATTGGAGTAAGGAAGAGTGTTCTTGTAAGCTGGGCAATCAACTGGGAATATAACAGTCGACTGCCAACGAGAACAGAAACTCACAGAAGGTTTCTGACTCTGGACCAGTCGACTGCCCCAGGAGCAGTCGACTGGTAAGTGACCAGAATTCGAACGTTGAGCTGCAATGGTCGAATCTGAGTGGGGGTAGTCGACTGCTGATGGACCCAATTTAGCTAATTAAAGTTGTCACGAAATGTGTGGATCCGTCAGAATTTTAAAATTTATAAAGCTGGAAACCCTTTTTGCAATCAAAGAAGAAAAGCGTAGTAAAGGGGCCACAGGTCGTATTTTTCCAAGGGCTAGTTCAAGTTGTTCGATTCGTACTCGAGTTTATGTGTCGTCAATGTTTTTGGGTTTCAAATAAGAAATGGGTTTGGTTTCGAATAGGCAAGAAAATGCAATAGAAAGAAATGAAAACTTGATACACAATGTGAAACAACCTAGAAATGAATTAATCACATCACTTGGAAGACAAGGCTATTAATGAAGTAATATGCATGAACAAAGAAATGAAATTCGGAATTTAATGCATCAGTTTAAGAATGAGTTTACTACAGAATGGAAATGCATGAATTCACAAACTAAACTTGATACCAAGAGAAAGGAAACCTTGTGCCGAAAAGCTGAATCTAATTCGGAACTACCAATTCATGTAAGCTCATGAACTTGAGGAGAAAAGAAAACTAAATGTAGAAATCAGAAACAAATGACTTCAGAAACACATGAGATGAATCAAAAATTCAGAACCTAACTAATATGCAGAAATGGTGCAATTGCAGAAATGTAAGGCAAAGCTTTTCTAATAAATTGCAGTGATGCAACAGTAAGTCGGATGTTGAAACTACTCAATGCGAACTGAATTCTAATCACTAATCTAGTTTTAGAAAAACTTAAAAAGAGTTTAGAACCTACATGGTACGAAATTCAGAAGCTATTAGTAAACATTGCAAAACAAAACTGAAATGCAGTCTATAATTTGATATGCAACATTAAATTGATATGCAGAGCAGAAGAAACTAGAATTCAATTCAGAGCTGAATGCAATTGCTTGTAAACGAGACAACTTCAATGCTAATTCAGAGAATAGAACTAACCTAACTTGATAAACACTTATTCTCAAAGAGCAGAATTGATGTGCAGCCTGAACAGAATTTCAGACATGATTCAAAACGAAACAAACTGACCTAACTTGAATTTTTCATTACACAAACAAACTAGCTAATAAGAATGCTGAACTTAGACTCTAATTAAGACAGAAACTATTAAGAAATAGAAAAAAAAACAGCAGCAACTGATACGAAATCAGAAACAAGGCAGATTTCAGAACAAACACTGATACATCAATTGAACAACTGATACACACAAATTAAAACTAGAATTGAACTGAAATTGCAGCTATTGTTGACTAAACAAACTTCCTATCTGATTGTATTGCAGTATTAAGACCTAATTAAGGAAAAGCAATTCAGAAACTGAAAGTGACATAGCTGATACAAGTGCAGAAACAGGATTAAGAGCAGAATTGAAACTACAGCTACAAACAAGAAGAAATTTCATTTAAAACTAATCTCGATCCTTCCCATGTATCAAGACCACCTTGTTCGTCACGCAAGGGCAAGCCAAGAACCCTTAAACTCGCAAATCACTGGAAATTTAGCTCCAATGTCAGATCTGCTCAAAACTGCATCCGACGCAATCTGGAGCTAAAATCGCCACTGAAACTTCCTCCCAACGATCCAAATCTAACTCCAAGGTTGTGATCGAGTTGGACACGCCTTCACTGAAGAAAATCGCCGAAGAAATGAAGTAAAATTGAAGAAAAACGAAGAAGAACGAAGCTGGAAATGGCGAAGATGCGACAGATCTGAGAACAGGGCTGAAAGCAGTTTAAATGGTTAAACAGTGGACGGCTGAGATTGATTCCGCTTAATCCAACGGTGAATCCTTGTCCGATTTGATTCAAAATTTTCCAGATCTTGATCAGAGGTCAGGATCATCCTCTTGGTAGCTCGGATCTTCTAGATTTGCAGCGGATGGTTCAGATCACGCTGATCTTTGAATTGATGGTCTAGATCCCTCTGATCGTGATCCAATGGTCAAATGATCTCCGATTGAGCTGAAACCTTCAGATCTTGATCTGATCGCTATATTAACCTTAAACCCAACTCGGATTGATAAGAAGTTCTCAAATGGTCTAGATCTAACCATCTTTGCATCGGACGGTCCAAATGAGTTGACGCTTGATTCCTTTGATCTGATCCACTTTTAACTCAACCTTGACCCATCATGACCTAGGTCCCTGATCATTTGAAGCCTACAAAAGTAGATCAAAAATTTAGTGACAAAACAACTCGAAAATATCAAAATTTGCAATAAAGTCCAAAAAGAGTATAAATCCTAGAACCTAGGGTAAATCCACAATTACACAAGTAAAATATGGATCAAACACAGATTTAAACATATAAAATGATCAACAAAATGACACTTATCAACTGCCCTGGGAGCAGTCGATTGGTAGGGCACTTTCCAGCCTTGAGCTTTATTTAAAGAGGCTCGGGCTTGGCTGGAAACCCCTGACGAAACAAGCTTGGTTAAGGCTTGTTAGTAGTCTTAGGTGCTCAGAGGTGTACTCAAGGTTGTGGGGAGGTTTCTCCACCCACAAGGAACTATACGAGTTAGTCGGAGGGCATCTGGGGAGTGATTTGTCGAAGGATCGAGGGATCGTCCACCTCACGGACTGTCGTGGAGTAGGAGTCTTCATCTCCGAACCACGTAAATATGTTTGTTAGCATTGGTTAGTTTTATTTTAGTATATTCTTCTTACGCAACATAACTTTGTAGGAAGGACAAACCGAGAAATTGCTATTCACCCCCTCCCCCCCTCTAGCAAGGCGTATCGATCTAACAGATGCTTATCCATAGATCCGAGAAAAGAGGGGGGATCGTTATTTGAGGTCGAATGTTACTAGGGCTCCGCTTCCCCGAGGTGATCTCGGGGTCTTCTGGCCCGGGCGATCGCGGGCGCTCTACTTCCCCGAGGCGATCTCGAGACCCAGCTTCCCGGGGTGATCCTGGGAGGGATTTTCTGATTTGATCTTCCAAGGCGTGTCTCCCGAGAGGGGCCTTGGAGGCTCTCTTCCCAAGAGTGTCCCGAGAGCTCTAACAGAGGAGTCGCTCAAACTCGTCATGTTTTGGCACGTAGCTTCTTTGTCCCACGTGCCCGCCACGGACTATTCAATCCCATCAGTAAGTACTCTTTAATCACTAAGCTTTGGTGCCATCTTGATTTCTCTTAGTTTCGCTGATGTGTTGATGTGCACTCAAGTAAATTAGGCTTATCTAGCAATTTCGTATGGATAACTTCTCTTGTGTCTATCTCAAGATTTTTTGTGCAATTGACCATATGTCAAGTTGGCCAAGTTGATTAAGCTCGAGTTGATTCAAGTTTGAGTTTCGATATTTGATCAATATATGAGAGAAAAGTCAAGAAGATTAAGGTTGACCAAATATTTGATGATGTCAGTAGTTCAACGGGAAATTGATAAGAGAAAAATCTAAGTGGGTCATGAAGACCAAACACTTGATAATTGAAAGTTCAACGAAAAGTCAGCAAGAGGAAAGTCCAAGTGGGTCAAGGAGGACCATACACTTGGTGTTCAAAAGTCTAACAATATGTTGGCAAGAGAAAAATCCAAGTGGGTCAAAGATTTATCAGACACTTAGTAATGAAGTCTTAATAGGTCAAGGTTCATTGGATATCGAACAATGGGAAATATCAATAGGTCACAGATGATTGGATGTTAAGCAGAGGAAGTGTTAATAGGTTGAGGTCAACCAGATACCAAATAAGTTGTGAATTCATCAACCTTGAAAAGACTGCATTTAGGATTATCAATCGATTGACGAGAGATAGCAATTGATTGGTATACCCTAAATTTGAATTCAAAGTTTAGAGTTTGACAATCAATTGACCCAAAGCAATCAATTGAGTCAATCAATTGGGAGCTTATTTTGGGAACATAGAATGGTTTGGAATCGATAGAGGCAATCTATTCACTTAAGTTTCTCAAGTGAATAGAATCTTGTTGAATCGATTGGCAGATCGATTCAGTACTACCAATCGATTGGCAAATCGATTCAACATTACCAATCGATTGGGCTAATCAATTGGTAGTGATTTTTTTGTGAATAGAAAGTTTCAAAATCGATTGAAGTTGACAATCGATTGATATAACTCACCAATCAATTAGTCGGGTTAAAAAAAACTGTTCTGTATGTTTGAACGATCGGATCTAACGTGACAATCAATTCGAGATAAGGCCTATTGATTAGGAGGTGTTTGTTGGTCCGAAAGCAACACTAGAAAAGTGGTTTTTGTGGAGATGAGAATCTGCCAGTTCTTGAGGGTTTGTAGACAAAATGTTGCTATATTTCCTTTCAACAACAGGCAATCCAAAGCAAGAAAAGAGCAACTAAAGCTAGATTATTAATTGTAAGTCGTTTTCGATTTCTTTTGTAATCGTAGTTGTTTTTCTTGTACTATTTTTGTAAGAACAAGCTTGTACAAGACTTTTCTACCTTCGAAATATTTCCTAATATGAGGGTGTTTATAGTGGAAGTGATCACTAGAGTAGACTTTAGATTAGTTGCCTCAAGGAGGTAGATACCAAATAAAATCCCTGAGTTGTGCATGTTGAGTCAAAGTTTATTCAATTTTTCGATGCACATTCAATGACGAGCACAAAGTAACGATAAAAAGTGATCGGAGTTATTTCCCCTCTAGCTCACATGGGTCCTAACAAAGATCACTTAGACAAGCCATGAGACATATATGATAGCCAACTATGAGACCACCCCATTATCTCATGATCCTCTTATTACAATTAAAAGTGAAAATCTATCACCTTAGCGACCTCTCCAGAGTGATATCTCACACTCTGAAATGAGGTAAATCACAGGGGCGTTTTACCATAGCACAACGGGCCGCTCTTTGCATAGGGAGGTTAGATATCGAACAAGGTATTTTTACACCAATGGGGAATTGACCCCAAGTTCTATTGAAGTAAACACATATATAGGTACCAACTGCGCTAACTACAAATTAATTAATTTGTCAATTCTCATGATCCTCTTAAATGATAGAACTAATCAATTAATTTGTTACACAATTTGCTTAGATGAGAAACTAACCTATTAATTGTTAGACCTAACCATTGGACCAAAATACTTAAGTTAATAATAGCAACCTCATCTAAGGTTATAAAATTATTATATTAGCCCACAATTCAAGTCACCATATTGTGAGACTAAATTGGAGTGATATATATATTCACATCCAATTAAGTTTTGATGTTCTCCTCAAGATCCAACTTCAAAATTTAGTCTAGAATTGTCTCATTATGCTGATAAATATTAGATCACGAAGATTGTGTTGCTAGAAGGGAGAATTAGATGCTGAACCCAAATAATTAATTCTCGGTACACAACCAAAAAACCAAATGAGTTCATATCCATAGAAAGAAATTATGCGTGCCACTGTGTGATTGATAATGTCAAGTTATAAAGTAGAAAAAAATTAAAAATAAACTAGACAGAATGCTTAACACCAAACCAATGAGTTCATATTTAGAAATGTTGGATATAAATAAATGAAAAAAGAGGTGTGGGTGAACAGGAAAAAAATTTCACTGTGAATGAGATTTTAGTTCCACATTAAAAATTTTAAAATATTTTTATTGGTTTAAATTGTATTTCATGTATTGATGTTATGAATATATACATGGAGAGAAGCTTCTCTCACGCACGGGTACATAGTGAGTGTAAATCGAGGTCTCGGATTTACACTAAACCAAATTGACTCTAACTTGTGAATGCTAAATGTTGGATTGGTTAGGATAAAATTTACCCAAGCAAATTAATCAACATTAATTTTGTTGGACCATTGCAGGCTGGTAAGAGGAGGTGAATTACCATGCAAGTTAGAACTAAATTTTTTACTAATGTGTGCAAAGATAGAAGTTAGTTTTAAGCAGTTAATTAAAAACATAAACAAATGAAAGAACTAGTAAGAGATACAAATGTTACTTTGTTGCAACCAGGATGGTTGTTAATTCAAGGCGTTGAAAACCTCCTCTAATGAAAATCTTCTTTTTTGTAGGTGGAGTATCCTCTTATAAACTTTGAACAACACAGATAAAGCTAGGAAAATCAAGTCCCGTAGTTGCTTTCTAATCATAGCTTTTGAGGGCTATTTATAGGCCGAAATTTAATGGTCATTGTATGATAAAATTTGACTCGAGGCGCCTTAGGCGCCTCAGGTAAAAACTAAGGCGCCTCAGATATGTTTGTTCACAAAATAGAATTTTGAAGCTGAGGCGCCTCACAAAGCACTCGAGATGCCTCAGTTGACCACTTGGTCAAAGTCAACATTCATGTTGACTTTTTCTCCTTTCGTACGCTTGGGTGATTTCTGGCCAACTAAAGTTAGGCTCACCCGAACCTGACTTTGATCTTCGCCTCAAACAAGCTTCCTCCCCTGCTTCTCGTCCCTCCGGCATCACACATGCCCTTCTCGTCCACCAGTGTACTCATCCGCAGTCTTCGCATCCCATGGATGCACCGAGTCTATCAGCTCCCTTCCCCGTTCCATCCTTCTTATCTGCTGCGTCTTTCATTCAAATTCCTGTGCTGCTAAGTTCCTGCACACTTAGACATAAGGATCAAAATATACCAGGATTTAACTTAACTTGGTGGATCACATCAAAATCAATCTAGAGTACTAACAATCTCTCCTTTTTGATATGCATCAATCCAAGTTAAGTTAAGGTTAACCAAAAAAGAAAATAACATAATGACACTAAAACTAATAATGCAATCAAGCATAAAAAATAATGCAAATAAATTTCAAGTTAACCTCCCCAACATAATCTTCATCACTCTCCCACTTTGATCACATAAAAAATGGAGTAAAATAAATATTCTTAGAAAAATTAAATTTTAAGGGGTACTAAAAAAATAAATACATCTAAGTCTTAAGAGATAAATTATTTAGAAAACTTTATGATTTATCCATGACAAAAATTTGACAATTTTGCTTGATGTCCGGAATACTAAGTATAGATCTTAGAAGAAAATTTAGAATTTTAAAAAATTTCTATGTATTTATCAATTTAAAAATATGATTTTCGTATAAAAATATAAAAAAATTATTTGAATATTACGAAATTTTCAAAATTTTTTAACAAAGTGGAAAATCAATGATCTCAATTGTAGAAAAATTTTCAAATTAAAATAACTTTTCAATGTGCAAAAATAATAATTTGTTTTTTTTAAAAAAAGTAGAATACTGAAAATTTTGAAAATTCCAATCATTGAAAATGAATTAATTCCGAAGATTACCAATCTATTTGAATTTTCTAATTAAAAAAAATTATTTGATACAAAGAAAACTTTAATAATTCAAAATCGATTTAGGAACCCAAAATAAATTATTACCTACAGGATTAATCAGGAACTTTGGTGGAATGTAACTCTTGGACACTTTTGTAAGTTGACCCCTATGGTTCCTAATGTGCCAATTAAGACTTCTATTATAAAAGTTCTTTTTGGAAAAGAAATTTGAACTAGCATATGTATAGTCATTTTCTAATTTAGCTATTTGTGTCTTTAATCTTTCATTTTCATATTTTACTGAATCGTATATTTCTAATGGATATGAGCGAGCTAATTGATTTTTTGAGTCTGTATTTTTTGCTCTAAATTTGCACAGAGATCTAAGCAGGGATTTTATACTAGAAAATAGTTTATCTAAAGGAAGCTTGCATACCTCACTTACCATTTTATCGTGTCTGAAACTGGACTCTTCTCCTTCATCGATGCTCATGTCAGAGGTGATTTCTTCATCGTCCTCTTGATGACTTATCATAAGTGCAAGTCCAACATTGGCCTCGATTTCAGATTCATCAAAAGAAGAGTCATCCCATTTTGCTTTCAGATTTTTATGCTTGGGCTTAATTCTTTCTTCTTGTTCTTCAGCTTCGGACATTGATCCTTGATGTGACCTTCTTCGTTATAGTGGTAGCATCTAACTTTTTTCTCTCTTTCTCGGAGAATGTTTCTTACTCTACATCTTAGAAAACTTGTTAGATCTAAATATCTTGTTTAACTTTCTTACCATGAATGTCATTCTTTCACTACTAGAATTTTTGCATTCAACAACACATAATCGACAACGGTTTTTTGATAAAGTGTTGTCTTATGTCAATTTAACAACAGTTTTAGTATTAACCGTTGTTGTTGTTGGTCTGTATACGTAAAAAGACAACAGTAATAACAAAATGTTGTCGTATGTATACTCAACGACAACAGTTATAAAATAACTGTTGTCTATAGGCGGGATTTACAACAACTGATGTGATAAACTGTTGTCTATTATGACAATAGACAACAGTTATATTAAACTGTTGTTGTTGTATTGTTGTGCTGTTCAAGCAATAAACAAAATCAACGGTGGATATCCAACTGCAAAAAAATAACAAACTATTGAATTCTCATTCTCTTATTTTTTGATCCTTAATCATCTTTTTTCTCGTCGCACAAACCCCTAATCTTTTCTCTTCCTCGCCCGCCAACCACCCAAACCCCCGACCATTTCCGCTTCTCTCACACAAACCCCTCGCAGCCACGAGTCGACGCCTCTCCCCCTTCTTCATCGCCCGAGTCCAAGGAAGCCCCGAGAGCGGCGCTTCCTTTCACCCTCGCGAGGTGAGCCCCAACTCCTCTCGCTCTCTTCTTCTTCATCGCGCAAGCAAGGAGGCGACGCCTCCTCACTTACCTTTTCTTCTTCCTCGATCACGTGCCCTAGCTACTGACGCCCAGGCAAGCAGTACCCTGCGTCAACACCGCATCTTCATCGCTAGCTACGACAGGCGAATTGCTCCTTCCCGGCTGAGTGCTACTGCCAGCGGCCCTCCTAGTGAGTTAAGATTGCTATTGATTGTTTTTGGTACCGTGAGTTGGAGCTAACCTAGTCCTCTTCCTAGGGATTTCTGGAAATTAGGGCTCTTGCATGTGGCTGGGTTTCTTCTGATCGAAACAGAAAGGGGCAGAGGAAAGCTTGGTGTGTGGGTTTTCAGGTAAGGCTTGGTTGTGATCTTCATTCTTGGATGTTTCCCTTTGGATTCCCAAACTTGTACGTGAGCTCTATTAGATTACCAAATTGCATTAGCTAGGTTTAGTTGAGCTATGATCATTTCTTTTATGTAGGACCCAACTAATTCCTTGATAACTTCATTCATTCACTAACTGTTGATGAGTTTGAAACTAAGAACATTGTCCAGTAGAGCATAATTTTCTGCCAACCCTATTAGTAGTTTACAAGTAGATTTATAGCATCTTATGCTCTTTGGTTTGTTGTGTAAGACTTTGCTATTCAGACAAAAACTAACAATTTGTTTGTAGATATATTTTGTAACTTTATTTATTATTCTATAAGAAATTATATTTAATGTAATGAAAATGTTTAAGGATCTAAATGTTACTATGATTTCACATAACTTATGATTTCCTATTTGTTTCTCATGGAAATGACTTATCAACATCATTTTGTAGTTTCGTTTCAATATATTTGACCTATCCCATACCAGCAGAATTACTAATATGATAATATCTTCCTTCTTTTTATCCATCACAGAAGAAAATGGATTAACTGCTTTTTTTCAAGTTATTCTAATGCAACACGAACATGGCCTGTGTCTTAGTTGGCAATCTCATGAGATTCAACACAATACAGGAATCATTCCTAGGCAATATTGTCTTTGGGATGTATGGTTTAATTAGCTACCTAACAATAGAAAATACCAAATCTCTAAATATAAATCTGTTATTAATCGAAGGAATGAAAAAATAGGAAGGGATGCTTATTGCAAACCAGTTTTTTTCCAACATGAATTTCATTTTTTTTGGGTTGTAATTTGCATGCAATCCGGAAAGCTTGTCCAAACTGATATACATTCTCCATTATTAACAAGTTATATGGACAATTTATTGTTCTTCTTCTTTGACTATCTTATTTTAACTAACAGCGACCATGACCTTCTTATGCTTCAGATTGAAATCAAAGAACTGGATGATTTTGCGCAAGCTGCTTTCCAGGGCTACAAATCCCTAAATCGCATCCAGAGCCATATTTACCAAACAACTTATAATACGAATGAAAATATTCTGGTTATTAGCGTTTCCTCTTGTTCTACTGTACTCCTTTATGTTAATTTCATAATTTTTTTTGTTTTGAAGAACAAATGAGTGTCAAAGACTTTTTCTCTCCTGTTGACAGGTTTGTGCACCTACTGGTGCTGGAAAGACAAACATTGCTATGATATCTATTCTTCACGAGGTTATTTTCAGTAGAATCTGTCTGATAATGGTCTTTTTAAGACTAGGCTAAACTTTTTATGAAGGGAAAGTTTATTAACGATTGCTACATTCTTTCTTTCGTCTTTATCATAAATGTTCTTTTTCCCCAGAAAATATTTCTTCCTAAGTAATACTAACTTTTCTTGTAGATCAAACAACACTTCAGGGATGGTTTTTTACACAAAGATGAGTTCAAGATAGTATATGTTGCTCCAATGAAGGTATTCTTCCCTTACAGGCAAGCTAGATCTTTCTTCACGTCTCAGCCTGTTCTTACAAAAGTGCTCTAATAGGCTTTGGCTGCTGAGGTGACGACCACATTCAGTCGCAGGTTATCTCCCTTGAATCTGTCTGTAAGGGAACTTACTGGTGACATGCAATTGTTAAAAAATGAGCTCAAGGAGACCCAGGTAATTGTTTTTGGTGATTCTTCTTTTTGATCCATGAAGGTCTTGTATGGGCACACTATCTAACATGACATTATATTAGATGATAGTGACTACACCTGAAAAATGGGACGTGATTACGCGCAAAAGCAGTGACATTTCATTGTCGATGCTGGTAAAACTCTTAATCATTGATGAAGTGCATCTGCTTAATGATGATAGAGGTCCAGTAATAGAAGCTCTAGTTGCCCGAACACTTCGACAGGTAAGTTATTGGTGATGTATTAACTGTTTATTAGTTGACCATTGTAATGCCTCTTCTACATATTTGAAAATTAATATATCATAGTAAATTGCTTTTCCAATGGGGTTTTACTTCACCTAGGATGTGATTCAGTCTATTCTATAAGGATTAAATGCTAATTAACCAGTTCATAGTAGTTCTGTCTACTAGTGGATTGTTATATTTTGCTGTATCTCATTTATTTCATGTTATATGCAGTGTTTGAAACTATGTACTGTGCAGGGTGTCAATCAAAATTAATTGTTTCAGTAAATTATCAAAACTCTATATTATCTTTTTGTTATGTTAGTTATGTTGATGAGTTTTGTATCATATCGACATTCAAGACCCTTTGCTTTCTTGCATCTCTACTTGAATTTGCAGCCTAGCATTTCAAGTGTTCTCATTTAAGGAGGATAAACTAATCATCACTACAGATCACTGAACTCATCACTAGGAATTAAACTTTTCAACAAGCTGCATTTACTACTAGATACGATTCAACTCAAATATCATATTACTCAAAATAGTAGTGGACAGACTGAATTTGGCATGACTAATTGTATGATCGTATGAAATTAACATAAATATAAACACATTCATCCAATAGAAATTCCTTCAATACATTTTTTTTCAATATATTTTGGAGCTTCAGCAGTTCTGCCTAACATCCCTGATTAGATGCAATTCTTCAATATATTTTTTTATTTGCCTAAACAGACACAGTTTGTGATTCAGAATATGATTCTGAATCACAAACAATCAATCAAGAACATGTGTCAGATATTTAATATGGTCGTCTGAGTATTTTCCTTGAAAAGTGGTTGCAAGGCTGTAAATGTCTAGATAAGCCAAGCTAGCAGTTTCCTTATAATTGCAAGTGCTGATACATGCATATCTTTTTTGTTTGTTTGTTTGTTAGTTTGTTATTTTTATTGTTTGTTGATACATATCTTCATGGATCATTTTTTATTGGACATATGCATTTAATAGAATAACTAATTAGAGTGTTTGTTCTTTTTTTTCCAGCTACAGGGACTTGTTCGTGATCATGTTCGAAGACCATTAATCTGACCTTCCAAGCTATAATTTTTGTGATTTGAACTTCATTGTAAGTTTAGTTGGGTAGAATTATATATAATTTGAACTCTTGTAATTTGGGTCAGAAGATACTTTAGTGGTTTCGTCTGTAGAAAGGTTTTTGGATAGAAGATACTTTTGTGGTTTCGTCTGTAGAAATGTTGTGGTGGATCTTTATTGTAAATATGTTGATGATGTTTGATATATATAGTTTTTGTTTCAAGGTTAAATTATTGTCTTTTAATTGAAAATATAATGGAAATATCTTTGTTGTCAAATTGGTATGAAACTGTTGTGGAACAGTACAAACGCACAACAGGTTTTTTTAAAACTCATCTAAACGACAACAGTGAAAACCCTAAACGACAACAGTGATAAACTGTTGTTATTGATATACGACAACGGTTATAAAACTGTTGTCGAATATAATAAAAGACAACAGTGAAAAACTGTTGTCAAAATGTTGTCGAATGTGATATACGACAACAGTGGAAAACTGTTGTCAAACTGTTGTCGAATGTGATATACGACAACAGTGATTCACTGTTGTCGTAGACCCCTCCTTTAACAACATGACCTTTAACAACAGTGGTATTTGGCATACGACAACAGTGATTCACTGTTGTTGAATGCATTTTTTCTGTTGGAAAATCAATGATCTCAATTGTAGAAAAATTTTCAAATTAAAATAACTTTTCAATGTGCAAAAATAATAATTTGATTTTTTTAAAAAAAGTAGAATACTAAAAATTTTGAAAAATTCCAATCATTGAAAATGAATTAATTCCGAAGATTACCAATCTATTTGAATTTTCTAATTAAAAAAAATTATTTGATACAAAGAAAACTTTAATAATTCAAAATCGATTTAGGAACCCAAAATAAATTATTACCTACAGGATTAATCAGGAACTTTGGTGGAATGTAACTCTTGGACACTTTTGTAAGTTGACCCCTATGGTTCCTAATGTGCCAGTTAAGACTTCTATTATAAAAGTTCTTTTTGGAAAAGAAATTTGAACTAGCATATGTATAGTCATTTTCTAATTTAGCTATTTGTGTCTTTAATCTTTCATTTTCATATTTTACTGAATCGTATATTTCTAATGGATATGAGCGAGCTAATTGATTTTTCAAGTCTGTATTTTTTGCTCTAAATTTGCACAGAGATCTAAGTAGGGATTTTATACTAGAAAATAGTTTATCTAAAGGAAGCTTGCATACCTCACTTACCATTTTATCGTGTCTGAAACTGGACTCTTCCCCTTCATCGATGCTCATGTCAGAGGTGATTTCTTCATCGTCCTCTTGATGACTTATCATAAGTGCAAGTCCAACATTGGCCTCGATTTCAGATTCATCAAAAGAAGAGTCATCCCATTTTGCTTTCAGATTTTTATGCTTGGGCTTATTTCTTTCTTCTTGTTTTTCAGCTTCGGACATTGATCCTTGATGTGACCTTCTTCGTTATAGTGGTAGCATCTAACTTTTTTCTCTCTTTCTCGGAGAACGTTTCTTACTCTACATCTTAGAAAACTTGTTAGATCTAAATATCTTGTTTAACTTTCTTACCATGAATGTCATTCTTTGTCATCAGCCGAAGACTCCGAATCTGGTTCAGTCCTCCTCGCATTCAGGGCAATGTTGTCTATCTTATTTTTATTTCCTGCACATTGAGATTCATGTAATTCAAAAGTGGAAAATAATTCAAGGGTATTTACCTCCAGGTCTTTTGAGATATAGTAGGCGTTTACTATTGAAGTCCACTCCTGGGTTCTTTGGAAGACGTTGAGGATGTATCGAAATGAGTGGCGATTTATTACCGATTCGTCGAGGTTGGTGAGTTCAGAGATCAATTCCTTGATCTTTGCATGATGCTCAGCTACAGTTTCGCCTTCCTTCATCCAGAGATTTGTTAGCTGGTTCTGGAAGAGATCTCTTTTTGCTAACTTGGCTTCTGACGTGCCTTCATGAAGTTCTAAGAACTTCTCCCAGAGCTCTTTTGTGGAGTGGTAGCTGTCGATGCGGTTGACTTCATGAGGTGGTAGAACCGTCAATAAGTGGAATTCAACCTTTCCGTTAGCTACTAATTTGCCTTGTTCCTTCTTATTCCACAGATACTCCTCTTTTTCATCTCCGATTGAATCTTTGGGAGCTTCAAAACTATATTTGATACTTAGTAAAATTTCAAAATTAGTACAAGAGAATACTTCTATTTTCTTCTTCCAAATGGTGAAGTCTCTTTCAAATTTCGATGGGTGAATATTGGTTCCGACCATTTCTCTTGCTTTATCTAGAGGTCAATCCTTTAAAAGCTAATTGGCTATAATACCACTTGTTGGACTATTACAGGCCGGCAAGAGAGGGTGAACTGCCCTATAAGTTGAACTAAATCTTTTGCTAATTTGTGCAAAGATAGAAGTTAGTTTTCAACAATTAATTAAAAACATAAACAAATGAAAGGAACTAGTAAGAGACACAAAGATTACTTGGTTGCAACCAAGGTGATTGCTAATCCAAGAAGTTGAAAAGCTTCACTAATGAAAAGCTCCTTTGTTGTAGGCGGACTAATCTTTTATAAACTTTGAACAACACAAAAAAGCTAAGAAAATTAAGTCATATAGTTGCTTTCTAATCATAGCTTTTGAGGACTATTTATAGTCCGAAACTCCGTTACCATTGTGCTAACATGGACCTGAGGCACCCAGATGTAATTTGAGGCACTTCAGATTGGATAAAACTTTTTCCACGCACCGACGGTCACTATATGATAAAATTTGACTTGAGGCAACTTAGTTCTGATCTAAGGCGCCTCAGGTGAAAGCTGAGGCACCTTAGTTCTGTTTATTCGCAGAATCGAATTTTGAAGCTATGGAGCCTCACAAATCACTCGAGGCCCCTCAATTGACCACTTGGTCAAAGTCAACATTTATGTTGACTTTTCTTTATTTCATTCGCTTGGGTGATTTCTGGCCAACCAGAGTTAGGCTCACTCGACTCTAGCCTTTGCCTCGAACGAGCTTCCTTCCCGGCTTCTTGTCTCTCGGACGTCGTGCATGTCCTTCTCGTCCATCGGTGTACTCTTTCACAGTCTTCGTATCTCTTAGATGCACTGAGCCTGTCGACTCCCTTCCCCATGCCATCTTTCTCATCTGCTGCATTTTGCATTAGACTTCCTATGTTACTAAGCTCCTGCACACTTAAACACAGGGATCAAAATATACCATGACCTAACTTGATTTAGTTGATCACATCAAAACCAACTTGGGTACTTACAAATTTTTCCACCCGAATCCAATTTTGCTACCTGCTCAATTTTGTTACAATTTTGCTACCTACTCAAGTACATAACAAATGCACTAACTGATTCAAGCCTTTCAACATATAAGTTGAAAATTGAATTTCCATATCAAATTCAATTCAACAACTTTGCTCTCTATCTCCAATAACAAGATTGTCCCCGAGGCTATAGTTTAGTGGAAGGCCAACTAGTTGTCATCTCAGACATCCATCGTTCGATCTCTAGTTATAGCGTATTTTGCAGAAATTTTTTCTTTAAATGGGGCGTGAACCCCTAAGACGCTGAGTTTCTGGACCGCCCGCCATGAGCACTTTCCGATTTACTCTAGCGGCTGATGGAAAACTTCTGTGGTCGGATCGGTCATCCGAGGTTCAACATTACCCAACCTCATTAATCATTTTTAAATAACAAGATTGTACAACCAGAAACCCTACTCTTTTATTTTTATGGAAGGTATATATATATATATATATATATATAAAAGGTGGCTACACATATATGATGAAGTGTTAAGTCTGAGTAGATGTTGACGACCTGTATACATGTATTTGTATTTTCTTGAATATCACCTCTACATCAAAACTCACTCCTTCAAGTCTACTCATGTTCCTTGCCCACCATACAAGGTGAACTATGGATGATATAGCAAGGTGTCAAGTCTGCACCAAGCTGCTGGTTCCTCTATAATGATGCCTGAAGACCTGTAACATCCTCCTATATATGCTCATCTTGTGTCGCATATTCAACCACCATCGAATCTTCATCCACAACTGACTGACGGACCAACCGTTGAACAAAACATGCTCTTGAATCTTTATCTCCTACCCACAAAAGGTACAACTCCCGTTATCCACGTAATCCTACCGGTCTCGTGTAGGCATCCTCCCGTGGGTCAACATCCATATGCTAAATGCATGGCTTGGCTATAGGTATTGCTACCACACTATCGACGCCATGACTATTTCTGACTTGGACCCCTGAAGAAGTCATATGTCTATCATGTGCCTTTGCCTGACCCTAGCCCATTGAACCATGTGGTTAGCCTCTATATTGCCCCCTATGTAGAACCTGTTGTAGCTAGTATGGTATCTTAGACATGTAGTATTTCTTTATTAGTAGCGAATCTGCATGCTTGACCTGCCACTCCCATACGCCGACCTGCCTGAGGTAAGTATGATGAACCCAATGTTTCCATAAGGTATGCCTTTTCCTAGATGCACCACAATACCTTTGCTAATAATGCAAAATTCTAGCCTTTCAAATCTCTAAAGTCCAGACCTCCTTTCTCCTTTGGTTTGCACAATTTTGACTATGCAATGGGGATGCTTTATTGTCCACAAGAAACGTCGACATATATTGTAGATCTGGCAGTATAGACTTCCAAAAGCGCTCCACTCCTTACAACAATTAATAAGTTGTGCCTTTCCTGCATTGGAAATGGCGTTCCACGGCCAAGATTTGATCTTCTGATAAGGGAGTCCATGAGAGGTGCATAATATGCTATCATGAGATTCACAGAGGCTAGGGACATCCTTACGGTGGAAATTAAAGAATGATCTCAAAGTGTGTTGATGCAATAATCATGCCATGTACTTCATGCAGATTCTAAAGAGGTAAGGGAACATTGAATCCCTTTGCCAAAGTCCTTAGCCACCTCTAAAATAACCATAGAAGCAATAGATTCGGATCTTCAGTAGGGATTTGGGTCATGACGTCGTACTCTCCTCACCAATGGAAAGTGGGGGGAGATCTCGAAATTACTCAATCCTATGAGAACCATTCCATATATAGTGTTATAACTCATGTGAGCTAGAGTGGTGAATAGCTCTGATCGCTTCTCATGCAATGGAAACTTGAATCAAGACTGACACCACATGCACAACTCCATAATTTACTTGGTATCCGCCTCTCAGACAACTAATCCAAGGCCTACTTTTAGTGATCTCCCTCCACTATGAAATTCTTCCGAGGTTGGAGAAGTCTCTTATAACATGTTCTTATAAGAACATAATAAGAAAAAGAATACATAGACAAATGAAATCGAAAATGATTTTACAATGACGAACTTGCTTTGAATGCTTTCTTATTGCTTGGAAATGTCTTTTGTTGATCCAGAAATGCACCAGTACTTCACCTTAGAATCTTCAAGAATCAACACAAAAAATTCTTCTCAAATCCTCTTTATAAGGCTACTGACGAACTTGCTTTGAATGCTTTCTTATTGCTTGGAAATGCCTTTTGTTGATCCAGAAATGCACCAGTACTTCACCTTAGAATCCCAAGAATCAACAAAAAATTCTTCTCAAAATCCTCTTTATAACGCTACTGTTTGGGATGATTTTCACCAAGCAATCAATTGCTAGACTTCACCAATCAATTGTCATCAAATCCACTATTTAAACCTATAGAATAACTCTTTTTTTTACCTTACTAATCTATTACTTGCCTCCAGTCGAACTGGGCAATCGATTCGCCAGTATTCTGTTCGTTACTACAATGTCACCAGTTGATTGCTGGAACTCATCAATCGATTGATACTATAAAAAAACACCATAGCAGTAAACTCTAAAACTGATTAATGTAACAAACCCTAAAGTTACTGTAGCAACCCTAAAATACACAGTAGCATCCCTAATTTTTAGTGTTTTAGTATTCTAACAAACTATAACTACTATAACAAAAACCCTTGTTTCTATAGCAACCCAAAATATTACTGTAGCAACTTTAATTTTGGGGTTTAGCGGGTTTTATGTCCATTAGTCAATTGATATATCCTATCAATATCTAGTTGACCTCAACCTACTAGGATTTCATTTGCCCAACATCTAGTTAATCTTTAACATGTCTGGATTTCATCATTGTCTAGCATCTGGTCAATCTTAACCTATCCAGACTGCCTCATTATCTAACATTGGTCAAAGTTGACCTGTCGAGATTTCCTTGTTGCCTATCATCTAGTCAACCTTGATCTGTTGGGTTTTCATGTCTCATGCCAACTCCTTATTGAACTTTCAAACGCCAAGTGTCTTGTCAATCATGGCCCACTTGGACATTTTCATTGCCAAGTATATGATCAACCTTAACTAACTTGACTCTTCCTCAACAAACTAGCAAATTGATCGATTCTCAAGTATCTAGTCAATTTTATCTTACTTGACATCTCAACCAAGTAATATATTAATCAAACATCAAAATCCCAACTCGAGTCAAACCCGCGGGCATGGCGCGATTGGTAATGGCTCACTTGGGTGATCCCTCACTTCTCGGGTTTGATTCCTCCCTGGTAGAGCGCATAGTATGCTGACGGAAAAAATCGCCACAGACTGCTGCGTGGTCGGGCCATCAGGTACCGATATCATCAGTGGTGAAGTCGCCATGTGTCTCCGTCCCACGATTTACCCTCGTTGACCGGTGGGGACTCTCGTTGAAGGCTGTGGAGCAGCGTGGTCATCCAAGCAGATTAGTCGGGTGCAAGCCTGGATACGCCTTGTATATCAAAAAAAAAAATCTCTCCATTTTTGATATTTGAGAATATATTGAAGTTAGGTTAAACCAGTAGCTTAACATCTTATTTCTCATGCCACGGCATGAACGAAGATTTCCTAACATGAACCCTTCATTCTCCCCCTTTGGCTCACATAAAAAAATCTCTTCCAAAAATCTCTTCTATTTTTCCATTCCTAACTTTCAACATCACAATGGATGTTCCCTACCTTCCATTTTGTTCAATGCTTAACCTTGGGCATACAATCCTTTATTCATTCACTCAACCTCAAATTCTTAAATTTCCCTCTTTCATATCGAAATCATGCCTTTAAGGAGGATCTCCTCTCAAAGTATGTTCTAACAATCAGTGCAACAACAATGATTTAATGTTCCTAAACCTTTAAGAATTTTCAAAAATTTAAGTCTTGAGATTAAATGTTCAACATTGAATCTAAACCTCCTTTATAAATTCTCATTCCTCTTCTTCTTTAAGTATTCTTCTTCATATTCATCCAGAAAGCCACTTTTAAATGATTATCTAAGCATAACAAAAGTTTAGGGGATAATTAAAATACATAATAGAGAGCTAAAATGACTAAAATAACATATTTTAGTAAAAAAAACAACTACCAATCGATTGGTAATTGACACTAATAGATTGGTGGGCTGAAAACATGAAATTTTAATTTTCAGACAAAATTTCAAAAATCATAAGTAATTCTATGATTTTTGAAAAATCATGAAATTTCATATAAATATTACTTATGTAAAATACTAATAGGAACAAATAGTTTTATATGAAAATATATTTTATT
The DNA here is from genome assembly GCA_024364735.1 of Boesenbergia rotunda. Classification (NCBI taxonomy): domain Eukaryota; kingdom Viridiplantae; phylum Streptophyta; class Magnoliopsida; order Zingiberales; family Zingiberaceae; genus Boesenbergia; species Boesenbergia rotunda. The sequence continues at coordinate 73,656 of JAGFNQ010007815.1, read as the reverse complement.
TTCAAAGAATGATACAAAGTTTGAAAACATTCAAAAATGTGTTTCTCTCTAATTTTTTATCAACCTAATCAATAGTTATTCCTATCAACAAATAAACTTCACTAAGACTTTTTAAAATAATTTTGAAATTGTCTTCAAAACTAATTTCCAATCATGATCTATGAGTTAAGTGCACATGACTTGCACATTAGTTTTTCCCTCATGATTGGCAATGTAAAATTCACTTGGATTTGATGAAAATAAAGCTCATTTTGATACATTAAATTGTCTTTTGAACTTAGTTCATCATCCTGAATATTTCACTTGTGTCTAATATGTCTCAATACATACATAAGTTATCATATGGTCCTTTATGAGATGTAAAATAGGTTTTTTCTAAATCAAGGGATCGTGTATCTCTATCAAGGCATTCTAAATTTTGACTATCTTACCTAAGATGCCAACTTATGTCATATCTATCCTTATTACAAAGGATTGATATAATACATAAGTATAACATACATCAAATGCATAACTTCAAAAAAAAATCTATCATAACTTAAATGATGCATGTATGATATGACATGATAGTATCTCTGCAAAAAGTTACGCTGACCCTAGGCACCCCACACGGCTGGTGTCACAGTCATTTGCAGAGAGGTAAATCAGAAAATGAGCAGACCACCACATGAGAGGGTATGTTCCCCCTCCTATGTGGTGGCATGACAGTATCAATTCATATTATCATGACAAGATAAATGTATGATATGATGTCATGACATATGATATAACACACAAAACATGATAATTATGGCACAAAAAAAACCTAAATTTTCTATCTAAGTGCTATCAACTAATCACTATGTCAAATACACTATTTGACATTGGCAACTTATCTCCTACAATCTCAAACTAACTTAGCATACTTTTGAATTTTATCCTATTTTGCCAATTTGATCAAATTAAGAACTTAATTTTAATTGACAGACTATATACATCTTCCATGATAAGATTTGAATTCTTATTCTCAAGATAATACAAGATCTTGAAAATGTCTTAAAATATCAACTTCACTATGGTTGAGTTAACTGTCATTCCAATTTGGGTTGACACACCCTATACCAATTTAATGTAAAGAGATCATACTCTTAGGAATACAATACATATTAGAGCTCCTTAGGTGTACTAGGTATTCACTAGAGATAACTTCTCTATATACTTTTCTCATGACTTTCTTAGGCTTCTTTAAAGCTTAGTCATGCTAGTTTTCTCAAGATCAACTTTAGGAATAATCTCCCTTGTAATCTTGACTTGACTCTTAGAATTATAGTTAGTTCCATAGCTGTATGGAACTTTATAGTATGAGGGCTCACTTTCCTTAGACTTATATTTGTATCCTAAATCCACCTTGTCCTTAGATGATTCTTGTCTACCTGAATCTAAATTTTGTTCTTTTGACCCCTTAAACACATTTTCCATCCTTCTAAGGTTTTTTTTTTCAATTTATTTAGTCTTGACCTCAATAACCCAAAACTTGGCACACTTTTGAATTCTATCCTATTTTGCCAATTTGATAAACTTAAGAACTTAATTTTGATTGACACACTATAGAGATCTTCCAAAATAAGATTTTAATTATCATTTTCAAGATATACAATACATTGAAAATGTCCAAAAATGTCAACTTCACTATGGTTAGGTTAACTACTCTTCCAATTTGGGCTAACATATCCTATACCTATTTAATGTAAATAGATCACACTCTTAGAAACTCAATACTTATTGAAGTTGCTTGGGTGTACTAGGTATTTACTGGGGATAACTTTCATATATACTTTTCTCATGACTTTCTTAGGCTTCTTTAAAGTCTTAGTCATGCTAGTCTCCTCAAGGTCAACTCTAGGAATAACCTCCATTATAATCTTGACTCAACTCTATGACTTAAGGTTAGTTCCATAGCTATATGTAACTCAATGGTATGAGGGCATACTTTCCTTGGATTGTTTCCTAAGCCTATCTTATCCTTAAATGATACTTGTCTACCTAAATCTAGATATTGTTCTTTTAATCCCTTAAACATATTTTCCATTCTTTTAAGGAACTTTTCCAATTTCTTTAGTCTTGACCTCAAGACTTGATTTTCAACCTCTAAGTCTATAATTCTTGTTTTCTTCATTTCTTTGATCATTTTTCTTCCTAAGCTTATATCTAGTTTTCTAGGGTTTTTTTGCCTAGATTCTTCATATTGTTAGATTTATATGTCTGCCATGAAATATTCTAATATTATTCTTAGGTTTATCACATTGCCTATTTTCATGATAATTGGAACTAAGATGATAAAATTTATTTCTAACATGCTCGTTATCATGATATATTGAAATTGTATTACGAAATAATACCTTAGATTTGTTGTTAAGAGCTCCCTCTTGATTTGAGCTTCCTCCTTAATTTTATTTTGGTTCTTTCCCTTTAGACATTAATGATTTGATAATGTCCTCTTTGGTTGCATGTGAAACATACAATGTGCTATTTACCTTTTCATAGCAAGGGTTCAACTTCCTCTGGCTTCTCCTTTATCTTAGGTATCATTTAAGCCTTCTTCTTGATTAATTGTGGATACTTGCTCTTATAGTGTCTCTTTCCCTATATTCAAATAATATTATGTGATATTTATTTATTTTTAATGATATTGAAATTGATATGGCTTCATAATTTGGGCTCTCTTGATATGTGGAGGTGGCACGTTCATCCTCCTTATCGCTTCTAGAAGTTGAGAGTTCCTCTTGTTCTGATGTCAATAGCCTCTCCCACTCATTTCTTGAAGTGGATGTGTCTTCAATTTCATCCTCGAATGTTGAGCACCTCTCAACCTCTGAATCCTCAAGTTCTTGATCAAATCAGTTTACTTCCTTGGTGTAACGCACGCCCTTATATCTACCCTCAAGGCGGGGTTACGTACATTCAATCATATAGTAATATTTTTTTTTTCTATTTCTATCTCCTAGCATGACATTAAAACAACAATGCAAGGGCTTAAGAGAACTAGGTACTAAGCATGCTTGCAAAAATTGTTAAGTGACATTATATAACATGATAGGTTCACATATTATTTCACACCATAATATAATCCAATAAATCAAGTATATGAAAATTCCAAGTGTAACTATTATCATGTAATATCAATCCTAATCACTATCATTCATTGTCAAGGAGCATAACATAAGCATAAATATGTAGATATAGAAATCTTTCTTCCCGAGCCACCACCCCACACATCGTCAGCCTCCTGCCTCTTCCTTCCATTTAAGTGTTATCTGCAGCATAAGACAACCCATAAACTAGTAAGCACAATGCTTAGTAAGGATCCTGGCCTACTCGCAAAATCCGTGCGAAAGAATATAACATGTACACATAATTAATCATAAGTATAAGTTCATCAAAGCATATCAAACATCTAAGTTTCTAAGCATGCAGTATCAAGTACCATAAGCATACTCTTCACATATAACAAATGTTTTCAATGAATGTTTTCAAAACAATTCCATAATGGTATTACTTAAAAATACATCCATATCATATTGGGCCCTGTTGTGTACCAACTATCGCGCGGAAACTATTGCGCGTTCCCTAATGAATTGGGGTAGCGAGCCACCAATTCATTAGAGCAGGACCCTTCCGTCCTACCGAAGCCACGTTAACATGCACCCCGGATTTATTTAACGACCCCCTTCCGAGTCGGGTACACAACTTAAAAGTAAAATACTTATCATGCTGTTACATATATGCTAAGGAATACTCCATATTCACTCTTATGGGACACACCACTCTTCAAGGGTGCTCATGATCCCGTAGGGACACACCACACAACATAAGGGGTGCTCTTGATCCCATACTTATTTGAGTATCCCTTCAAGCATTTTAACATATCACATGTAATTTCATAAGTGTGCCCCATGGGCTATAAGGCATGCTCATACATACATCATATTTCATGCATGTCCATACATACATCATATTTCACACATGTTCATACATACATCATATTTCATACTTGTTTATACATGCATCATATTTCATACATGTTTATACATACCTCATATTTCATACTTGTTCATACATATATCATATTCCATACATGTTCATACATACATCATATTTCATACATGCATATACATATTATTTTGCTAAACATAATCATATCCCGTAGGGTAGTTTAGCCTTCACATATTATTCATGCAACTTATTAAACATAAAGCATATCATGAGATAATTATACAACCCTAAACCTTAGTCCTTCTAGGGTTGGCCGAAACTTAAGTATAGGGAAAATTAGGGTTTGAACTAAATATTCACACATACATTCATTCAAACACCTCATACATAAACATATCATAGCATGCTAACAATTAAGGTTTACATATCAACCCTTCCATTTAACACCACATACATATACATATGATCATCCCCAACCATAAACATATATCATAGGGTAGTTTGACCTTTACAAACCCTAGTCCTAGTGGGTTGGCCGAAACATCAAGAGTAGGGAAATATTAGGACTTTTGCATTAATCATTCACACAACAATGATACAAACATCTTGTATACAATATCACACCATACACTAAGCATGAATATTTTCTAGGATAATTCAACTCTCCTTGACCCTAATTCATTGCCTTGGCCGAAACTTGTAGGGTAGGGTAGGCTAGGTTTTTGACATCCAATCTTTACACAAATATTTACACAAATACTTTATCTACAATACTAATCATGGGAACACAATAGGATAGCAACCAACCCAAAAGCCCTTGCTTATTCCCTCTTGGCCGAAACATGTAGGGTACCAAACCCTAATTTGTGTCCTCTCAAAAATTTGGAAAACAACATACATCCATACCCTAAGTTCCTAGGGATATCCTCATGCATCAAGAAGCAACCAAAACCTATTTCATGGTGGTGGCCGAAAGTCTTATAAGGGAGGAACTCCCATTTTCGAAAACAAGAACACAAGGAAAACATGCATAAACCATTACACTGCAGGCGAGGGGATACTTACATCCTTTCGCTTGATTTCTACTTCTCTAAGATCTTAAGGTGCCCTTGGTTGAAGGAAGGTGAGTGTTTCCCTTGTTTGCCTTCTCTTAGAAATCTTGGCCCTAGTAGAAGGCAAGAACCTTAAAGGGTTCTTCTTCCTTCCAATTCCCTAGGGTTAAAACCCTAGGGTTTACTTTTCGAAAATGGAGAGGGAGAAGAAGAGACTTTCGGTGGAGAAGTGAAGAGGAAGATGAAGAGGTAGTTATTCTAACCACTTCCTTCTCTTATTTATACTTTTCTCTTGAAGAGACATGTCTCTTCACTTCCCTAGCTTTTAACAAGCATGTTTCTCCTTCTCTAACAAGAAACATGGCTTGGTGCAATGGTTAAGACATTGCTAGTGCAACTAGGAGGTTCAAGGTTCAATTCCTGCTTCCTCCCTTCTATATTTCCTTTTTATTACATTTTGCACTAATCCAAGCCCATTAAGCCAAGCCCATCATGAAATCTCATAATATTAATTATATTCCATGAATTCATATATTTCATAATATTTCATGATAATATTTCATGAATTCCATAATATTTCATATTTATGAATTCATAATATTTCATAATATTTCATGATAATATTTCATGAATTCCATAATATTTCATATTTATGAATTCATAATATTTCATAATATTTCATGATACTATTTCATGAATTCCATAATATTTCATATTTATGAATTCATAATATTTCATAATATTTCATGATAATATTTCATGAATTCCATAATATTTCATATTTATGAATTCATAATATTTCATAATATTTCATGATATTATTTCATGAATTCCATAATATTTCATATTTATGAATTCATAATATTTCATAATATTTCATGATACTATTTCATGAATTCCATAATACTTCATATTTATGAATTTATATATTTCCTAATATTTCATATGGAAAATTTCGGGGCGTTTCATATTTATGAATTCATAATATTTCATGATACTATTTCATGAATTCCATAATATTTCATATTTATGAATTCATAATATTTCATAATATTTCATGATAATATTTCATGAATTCCATAATATTTCATATTTATGAATTTATATATTTCCTAATATTTCATATGGGAAATTTCGGGGCGTTACAATCCTCCCTACCTTATAAAAAGTTCGTCCCGAAGTTTAAAATAATTCCGGATACTTTAATCGTATTGCCTCCTCTCATTCCCACGTGGCTTCTTCGAATCGTTCGTTCCGCCACAGAACCTTTACTAAGGGTACTTCCTTGTTCCTTAGCTTTTTGACTTCCCGGTCTAAGATCTGAACAGGTCGGCGTTCTGAACTTAGGTTCTCTTGATCTTGTACTGGTTGGGGCTCTATTATCTGATTCACATCAGAGATACATTCCCTGAGCATTGATACGTGGAAAACATTGTGGATAGCCGACATTTCTGGCGGTAACTCCAGTTCGTAGGCCACTTTGCCTACCCGTCTCAGAATCTGAGACGGTCCCACATATCTCGGACTCAGCTTCCCTTTCTTTCCGAATCTCATCACCCCTTTCATAGGGGCTACCTTAAGGAACACTGAATCCCCAACCTCAAACTCTAGTGGTCTGCGTCGCTTATTAGCATAGCTTTTCTGCCGACTCTTAGCAGTCTCTATTCTCTGACGGATATTCTTTATAGCCTGAGTGGTTTCGTCTATAATATCCGTTTGGAGTCCCATCTCCTTCTTTTCACCACTCTCAAGCCAACATATAGGAGATTTGCATTTTCTTCCGTACCGAGCTTCATACGGTGCCATCCCGATAGTAGCCTGATAACTGTTGTTATAAGCAAGCTCTGCCAGGCTCAGGTATCGACACCAGCTTCCCTTGAAGTCCAAGGCACAAGCCCGTAACATATCCTCTAACATCTGGTTCGGAAAGCCGTCTTCGGTATATCCTCCTTTTTCACCCTGACTTGGTGATAACTAGACTAACATAAGAATTATCACTACTTTCATTTGTTATGCAAGCATAAATCATCCCTATATTATGCAAGCATAAATAATCTATATCTCATGCAAGCATATATCATTTTTATATATATCATTACTGTACATGAAATAAAATAAAGCGAGGTAGGATTTCTTACTTGGAAGCGGCAGAAGGAAGCTTGATGTGTGTGTGGTGGAGGGGAACCTCGCTCTGATACCAACTTGTAACGCCCGCCCTTATATCTACCCTCAAGGCGGGGTTACGTACATTCAATCATATAGTAATATTTTTTTTTCTATTTCTATCTCCTAGCATGATATTAAAACAACAATGCAAGGGCTTAAGAGAACTAGGTACTAAGCATGCTTGCAAAAATTGTTAAGTGACATTATATAACATGATAGGTTCACATATTATTTCACACCATAATATAATCCAATAAATCAAGTATATGAAAATTCCAAGTGTAACTATTATCATGCAATATCAATCCTAATCACTATCATTCATTGTCAAGGAGCATAACATAAGCATAAATATGTAGATATAGAAATCTTTCTTCCCGAGCCACCACCCCACACATCTTCAGCCTCCTGCCTCTTCCTTCCATTTAAGTGTTATCTGCAGCATAAGATAACACATAAACTAGTAAGCACAATGCTTAGTAAGGATCCTGGCCTACTCGCAAAATCCGTGCGAAAGAATATAACATGTACACATAATTAATCATAAGTATAAGTTCATCAAAGCATATCAAACATCTAAGTTTCTAAGCATGCAGTATCAAGTACCATAAGCATACTCTTCACATATAACAAATGTTTTCAATGAATGTTTTCAAAACAATTCCATAATGGTATTACTTAAAAATACATCCATATCATATTGGGCCCTGTTGTGTACCAACTATCGCGCGGAAACTATTGCGCGTTCCCTAATGAATTGGGGTAGCGAGCCACCAATTCATTAGAGCAGGACCCTTCCGTCCTACCGAAGCCACGTTAACATGCACCCCGGATTTATTTAACGACCCCCTTCCGAGTCGGGTACACAACTTAAAAGTAAAATACTTATCATGCTGTTACATATATGCTAAGGAATACTCCATATTCACTCTTATGGGACACACCACTCTTCAAGGGTGCTCATGATCCCGTAGGGACACACCACACAACATAAGGGGTGCTCTTGATCCCATACTTATTTGAGTATCCCTTCAAGCATTTTAACATATCACATGTAATTTCATAAGTGTGCCCCATGGGCTATAAGGCATGCTCATACATACATCATATTTCATGCATGTCCATACATACATCATATTTCACACATGTTCATACATACATCATATTTCATACTTGTTTATACATGCATCATATTTCATACATGTTTATACATACCTCATATTTCATACTTGTTCATACATATATCATATTCCATACATGTTCATACATACATCATATTTCATACATGCATATACATATTATTTTGCTAAACATAATCATATCCCGTAGGGTAGTTTAGCCTTCACATATTATTCATGCAACTTATTAAACATAAAGCATATCATGAGATAATTATACAACCCTAAACCTTAGTCCTTCTAGGGTTGGCCGAAACTTAAGTATAGGGAAAATTAGGGTTTGAACTAAATATTCACACATACATTCATTCAAACACCTCATACATAAACATATCATAGCATGCTAACAATTAAGGTTACATATCAACCCTTCCATTTAACACCACATACATATACATATGATCATCCCCAACCATAAACATATATCATAGGGTAGTTTGACCTTTACAAACCCTAGTCCTAGTGGGTTGGCCGAAACATCAAGAGTAGGGAAATATTAGGACTTTTGCATTAATCATTCACACAACAATGATACAAACATCTTGTATACAATATCACACCATACACTAAGCATGAATATTTTCTAGGATAATTCAACTCTCCTTGACCCTAATTCATTGCCTTGGCCGAAACTTGTAGGGTAGGGTAGGCTAGGTTTTTGACATCCAATCTTTACACAAATATTTACACAAATACTTTATCTACAATACTAATCATGGGAACACAATAGGATAGCAACCAACCCAAAAGCCCTTGCTTATTCCCTCTTGGCCGAAACATGTAGGGTACCAAACCCTAATTTGTGTCCTCTCAAAAATTTGGAAAACAACATACATCCATACCCTAAGTTCCTAGGGATATCCTCATGCATCAAGAAGCAACCAAAACCTATTTCATGGTGGTGGCCGAAAGTCTTATAAGGGAGGAACTCCCATTTTCGAAAACAAGAACACAAGGAAAACATGCATAAACCATTACACTGCAGGCGAGGGGATACTTACATCCTTTCGCTTGATTTCTACTTCTCTAAGATCTTAAGGTGCCCTTGGTTGAAGGAAGGTGAGTGTTTCCCTTGTTTGCCTTCTCTTAGAAATCTTGGCCCTAGTAGAAGGCAAGAACCTTAAAGGGTTCTTCTTCCTTCCAATTCCCTAGGGTTAAAACCCTAGGGTTTACTTTTCGAAAATGGAGAGGGAGAAGAAGAGACTTTCGGTGGAGAAGTGAAGAGGAAGATGAAGAGGTAGTTATTCTAACCACTTCCTTCTCTTATTTATACTTTTCTCTTGAAGAGACATGTCTCTTCACTTCCCTAGCTTTTAACAAGCATGTTTCTCCTTCTCTAACAAGAAACATGGCTTGGTGTAATGGTTAAGACATTGCTAGTGCAACTAGGAGGTTCAAGGTTCAATCCCTGCTTCCTCCCTTCTATATTTCCTTTTTATTACATTTTGCACTAATCCAAGCCCATTAAGCCAAGCCCATCATGAAATCTCATAATATTAATTATATTCCATGAATTCATATATTTTATAATATTTCATGATAATATTTCATGAATTCCATAATATTTCATATTTATGAATTCATAATATTTCATAATATTTCATGATAATATTTCATGAATTCCATAATATTTCATATTTATGAATTCATAATATTTCATAATATTTCATGATACTATTTCATGAATTCCATAATATTTCATATTTATGAATTCATAATATTTCATAATATTTCATGATAATATTTCATGAATTCCATAATATTTCATATTTATGAATTCATAATATTTCATAATATTTCATGATATTATTTCATGAATTCCATAATATTTCATATTTATGAATTCATAATATTTCATAATATTTCATGATACTATTTCATGAATTCCATAATACTTCATATTTATGAATTTATATATTTCCTAATATTTCATATGGGAAATTTCGGGGCGTTTCATATTTATGAATTCATAATATTTCATAATATTTCATGATACTATTTCATGAATTCCATAATATTTCATAT
>JAGFNQ010007815.1:50114-62984 GCA_024364735.1 Boesenbergia rotunda | reverse complement strand
CCTTCTTTTCTTTTACAAACAGTACGGGAGCTCCCCAGGGAAATGACTAGGGCGGATGAGTCCCTTGTCAAGAAGCTCTTGTAACTGTCCTTGCAGTTCCTTTAATTCCTTCGGCGCCATACGGTACGGTGCTTTGGAAATGGGGTTAGTACCAGGAACCAACTCAATTGCAAATTCTATATCCCTTTCAGGTGCTAACCCTGGTAAGTCATCGGGAAATACCTTTGGGTAATTGCATACGACTTTGACGTCTTCTAGCTTCGGGACCTCGGTAGGATTGGTATCCACCACATGAGCTAGAAATCCCGTGCATCCCTTTTCTAACATCTTCCTTGCTTTCAGAGCCGACAAGAATTTACTTGTCCTCTTCTTCGGCTCCCCGATAAACTCGAACAGAATTTCCGTCTCAGGTCGGAAGACGTTTCCGGCACTCAATGGAGGCGCCATATTTGTTCAAGAAATCCATGCCTAATATCACATCATAATCTGACATATCTAGCACTATCAGATCGCAGTAAAGTTCCCTATCTGCGATTCTGATTGGTGCGGCCCGTAGCATTTGGGTAGAGGGTATCACCTCACCCGTGGGCAGTGTTGTCAGAAATTTACAGTCTAAATCTTGTAGTGACATATTATTTCTTTTGGCATATTGCATAGAGATAAACGAATGCGTTGCCCCAGTGTCAAATAAAGCAGTAGCATACTGACTGTAAATAAATATCTGACCTGTGACAACGGTAGAGGCAGTCGCCACTTCTTCCTTCGTAAGAGAGAAAACCCTGGCGTTTGTCGTGGCAGGCGGGGCCTCTAATCTCCCCTGGCATATATGAGTACCATCTATAGCTGCCTGCATCAGGTGTAACTGGGAAGGAGCACCTTTGTACTGATCATATTGCGGCTGAGGTGCTTTGGCTGCAGCAGGACACTCTCTGGCCATGTGTCCTTCCTTTCCGCAAGTATAGCATCTCCTAGCGCCTAAAAGGCATGTCCCTTGGTGCATCTTCCCACAATTGGCACATTGGGGATATTTAGGCTTCTTGCCTAAATAACCACTGGCAGATTTATCCCCTGGCTTTCTCTTTCCATTTTGGTTCTCCTTCCAGTGGGGGTTGCTATTTGGAGGTTTCTGACCTCCCGACTGATCCTGACACTTGCTGGCGGTCAGTGGTTGGCTCTGCGGGTTCATCTTCTTTAGATAATGCTCAGTAATAAGGGCGCTGCTGAACAGCTCCTCTGCGGTCTGGGGCCTATTAACGCCACCAGCCACATTCAGAGCTATCTCGGGCCTGAGCATCTTGAGCATTAATCTGACCCTTTCTTTCTCTGTACTAACCAACTCCGGACATAATCGTGCCAGTCTGTTAAATTGCTTAACGGCATCATTGACTGTGAGATTTCCCTGCCGGAATTCAGTGAACTCATCAAAGTGCCTGTTTGTGACTCGCATATTAAAGATTTCCTCTAGAAATTCGGACTCAAAGTCCTTCCACTTCATTTGGTCCACTGACCTTCTAGCCTTTACCCGTTCCCACCACATCCTGGCGTCGCCAGTGAAGCAGAACGAGACACATTTAATTTTCTCATGCTCAGGCCAGTTTAATAATTCTACTGTGCTCTCAACTGTCTTGAGCCAGGCCTGAGCATCCCAGGGCTCGCAGGTGCCCGAGAACTTTTCCGGCTTCAGTCTCTGCCACTGAATCAAATAGGCCTCCTGTCGGGCTCCCCGGGCCGGAGTGTCCGGGGGTGCCTGTGCAGTTGGAGGTTCAGTAGGCATTACATTCTGACTTCCCAGCGGGGTTGCAGTGTTCCTATGCTGGGTCATCAGAGTGTTTATTATCTGCTGTTGTTCAGTGACCTGACGCTGCAGATCTGTGATCACTTGCATCATATCAGGTGGGGGTACTGTCTCGTTACCCCGAATGCTACGTCTTCTAGCCATGTCTATCATACAGGTGATAATTAAACTAACATAAGAATTATCACTACTTTCATTTGTTATGCAAGCATAAATCATCTCTATATTATGCAAGCATAAATCATCTATATATCATGCAAGCATCTATCATCTCTATATATATCATTACTGTACATGAAATAAAATAAAGCGAGGTTAGGATTTCTTACTTGGAAGCGGCAGAAGGAAGCTTGATGTGTGTGTGGTAGAGGGGAAACCTGCTCTGATACCAACCTGTAACGCCCGCCCTTATATCTACTCTCGGGGCGGGGTTACGTACATTCAATCATATAGTAATATTTTTTTTTTCTATTTCTATCCCTAGCATGATATTAAAACAACAATGCAAGAATACTTACCACTATACTAGAACGACATTATATAACATGATAGGTTCACATATTATTTCACACCATAATATAATCCAATAAATCAAGTATATGAAAATTCCAAGTGTAACTATTATCATGCAATATCAATCCTAATCACTATCATTCATTGTCAAGGAGCATAACATAAGCATAAATATGTAGATATAGAAATCTTTCTTCCCGAGCCACCACCCCACACATCTTCAGCCTCCTGCCTCTTCCTTTCATTTAAGTGTTATCTGCAGCATAAGACAACACATAAACTAGTAAGCATAAATGCTTAGTAAGGATCCTGTCCTACTCGCTGAAACCATACGAAAGCATAACATGTACACATAATAAATCATAAGCATGAGTTCATCAAAGCATATTAAACATCCAAGTTTCTAACATGCAATATCAAGTACCTTAAGCATACTCTTCACATATTACAAATATTCTCAATGAATGTTTTCAAAACATTTCCATAATGGTATTACTTAAAAATACATCCATATCATATCGGGCCCTGTTGTGTACCAACTATCGCGCGGAACTATTGCGCGTTCCCTAATGAGTTGGGGTAGCGAGCCACCAAGTCATTAGAGCAGGACCCTTCCGTCCTACCGGAGTCACGTTAACATGCACCCCGGATTTATTTAACGACCCCCTTCCGAGTTGGGTACACAACTTCAAAAGTAAAATACTTATCATGCTGTTACATATATGCTAAGGAATACTCCATATTTACTCTTATGGGACACACCACTCTTCAAGGGTGTTCTTGATCCCCTAGGGATACACCACACATTCGGGTGCTCTTGATCCCATACTATTTGAGTATCCATTCAAGCATTTTAACATATCACATGCAATTTCATAAATGTACCCCATGGGCTATAAGGCATGCTCATACATACATTATATTTCATACATGTTCATATATTCATCATATTTCATACATGTTCATACATGCATCATATGTCATACATGTTCATATATACATCACATTTCATACATGTTCATCATATTTCATCATGCATCATATTTCAACCACTTAACCTACCTTAGACCTGACAAGCTTTGGTCACATAGGTCATACTCATATCGTAGAAAGTGGTAGCATGCTATCAATTAAGATTTCAATCAGACATCTCATTTAAACACCTCATACATAAACATATCAAAGCATGCTATCAATTAGGGTTTCCTTATCAACCATTCCATTTAACACCACATACATATACATATGATCATCCCCAACCATAAACATATATCATAGGGTAGTTTGACCTTTACAAACCCTAGTCCTAGTGGGTTGGCCGAAACATCAAGAGTAGGGAAATATTAGGACTTTTGCATTAATCATTCACACATACATTTATTCAAACACCTTGTATACTTATCTTAAACATGGATATATTGTAGGATAATTCAACCCTCACTAACCCTTTTTTTCTAAGCCTTGGCCGAAACCCATCCAAGTTCAAAACCCTAGGTTTTGCTATCACAAAAATGTAGGGACACAACATATAGGTATACTCTAAATTCCAAGGGGTCTTCACATGCATCTAGGGGTAACCAAGGTCCCTTCTTGGGTGTTGGCTGAAACCTACACAAGGGTGTAACCCTAGGTTTTGTTCACAACATTTTGCATAAACCACACATATACATATATCCTAAGTTCCAAGGGTCTAATTATGTAACAAAAGAGAACAAGGCCTTCCCCTAAGGGGGTGGCCGAATCTTACAAGAACCAAAACCCTAGTTCTTCTTCCCTTTTGTTCAACTATCATGAAGGAAATCAATATACACATATTCCCTAAGTGTCAAGGGTCTAATCATGTAACAAAAGAAAACAAGGCCTTCCCCTAAGGGGGGTGGCCGAAACATACAAGAACAAAAACCCTAGGTTTTTGTTTACAACATGTTAAAGGATACCACATTCAAGAACTATTACACTGCAGGCGAGGGGATACTTACATCCTTTCGCTTGGATTTCTCTTTCTCTTACTCCGTAGGGTACCCTAGATTTGTAGGGCAAGTGAAAATCCTTTCCGAATCTTCTCTAGGGCTCCTTAGACTTAGTAGTGGCAAGAACCTTCAAAGGTCTTCTTCCTTCCAACTTTTCTAGGGCTAGAACCCTAGACTTGATTTTCGAAAATGAGAAGGAGAGGGGAGAGGGTCTCGGTGGGGAAGAGTGAAGAGGAAGAAGAAGAGAAGAGAAGGAAGTTACTCCAACTTCCCCTTATTTATACTTTTCTAATGAAAAGACATGTCTCTTCACTCTTACACACTTAACAAGCATGTTTCTTATTCTCTCAACAAGAAACATGGCTTGGTGCATTGGTTATGACATGGTGAGTGCAACTAGGAGGTTCAAGGTTCAATCCTTGCTTCCTCCTTTTTATCACATTTTTGCACTAATCCATATCAAGCCAAGCCCATCATGAAATTTCATAATATTACTAATATTTCATAAAATCATAATATTTCATGATAATATTTCATGAATTCCATAATATTTCATATTCATGAATTCATAATATTTCATAATATTTCATGATACTATTTCATGAATTCCATAATATTTCATATTCATGAATTCATAATATTTCCTAATATTTCATGATAATATTTCATGAATTCTATAATATTTCATTTTCATGAATTCATAATATTTTATAATATTTCATGATAATATTTCATGAATTCTATAATATTTCATATTTATGAATTCATAATATTTCATGATACTATTTCATGAATTCCATAATATTTCATATTTATGAATTCATAATATTTCATAATATTTCATGATACTATTTCATGAATTTCACCATATTTCATATTCATGAATTTATATATTTCCTAATATTTCATATATGAAATTTCGGGGCGTTACATAGGCCATGTTAATAGAATTCATGATAGGGATATATATGTGATGAATGTATGCTTTAATTGGATGAAAAAAAGGGAAATTCCCTTACTTGTGACTTTCGGCCAACCCTAGTCCTAGGGTTGGGAAGCACTCAATGAGATCATGAAGCATGCTACTACTTAATGGAGTGTGTATAAATTATGTGACCTATCTTATTAGGTATAAAAGCATGCCTTATAGCCCATGGGGCACTCTTATGACATGAACATGATGTGGTTGATAATATGCTTAAAAAAAAGGATACTCTATTGAAACTGGGATCAAGAGCACCCGAATGTGTGGTGTGTCCCTAGGGGATCAAGAGCACCCGAATGTGTGGTGTGTCCCTTAAAGATGTGATTAAGAGTACCTTTAAGCATATACATATATGAGTAATTGCATGATAAATTACTTTACTTTGAAAGTTGTGTACCCGACTCGGAAGGGGGTCGTTAAACAAATCCAATGTGCATGTTAACTGAAGGTCATGGCATTGGTAGGACGGAAGGGTCCTGCCCTAATTAGATTGGTGGCTCGCTACCCCAATTTATTAGGGAACGCGCTTGATGTGGTACTACAACTGGGCCCTGGAAGATATTGTATTTTTAAGTACTTACCTTTATGGAACCTTTTGAAAAACATTTCTCATTATGTGATAATCTTGTTCGGTAAAGTACTTAGAGATATGTGATGTGATGTTTATGATGCTTGATGAGATGCTTATGATGCCTATAATCTTGTTCTACCTTGATTACTGAGAAGCATGATATGATGTATCGATATGGTTTTTACTGAGTAGCATGATATGATGTATCGATATGGTTTTTATTGAGTAGCATGATATGATGTATCGATATGGTTTTGCGAGTAGCATGATATGATGTGTCGATATGATTTTGCGAGTAGGCCCGGATTCTTACTAAGCATGTTTTGCTTACTAGTTCATGTTGTTTTTCTTATGCTGCAGATAGCGGTAAGAAATGCTTGAACTAAAGGAAGAGGCAGAGGGAGAGCTAGAGGATGTGTGTGGTGATGGCTCGGGAAAGGATGAAAGATTCTTATCTACCTTATTCTTGTCGAGAATCTAAACTGCTTCCAATAAAAGATTAAAATTAGATTACTATACTCTGAATGTATGAAGATTATGACTACTCTACTATTGATTAAGTTAGAGATATGGAACCTATGTCATGTTAGATAGCACTATCAATGATGTCTAATTCTTGTAGTAGGCATGCTAAGTAAAATGCTAGATACTTACTATTTCCTGTTGCTTATGAATGCTTCTTTTGCATGTGTCTAAGACTAGATAACTCTTGCTATATTCCTATGTTCTATCTTGTCCAAACCATGTTTAGATCAGTAAATTATGAAGTTAAATGATCTCTCTCTATTATGTTGTAATTGCATGGATGATATGAAAAAAAAACCTTGCTTGGTAAATTAGTCTTTAATAATGCCTGCTTACTACACTTCTTGTAGAATAATTGTTTTCTACTGGTTATACATGCTTAGCATGATGTATGATATGAATGTATGGACCCGTAACCCCGCCTTAAGGGTAGATATAAGGACGGGCGTTACAATAACAAGAACAGTTTAGTAAACTTTAAATACAGCTCTTTGTTACCGACGTCCGGTGTAGATCGAAGTTTCGGAGCAGCGGGACGTCGTCAGCTTGAGTTGGAAGATTTCTGGAGCGTGTCGCGGAAGCAGAAGAGCGCAAAAGTGTCGAAGCAATTGATGCACTGAAGAAGGAGGTCGAGGGCCCTTTATAGGGCCTAGGGGTGCCCTGGTCGACGGGGGCGCCCCCCCACGTGGCAGCAGATCCGGCTGCAGCTCGGTCGCCGTCTGATCCCCTTATCCTCGGGATCCGGTTTGACCGGGGCGCCCGGAAGACTCGGGGCGCCCGCATTGATCGGTCAAAAGGCTTCATCTCCTCAGCTTCGCAGGGATGCGCTTCGGCAGCTGGCAGTGGGGGCGCCCGAGACACGCGGGGCGCCCGCGACAAGCGGGGGAAAGCGCGTGGAGTTTGTTAGAGACTTGGGTTGACCTTGGGGGCACCCTGGTCGTCCGGGGCGCCCTGCTCAGCTTCTGCCTCACTCCTTTGAGGCTCTCTGAGCTGCAGATATCAGTCCTTCTATCCTGCATCTAGGGTTAGTCCAAATAACAATTATATTATTATTTTATACAGCCTTAGCTGTCTTGGTTCTGACTTTGGTCTCCAAAATGGAGCCCTAGGTCGAATCGACGCCTAATGTTCCCTCAAGGGGAACGCGTCCTCACCTACTCCTCTCGGGAGAGTTTACCTGGTGCCAACCGGATCCTCCAGTTGGATTTTTGCCCGGCAGTCCTTCGCCAGGTCTTGAATTACCAAGCTGCCCTTCACTTGGTGCCTAGCTGCCCTTCGCTAGGTCTTTTCTTCTGGCAGTCCTTCGCCAGCCTAGAAGTCCTTTGCTAGGGCTTCTTCTGTCTGGCAGTCCTTGGCCAGTGCCTAGCATTCCTTCGCTAGGGCTTTTCCTGTCTGGCAGTCCTACGCCAGTGCCTAGCATTCCTTCGCTAGGGCTTTTCCTGTACACTCAAGAAGCTTGTTAGACAACAACTAACCCTTAACTTTTGAACCCTTTTGCCAATATCAAAACCCAGGTTTGACTTGGGTGCATTCTGCACCAACAATCTCCCCCTTTTTGATATATGGCAACCAAGTTCAAAAAGTTAAGTAAAAAAATGCTAAAAATGAAATCCTAAGTTAGATTCCCTCCCCCTGGAAGGAATCTCCCCCTAGGTTTTTCAAAAGTAGGTGGTGTGATTTTCAACACTTCATGTTTTGAGTTTGAAGAATTTTCAAGCAAAAAATATTCTAAGTCACGATAAGTTTTCAGTCATTAACAATTTAGGTTTAAGAAAAACTTTCAGATTTAGAAAAATTTCAAGCTTAAAAAAAAACTTTAAGCCAACCAGAAATTTTAATAACACTTTTTCAGCTTAAGTAAGAGTCTCAGTGTTAGAAACTTTTCAAGGGGAGTTTTAAGCAAAAAACTTAGGCTTAGAAACAATTCATAGTTAAAATTTTTAAGAAAATTTTAAGCAAAAACGGTTTAGCTTGAAAACAATTCAGAGTTAGAAATTTTTAAGAAAATTTTAAGCAAAAACGGTTTAGCTTGAAAACAATTCAGAGTTAGAAATTTTTAAGGAAAATTTTAAGTATAAAAACAATAAAATTTCAAAATGAATTACGCTTTGAATTTCTAACTTTAAATAACCAAATTTGATTTTTCAGTTGAACTTTTTGAAGAAGGAAATAGGAAAAAAAAATTTGAACAAAAAATTTTAGATTCCCTCTTTCTTTCCAACTCTCCCCCTTTGACATATATAAAAAAAAAATGCAGAAGAAATATTTGCAATAATAAAGCATTTGCTGTACTGAATCAAACTGGAACCTAAGTCTGGTTACATCTTTAGGGACGTGTCTAACCCTATTAGCTACTTACCAACTATTATAAACAGTAGTTTTTGCTAGGGTTAGTCAAGTTAAGTGCATTGTTCAAGTTAGATTGTCTAAACTTGATACTTAACTTGATTGCTGTTCAGTTTGTATTTAGTGCCCCAACTACTGCAGATGCACTGACTTAAAGCATCTTGAGTTAAGGCAAAGACCTAAGCATCTCAACCCTTTCTAGGCTGTCAATCAAAGTACCCTAAGGTGCTTGTGAGATGCTGGCTTCTAGATCTATAGGTGCATGCAAATCTAGGGTTAGAGCCTAGGCTAAGTCCATTTCAAAGAAAACCCTAGTTTTGAAGGGGGTAGTTTTTTTTGAAATAAAACTAAGAAAAAAATTTTTAAAACCAGAGTAAAACATTTTTAATAAAGAAAACATTTTAAAATCAATTAAAACATTTTCAATTAAAGCAAAAAAATGATGATTCTACTCTACTAAGCATAATCCTAACTGCCTTCTCAGTGAGCTAAACTCAGATTCAGGTAGGGGTTTAGTGAATATGTCAGCTAGGTTGGACTTGGAGTCTACATGCTTAAGGACTATTTCACCCCTAGCTACGTGATCTCTTACAAAGTGATGTTTTACTTCTATGTGTTTGGTTCTAGAATGTTGTATTGGGTTTTTGGTTAAGTTAATTGAACTAATATTGTCAATATTGACTTGGGTCTGATTGTAGTCTAGCTGAAAGTCCTTAAGAGTATGCATCATCCATAGGCGTTGAGCTACACACTCTCCTAAGGCCACATATTCAGCTTCAGTTGTTGATAAAGCAACACAATGTTGCTTTCTACTGCACCAACTTACTAAGCTGTTTCCTAAAAGTTGACAGCTTCCACTTGTACTTTTTCTATCTAATTTACAACCAGCATAGTCAGAATCAGAGTATCCTGATAACTTAAAGGATGAAGTCATAGGGTACCATATCCCTACATTTAGGGTGCCCTTAATGTATCTTAAAATTCGTTTTAGGGCTGCTAGGTGAGTCTCCTTAGCACAGGTTTGGTACCTAGCGCACATTCCTACTGAAAAAAGTATATCAGGTCTGCTGGCTGTAAGGTATAGTAGACTTCCTATCATACTTCTATAAAGTTTTAGATCTACTGGTTTGCCATCAGGGTCATTATCTATTTTCACATTTGTGGCCATTGGGGTACTTATACTTTTAGAGTTATCCATTTTAAATTTCTTAATTAGTTCTTTTGCATATTTAGATTGATGTACATAATTTCCGTCCTTAGTTTGTTTGATTTGTAACCCTAAGAAAAAGTTGAGTTCCCCAACTAAACTCATTTCAAACTCATTTTCCATTATTGTTACAAATTCTTTTAGAAATTTAGAGTTAGTTGATCCAAATATTATATCATCTACGTAAATTTGGATAATGAATATATCCTTTTCTAAGATTTTAACAAACAAGGTTGGGTCAATTTGACCTTGTTTGAATTCTTTAGAAATCAGGTAATTGGATAATCTTTCATACCAGGCCCTGGGTGCTTGTTTTAGTCCATAAAGGGCTTTACTAAGTTTGTAGACATGATTGGGTTTTTCTATATCCTCAAATCCTAGGGGTTGTCCTACATAAACTTCTTCCTTAATAAGCCCATTTAAGAAGACTGACTTTACATCCATTTGGTATAATTTAAATCCTTTATGGGATGCAAAGGCTAGTAACATCCTAATAGACTCAAGTCTAGCTACAGGGGCGTAGGTTTCATCATAGTCCAACCCTTCTACTTGGCTGAATCCCTTAGCTTCTAAGCGGGCTTTATTTCAGACTATTTCACCTTGATCGTTTAACTTATTCCTAAATACCCACTTAGTATCAATTACGGATTTGCCCTTAGGTTTAGGTACTAACTCCCAGACTTGGTTTCTCTCAAATTGGGCTAGCTCTTCTTGCATTGCTAAGATCCAGTCAGGATCAGGTAGGGCTTCCTCAATAGTCTTAGGTTCAATCTTTGAAATCATGGCTATTTGACTAAGATTTCTATAGGAAGCTCTAGTTCTGACTCCTAAGGTTGGATCACCTACAATTTGGTCAGTTGGGTGACTTAGTTTGGGTTTCTTGGTTTTTCTAGTACTTGGCTCAGCTTCAGGTCCAGCTGGTCCAACAGGTTCAGTTCTGGGTTCATTGGTTGGTTCAACTGATTCAGAAGTTGGTTCAATTGCTAAGTCATTAAAGGGTTCAATTGGAGTTTCAGAGTTATCTTCTTGATCAGTATTCGATGAAGCTAAGTCAGTATTATCAGATTTTGAGTTAGTTTCTTCATCAAATATTAAGTTGGTTGTTTCTTCAATTTTCTTGGTTATCTTATTATAGATTCTATAAGCTCTACTTGTTGTAGAATACCCTAAGAAGATACCTGGGTTTGACTTGGATTGGAATTTTCCAAGATAGTCTTTGGTATTAAGAATATGGACTTTGCATCCAAAGACTCTAAGATAGTGTAGGTTTGGAAGTCTATGGTAGTAAAGTTCATAGGGTGTTTTATTTAACCTTTTATTAGGTAGAATCCTATTTTGGATATAGCAAGCTGTGCTAATTGCTTCTGCCCAGTAGTGGTTAGGTAGGTCAAATTCATTGAGCATAGCCCTAGCAGCTTCCTGTAAGGTTCTATTCTTTCTTTCTACTATGCCATTTTGTTGGGGGGTTCTAGGACACGAAAATTCATGTTTATATCCATTTATTTTACAGAATTCTTCGAATCTCTGATTCTCGAATTCTCCCCCGTGGTCAGACCTAAGTCTTTTGATTTTGATATCATTTTGATTTTCAATCAATTTACAAAAGTTGTTAAACAGGTTCAGGGTTTCATCTTTGGTCTTTAGAAACCTGACCCAGGTAAACCTAGAGTAGTCATCAATTATCACTAAGCAGTATCAGTTTCCACTTAGTGACTTGGCTCCATGTGAATCAAGTAGGTCAAGGTGTAGGAGCTCAAGTGTGGTTTGGGTTTGATCAGATTGGATCAATTTGTGACTAGACTTGGTTTGTTTGCCTTGATTACAAGATTCACATATTAGGTTTTCAGTTTTGATTTTGGGGATACCTTTGATTAAGCCAAGTTGGGTAATTTTTGAAATAGTTCTTAGATTGGTATGACCCAACCTCCTGTGCCAGAGTTTTGATTGTTCTAACTGTGTTAACATGCATTTGGGTACAAGGGGAAGATTTATAGTATATACATTATTTTTCCTAGTGCCCTTAAGCATGATTTCTGAGTCTTGTACATTTCTAATCAGGCAGTTAGAATTGTTGAAGGTAACTAAATAACCAGAGTCACATAACTGACTTATGCTATGTAGGTTAAAACTAAAGTCTTCAACCAATAGAACTTTCTTAATAATGAAATTGGTTTTAAGTTCAATATTACCTGACCCAATTACCTTGAGTGTAGCATTATTTCCAAATGCCACTGAGCCCAGGTTTTTGAACTTGAGTTTGGTGAACTTCAATTTGTCTCCAGTCATGTGTCTGGAGCATCCGCTATCTAACATCCATTGGTCCAAATCTTTATGTTCCTACACATAAAGGATTTTCGGTGATTTGGATCCAATTTGAGTCAGGGATAGCTTGAATTGAGTTTTCACTTCCTAGTCTGTCTCACCCCAGTCTAGGGTTTTCAATCACGTTAACCTTAAGGTTTTTGTGAGACAGGTTTGAGGGTAAAAATTAATTTTGAAAAGGAATTTTAATTTATTTTGAAAAAGTTATTTTAGTTTTGAAAACAGATTTGAAACCAAATAAGTTTAGAAATTTTGAAAAATAGATTAAGTGATTTTTGAAAAAGAAATAAGTTTAAGAAGTAGAAATTTTTAAAACAGATTAGAATCTATAATTATTTGAAACTTGAGTTAGATTCGAATTTGACAAAAGATAATTTGAATTTGAATTTCAGAAATTAGCTTCCAGGTCTTGGCGAGGCACTAGGCCTTCTTTGGCCGTAGCCTTATGGGATCATCCACCCTTTCCTTGACAAAGCCTTTTAATGAAATTTCATTTTCAAATTAAATTAGGTCATTTTTCTGGTCTAACTAGCTTGGGTCTTGGATCGGTAGCTTGGGCTGGTTTCACCAGTCTAAAGAGACCAAGTAGACTTGATCTTATTAGAGTTGGTTTCCCCAACGTACTATCATCTCACC
>JAGFNQ010007815.1:0-43782 GCA_024364735.1 Boesenbergia rotunda | reverse complement strand
TTTACTGTTTATGCTAGAACTTCACCTTGGTTACTTATATGTCTGAATGATGACCTATGGAACCTTATGATATGACGTTACGTATGACATGATATGATATGATGCTTAAGTTCAAAGATAATATGCTAAGGTTCCTATGTCATTAAGTTAAGAATGGTAACAGGGCATGTATAAGTTAAAGTTATTCCGCTGCCTTATGCTGTCTACATGCCCTAAGCATGTTAACGTAACGCCGCTTATGAAAAAGAAAAAAAAAAAGCGGGCGTTACACCGCAGGTGTAGCATCTCCTGGCGCCTAAGAGGCATGTCCCGAGGTGCATCTTCCCACAAGTGGCACATGTGGGATATTTAGGCTTCTTGCCTCCTGCACCACTGGCAGATTTATCCCATGGCTTCCTCTTTCCGTTGTAGTTCTTTTTCCAGTGGGGGTTGCTATTCTGAGGTTTCTGACCTCCCGACTGACTCTGACTCTTGCTGGCGGTTAGTGGTTGGCTCTGCTGGTTAATATTCTTTAGATAATGCTCGGTAATAAGGGCGCTGCTGAACAGCTCTTCTGCAGTCTGGGGCCTATTAACGCCGCCGGCTACATTCAGAGCTATCTCGGGTCTGAGCATCTTGAGCATTAATCTGACCCTTTCTTTCTCTGTACTGACCAGCTCCGGACATAATCGTGCTAGTCGGTTGAATTGCTTAACGGCATCGTTGACCGAGAGATTTCCCTGCCGGAATTCAGTGAACTCATCAAAGTGCCTATTTGTGACTCGCATATTAAAGAATTCCTCCAGAAATTCAGACTCGAAGTCCTTCCACTTCATCTGGTCCACTGACCTTCTAGCTTTTACCCGTTCCCACCACATCCGGGCGTCGCCAGTGAGGCAGAACGAGACACATTTAATTTTCTCATGCTCGGGCCAGTCTAATAATTCCACTGTGCTCTCAACTGTCTTGAGCCAGGCCTGGGCGTCCCAGGGCTCGCAGGTGCCAGAGAACATTTCCAGCTTCAGTCTCTGCTACTGAATCAGGTAGGCCTCCTGTCGGACTCCTCGGGCCGGAGTATCCAGGGGTGCCTGTGCAGTTGGTGGCTCAGTAGGTATCACATTCTGACTTCCCTGCGGGGTTGCAGTGTTCCCTGCTAGGTCATTAGAGTGTTTATTATCTGCTGTTGTTCAGTGACCTGACGCTGCAGGTCCGTGATCACTTGCATCATATTAGGTGGGGGTGCTGTCTCATTACCCCGATTGCTACGTCCTCTAGCCATATCTATCATACAGGTGATAAATGACTACAAAAGAATTAATACTACTTTCACTTGTTATGCAAGTATTAATCATCTCCATATAATCATTACTGTACATGAACTAAAGAAAAGCGAGGTTAGGATCTCTTACTTGGAAGTGGTAGGATGAAGCTTGATGTGTGTGTAGTGGAGGGGAAATCTGCTCTGATACCAACCTGTAACGCCCGCCCTTATATCTACTCTCGGGGCGGGGTTACGTACATTCAATCATAAAATCTTTTAACATAAAATATAAGCAAGAGTGCAAGGACTAAGTACTGAGCATGCTTGTATAAAACTATCAAGTGATATTTCCAACTGCTAAGCATCCTATAACATGATCAAGTATAAGAGAATTCCAAGTGTAATCACTAACATGCAATATCAATCCTAACCACTAACATTCATTGTCAGGGAAAACATAAACATAAGCATAGTAAAGTAGATATAAGAATCTTTCTTTCCCGAGCCACCACCCCACACATCTTCAGCCCTCCTGCCTCTTCCTTTAGTTTAAGTGTCCCTTACTTTTATCTGCAGCATAAGACAACACATAAACTAGTAAGCACAAATGCTTAGTAAGGATCCTGTCCTACTCGCAAAATCCATACGAAAGAATACAACATGTACACATAATGAAACATAAGCATGAGTTTATCATAGAATACTAAACATCAAAGTCTCTAAGCATGCAGTATAAAGTATCTTAAGCATACCCTCCACATATAATAAATGTTTTAAAAATAATTCCATAAAGGTATTACTTAAAAATATTTCAACATCATATAGGGCCCAGTTGTGTACCACATAATGCGCGTTCCCTAATGAATTGGGGTAGCGAGCCACCAATCCCATTAGAGCAGGACCCTTCCGTCCTACCGGAGCCATGACCTTAAGTTAACATACACCCCGGATTTGTTTAACGACCCCCTTCTGAGTCGGGTACACAACTTACAAAGTAAAATACTTATCATGTCTTTAAATATATGCTAAGGAGTACTCCAAATTCACTTCTCAAGGGACACACCACTCTTCAAGGGTGCTCATGATCCCATAGGGACACACCACACAACATAAGGGGTGTTCTTGATCCCATACTTAGTGGAGTATCCTTTCAAGCATTTTAACATACACATCACATGCAATCTCATAAGGGTGCCCCATGGGCTATAAGACATGCTCATACATACATCATGCTTCAACCACTTAAACATGCTTTATATATGACAAGATTGGTCATATAGATCATACTCATATCATAGAAAGTGGTAGCATGCTTCATGGATTAACTTTATTCTTCCTAACCCTAAACTAGGGTTTGGCCGAAATTCATAAGGTAAGGATAGGTTAGGTTTTTGACATCAAACATCCCATTCCAGCATCACATATATATACATCATGCATCATACTAAGCATAGCATACATCATGGGGAAATCAACCTTCACAACCCTAATGTTCCTTGCCTTGGCCGAAAGTCATGCTAGGGAAAAATTAAGTTTTCCAATCAAACATTCCATTTAAACATCACATGCATATACATATCATCATCCCAAATATAAGCATATCTCATAGGGTACATCCCATACAAGCATCACATATATATATATCATGTATCATACTAAGCATAGCATACATCATGGGGTACTCAACCTTCACAACCCTAATGGTTTATGCCTTGGCCAAAAGTCATGCTAGGGGGAAGTTAAGTTTTCCAATCAAACATTCCATTTAAACATCACATGCATATACATATCATCATCCCCAAACATAAGCATATCTCATAGGGTAGTTTAACCTTCACAAACCCTAATCTTGGGGTGTTGGCCGAAAGTCCTAGGGTAGGGGGAATTAGGGTTTTTGCAATGAAACATTCACACAGACATTTATACAAACACCTTGTATACACTATCATACAATACACTAAGCATGGATATATTATGGGATAATTCAACCCTCACTAACCCTAGTTTCCATGCCTTGGCCGAAACCCATCCAAACCCTAAACCCTAGTTTTTGTCATCACAATATGAAGGGACACAACATATATGTATACCCTAAGTCCCAAGGGGTCTCCTCATGCATCAAGGAGTAGCCAAGGTCTCCCCCTTGGGGGTGGCCGAAACCTACACAAGGGTAAAACCCTAGGGTTTTGTTCATAACATCATGAAGGAAACAACATATACATATACCCTAAGTCTCCAGGGGTCTTCTCATGCATCAAGGAGTAACCAAGGCCTTCCCCTAAGGGGTGGCCGAAACTTACACAAGGGATTTTCCCTTTTTCGAAAACAAGAAGAACAAAAGAATCATGCACAACAATTACACTGCAGGCGAGGAGATACTTACATCCTTTCGCTTGAATTTCACCTTCTCTAAACCTTTAGGGTACCCTTGGTTGAAGGAGAGGTGAGGGTTCCTCTTACTAGCACTTCTCTAGAACTCTTGGCCCTAGTAGAGGGCAAAATCCTTGGATGAGTCTTCTTCCTTCCAATTCCCTAGGGTTAGAACCCTAGGGGGAAATTTCGAAAATTGAAAGGGAGAAGGGCTCTAGGGTTTTCGGTTTTAGAGTGGGGAAGAAGAAGAATCAAACTTCCTTCCCCCTCTCTTATTTATACTACTTTCATGAAGGGACATGTCTCTTCACTTCCCTAGCTTTAACCAGCACATTTCTTATTCTCTCAACATGAAACATTGCTTGGTACATTGGTTAAGACATGGTTAGTGTAACTAGGAGGTTCAAGGTTCGATCTTTACTTCCTCCTTTCTACACTTTCTTTTTATCACATTTTGCACTAATCCACATCAAAGCCCATTAAGCCAAGCCCATCATGACATTTCATAATAATGTTTCATGAATTCATAATATTACCTATGGGGAAAAATTGGGGTGTTACAATGGTAGACCCAGCCAAGATTGAAGCAGTTAGTAACTGGAGTCGACCAAAGAATGCCAGTGAGATCAGAAGTTTTCTGGGTTTGGCAGGGTACTACAGAAGGTTTGTAGAGGACTTTTCAAAGATAGCTTCTCCACTTACAGCCCTTACTAGAAAGAATAAGAAGTATAAATGGACTGAGGACTGTGAGCAGAGCTTCCTTGAGTTGAAGAAGAGACTGGCCAGCGCTCCTATCCTTACAGTACCCGAAGGTTATAAGAGCTTTGATATATACAGTGATGCATCAAAGCTAGGACTTGGAGCAGTCCTTATGCAAGAAGGCAAAGTCATAGCTTATGCTTCTAGGCAACTCAAGAACTATGAAAAGAATTACCCCACTTATGATCTGGAGTTGGCAGCTGTAGTCTTTGCTCTAAAGATATGGAGGCATTACTTGTATGGAGTGCAGTGTAAGATTTATACAGATCACCAGTCTGAAATATTTCTTCACTCAGAAAGACCTCAATATGAGACAGCGAAGGTGGCTCGAGTTAGTGAAGGACTATGACTGTGTGATTCTTTACCACCCTGGTAAGGCAAATAGAGTAGCAGATGCACTGAGTAGAAAGACTTGTGCCACTTTGATGTCCTTATCATCATTGGCACCACCATTACAGAAGGAGATAGTAGATTATGGAGTGGAGATTATTGATGGGCAGCTAGCTCTATTGACACTAGAGTCAACTTTGCTTGAAGAGATACAGAAAGAGCATGTAACGCCCCAAAATTTCCCATATAGAATGTTATGAAATATCATGAAATTCATGAAATATTATTATGGAATTCATGAAATATTATCATGAAATATTATGGATTCATGAATATGAAATATTATGGAATTCATGAAATATTATCATGAAATATTATGGAATTCATGAAATATTATCATGAAATATTATGGATTCATGAATATGAAATATTAAAAATATTATGAAATAATATTTATGGAATATTATGAAATATTATGAATTCATGAAATATTATTAATATTATGAAATTTCATGATGGGCTTGGCTTAATGGGCTTTGATATGGATTAGTGCAAATAGTGATAAAAAGAAGAAGTAAAAAGGAGGAAGCAAGGATTGAACCTTGAACCTCCTAGTTGCACTCTCCATGTCTTAACCACTACACCAAGCATTGTTTCTTGTTGAGAGAATAAGAAACATGCTTGTTAAGCGTGTAATAGTGAAGAGACATGTCTTTTCATGAGAAAAGTATAAATAAGAGAGGGAAGAGGTGTGAGTAACTTCCTCTTCTTCTTCCTCACTTCTCCCCACCGAAACCCCTCTTCCCCTCTCCCTTGTGTTTTCGAAAAAATACAACCTAGGGTTCTAACCCTAGGGAAGTGGAAGGAAGGAGACTATCTAAAGGGTCTTGCCCTCCACTAGGGCCAAGAAGTTCTAGAGGAGTTTTAGCAAAAGGAACCTTCACTTCTCCTTCAACCAAGGGTATCCTAAGGGACTTAAAGAAGTAAAATTTCAAGCGAAAGGATGTAAGTATCCTCTCGCCTGCAGTGTGATCGCTTTCGATTGATTGTATGTTCTTCTTGTGGTTGTTTTTGAAAATGGGAGTTCCTCCCTTGTGACCATTCGGCCACCACCATGAAATAGGTTTTGGTTGCTTCTTGAGGCATGAGGATATCCCTAGGAACTTAGGGTATGGATGTATGTTATTTTCTAAATTTTTGAGAGAACAAAAATTAGGGTTTTGGTACCCTTCAAGGTTTCGGCCAAGGCTTGGATTTCTTGGGGTTGGGAAGTGAATCACTTCTTGATGCATGTCATGAATGCTAAACAATTGTAGTATACATGTGTGTTGTTTTCCAAATTTTTGAGAAGACAAAAATTAGGGTTTGGTACCCTATAAACTTTCGGCCACCCCTTGCAATTTAGGGTTAGTGGATGCTAACCCCACTTTGAGGTTTAAACCATGTTTCAATGGTTAATATGAAATGTACTTGGGGTGTTTGTAGAAATGCTTGAATGAATGCTTGATTGGAAAACCCAAACCCCTCACTTGCTATTTTCGGCCCCAACATGGAACCCTAGCTTAGAGAAGGTCATTTACCTCTAATGAATGCCATGTTAATAGAATGCATGATAGGGATATATATGTGATGAAGGTATGCTTTAATTGGATGAAAAAAAAGGGAAACCCCTTTACTTGTGACTTTCGGCCAACCCTAGTCCTAGGGTTGGGAAGCACTCAATGAGATCATGAAGCATGCTACTACTTATATGGAGTGTGTATAAATTATGTGACCTATCTTATTAGGTATAAAAGCATGCCTTATAGCCCATGTGGCACTCTTATGACATGAACATGATGTGGTTGATAATATGCTTAAAAAAAAAAGATACTCTATTGAAACCGGGATCAAGAGCACCCGAATGTGTGGTGTGTCCCTAGGGGATCAGGAGCACCCGAATGTGTGGTGTGTCCCTTAAAGATGTGATTAAGAGTACCTTTAAGCATATACATATATGAGTAATTGCATGATAAATTACTTTACTTTGAAAATTGTGTACCCGACTCGGAAGGGGGTCGTTAAACAAATCCAATGTGCATGTTAACTGAAGGTCATGGCATTGGTAGGACGGAAGGGTCCTGCCCTAATTAGATTGGTGGCTCGCTACCCCAGTTTATTAGGGAACGCGCTTGATGTGGTACTACAACTGGGCCCTGGAAGATATTGTATTTTTAAGTACTTACCTTTATGGAACCTTTTGAAAAACATTTCTCATTATGTGATAATCTTGTTCGGTAAAGTACTTAGAGATATGTGATGTGATGTTTATGATGCTTGATGAGATGCTTATGATGCCTATAATCTTGTTCTACTTGATTACTGAGTAGTATGATATGATGTATCGATATGATCTTTGCAAGTAGCATGATATGATGTATCAATATGATCTTTGCAAGTAGCATGATATGATGTATCGATATGTTTTTGCAAGTAGCATGATATGATGTATCGATATGGTTTTACTGAGTAGCATGATATGATGTATCGATATGATTTTGCGAGTAGGCCCGGATTCTTACTAAGCATGTTTTGCTTACTAGTTCATATTGTTTTTCTTATGCTGCAGATAGCGGTAAGAAATGCTTGAACTAAAGGAAGAGGCAGAGGGAGAGCTAGAGGATGTGTGTGGTGATGGCTCGGGAAAGGATGAAAGATTCTTATCTACCTTATTCTTGTCGAGAATCTAAACTGCTTCCAATAAAAGATTAAAATTAGATTACTATACTCTGAATGTATGAAGATTATGACTACTCTACTATTGATTAAGTTAGAGATATGGAACCTATGTCATGTTAGATAGCACTATCAATGATGTCTAATCCTTGTAGTATGCATGCTAAGTAAAATGCTAGATACTTACTATTTCCTGTTGCTTATGAATGCTTCTTTTGCATGTGTCTAAGACTAGATAACTCTTGCTATATTCCTATGTTCTATCTTGTCCAAACCATGTTTAGATCAGTAAATTATGAAGTTAAATGATCTCTCTCTATTATGTTGTAATTGCATGGATGATATGAAAAAAAAAAACCTTGCTTGGTAAATTAGTCTTTAATAATGCCTGCTTACTACACTTCTTGTAGAATAATTGTTTTCTACTGGTTATACATGCTTAGCATGATGTATGATATGAATGTATGGACCCGTAACCCCGCCTTAAGGGTAGATATAAGGACGGGCGTTACAAGTTGGTATCACCTGTAACGCCCGCCCTTATATCTACTCTCGGGGCGGGGTTACGTACATTCAATCATATAGTAATATTTTTTTTTCTATCTTCTTTCTAGCATGGCATTAAAACCACAATGCAAGGGCTAAGGACTGAGCATGCTTGTTTAACTATCAAAGTCATTCTATAACATGATAAGTTCACTAGTAATGTAGCTCATAGCATAATCAAGTATAAGAGACCTCCAAGGTAAACACTATCATGCCATGTCAATCCTAATCACTAACACTTATTGTCAAGGGAACATAAACATAAACATAAATATGTAGATATAGAAGTCTTTCTTTCCCGAGCCACCACCCCACACATCTTCAGCCTTCCTGCCTCTCCCTTTAGTTCATGTGTTCCTTACCTTTATCTGCAGCATAAGACAACACATAACTAGTAAGCATAAAAGCTTAGTAAGGATCCGGTCCTACTCGCAAAATCCATACGAAAGCATACAACATGTGTACATAACAAGACATAAGCATGAGTTCATCATAGCATACTAAACATCAAAGTTTCTAAGCATGCAGTATAAAGTATGGAATGCATATACATAAGGATGCTTAACTTTTTAAAATCATACTTTTAAATACTTAAACATCATCATATCATTATGGGGGTCCCCGGCTTGTACCACATACATACATTATAAGCGCGCATCCCTAAGTAGATACGAGGTAGCGAGCCCCAACCTACTAGGGTAAGGACAGCTACGGTAGTCCCAGAACCGAGGCGTTCTTAAGGTGCCCATCCCTGTTGCACAGCTACGGTAGTGCCAGAACCGTGGACAGCATAGTCGGTAGTCCAGAACCGGGGCGTTCTTAAGGTGCCCATCTCTTGGACCCATACTTCGGTCCGGTACAAGCCCATTCATAAAGTAAAATAGCATACATGGATTTTATCATATCATAAGCATAGCACATTCTTGTTTCTTACTAGGTCCGTTCATAGTCCGTCGACCTAGGAGTTGCATAGCACATTCTTATCATATCATAAGCATATCATCATAACCTATCACATCATTGTCATATCATGAGCACGGCATGCCTCTTATCTTATCATGAAGAGTGCTCTTAGTCCCGACTTACAGGGAAGCATCTCTTAGGCATTTCATCATACATAAGCCATGCATAACATAAGGGTGCTTAAAGAGCTTAAACATAGACATGTACATCATGATTCTTAGAGCATGAACAAGCATGGGAGAAGACATGTTATCACCTATACTACTCACAGCATATTATGGGCATCCTAGGCATGCCTAATTGGGTTGTAGTTTTCCCCCTTAGCCCAAATTCTTATTTAATCAGAAAATTCCAGCATATAAACTCTAAGTTTAGAGCATGATAAACCATGAAAAACATTACACTAACATCATACATTAAGGTAGGCATCATAGAGGAGACATTAGAAGGCATGTTGGGGTTGTTACCCCTTCTTAAGTCCTACTTACCATTCTTTACAGAAAATTCCAGCATACATACCTTAGTTTCCAAGCATGTTAAAATCATGAATAAACCATATTTACATCACATATCATCTCACATACCTATCATGCCACTTATTAAACATAGATTTCATCATAAGATAATTATGCAACCCTAATCTCTAATCCCTCTAGGGTTGGCCGAACTCAAGAGTAAGGGAAACTAGGTTTCATGAAATCAAATCTTCACACAAACATTTATACAAGCATTTTGTCTACACTACTAAGCATGGATATATCATAGGAATCATACAACCTTAAAACTCTCTTTGCTTCATGCTTTGGCCGAAAGTCACATAAGGGTAGAACCCTAGTTTTTGTTCACAACATCATAAAGAAAATCAACATACCTATATACCCTAAGTCTCAAGGGATCTTCTCATGTATTAAAGAGTAACCAAGGCCTCTCCTAAAGGAGGTGGCCGAAACTTACAAAGGGAAAACCCTAATTCTTTTGTACAAGAAAACAACAAGAATCATGCATAACAATTACACTACAGGCGAGGGGATACTTACATCCTTTCGCTTGAAATTTTACTTCTTTAAGTCCCTTAGGATACCCTTGGTTGAAGGAGAAGTGAAGGTTCCTTTCGCTAAAACTCCTCTAGAACTTCTTGGCCCTAATGGAGGGCAAGACCCTTTAGATAGTCTCCTTCCTTCCACTTCCCTAGGGTTAGAACCCTAGGTTGTATTTTTTCGAAAACACAAGGGAGAGGGGAAGAGGTGTTTCGGTGGGGAGAAGTGAGGAAGAAGAAGAGGAAGTTACTCATACCTTTTCCCTCTCTTATTTATACTTTTCTCATGAAAAGACATGTCTCTTCACTATTACACGCTTAACAAGCATGTTTCTTATTCTCTCAACAAGAAACAATGCTTGGTGTAGTGGTTAAGACATGGAGAGTGCAACTAGGAGGTTCAAGGTTCAATCCTTGCTTCCTCCTTTCTACTTCTTCTTTTTATCACTATTTGCACTAATCCATATCAAAGCCCATTAAGCCAAGCCCATCATGAAATTTCATAATATTAATAATATTTCATGAATTCATAATATTTCATAATATTCCATAAATATTATTTCATAATATTTTTAATATTTCATATTCATGAATCCATAATATTTCATGATAATATTTCATGAATTCCATAATATTTCATGATAATATTTCATGAATTCCATAATATTTCATATTCATGAATCCATAATATTTCATGATAATATTTCATGAATTCCATAATAATATTTCATGAATTTCATGATATTTCATAACATTCTATATGGGAAATTTTGGGGCGTTACAATCCTCCATACCTTATAAAAAGTTCGTCCCGAACTTTAAAATAATTCCGGATACTTTAATCGTATTGCCTCCTCTCGTTCCCATGTGGCTTCTTCGAATTGTTCATTCCGCCACAGAACCTTTACTAAGGGTACTTCCTTGTTCCTTAGCTTTTTAACTTCCCGATCTAAGATCTGTATAGGTCGGCGTTCGGAACTTAAATTCTCTTGATCTTGTACTGGTAGGGGCTCTATCATTTGGTTCATATCAGAGATACATTTCCTGAGTATCGATACATGGAAGACATTGTGGATAGCCGACATTTTTGTGCCCTAATGAAAATCGAAAGCAAGCCCAGAATTTGGGGCGTTACAATCCCCTACACCTTATTTGGGGCGTTACAATCCCCTAATGAAAATCGAAAGCTAATGAAAATTGAAAGCAAGCCCAAAATTTGGGGCGTTACAGAGCAAGCTGAGGATTCTGATATCCAAAGGATCAAGCAGGAGATGCAAGAAGGAGAGAGTAAAGAGTTTAGAGTATCTGAAGTGGGATACTCTACTATGGTGACCGTTTATGTGTCCCCAATCATGAAGAGCTGAGAAAGAAGATTCTTGAAGAAGCCCATGGAACTCCCTACTCAATGCATCCTGGTTCCACTAAGATGTACCAGGATTTGAAAAGAAGATTTTGGTGGTCAGGGATGAAGAGAGACATAACTAAGTATGTCAGTAACTCTCTGACATGTCAGAGAGTTAAAGCAGAACACCAGAGACCAGGAGGTGTCCTACAGCCCATTCAGATTCCAGAGTGGAAATGGGAAGACATAGCCATGGATTTCATAGTTGGTCTACCAAAGACAACTAATGGCTATGACGCTATTTGGGTGACAGTAGACAGATTGACCAAGTCTGCCCACTTCTTGGCAATCAGAGTGTCTTACTCGATTGAAAAGTTAGCCCAGTTATATGTGCAAGAAGTGATCCGACTACACAGAGTCCCGAAGACCATTATCTCTGATAGGGATGGTCGTTTCACTTCACACTTTTGGGAGTGCGTACAGACAGCACTAGGCACCAAACTGAAGTTTAGCACAACTTTCCATCCCCAGACTGATGGATAGATGGAGAGAGTGAATCAAATTCTAGAAGATATGCTCAGAGCTTGTGCATTAGATTTCAAGGGCAGTTGGTGCAAGTATTTGTGTTTAGCTGAGTTTGCCTACAACAACAGTTATCAGGCTACTATTGGTATGGCACCCTATGAAGCTCTTTATGGCAGGAGGTGTAGATCTCCCCTCTGTTGGTATGAAGGTAGTGAGAAGAAAGAAATGGGGTCACAGACTGATCTCATAGATGAAACCACAGATGCTATAAAGAGTATCCGCCAGAGAATAGAAATTGGTTAGAGTAGGCAGAAGAGTTATGCCGATGTACGCCGTAGACCGTTAGAGTTTGAAGTTGGGGACACAGTTTTCCTCAAAGTAGCTCCTATGAAGGGTGTAATGAGATTTGGCAAGAAAGGCAAGCTAAGTCCTCGATACATAGGACCCTACCCAGTGACGAAAAGAGTTGGCAAGGTAGCTTATGAGTTGGAGCTACCCTCAGAGATGTCAGCAATACACAATGTGTTTCATGTCTCAATGTTGAAGAAGCACATCCCAGATGCCATCCAAGTGATTGAGCCACGGCTGGTACAAGTTCAGGAGTATCTCAGTTATGAAAGTCGACCTATTCAAATAATTGATCGAGCAGTTAAGAAGTTGAGGAACAAAGAGGTACCACAAGTGAAAGTCTTATGGCTGAATCAGAAGCATGAAGAGGCAACTTGGGAATCAGAAGATAGCATGAGGCAAAGGTGTCCAGAGCTATTTTAAGTTCGAGGACGAACTTTTTACAAGGTGAGGAGGATTGTAACACCCAATAATTTTCTGGTATTATTAGGGATTTTTCAGAATTTTTCTAGCAATTTTTCAGAATTTTTCTAGCAATTTTTCGGAATAAAAATGAAAAAAAATTTAAGGGTCGGGCGGGGGTTTGAACTCGCGACCACATGACAATACCAAGCCTTAAGGGAGTTCGGCCAGCCAAAAGGTCAGGGGTATTAAGCACAGAAAAGGAAAGAGCGAAATTATGTTATGGGTGAGTTAGACTTTTTCATGAAGAGGTATTTAAACTTCGCTTAAGTCGCGTGGAGTCCCCGAGGGTTTTTGTGGCTGCGCGAATAGGAGAGGGAGAGGAGGCTGCGAAAAAAAAAAGACAAGGGAGGAAGCCACAACTTTCTTCCTTCTTCTTCTTCTTCCTCCTCTTGAATAGAAAGCCTAGGGTTCTTCCCTAGGGCCAAGGAGGGGAAGTTCTTGCAAGGAAGAGGAAAGGAGTCCTACGCTAGGGTTTTTACCTCTATTTAGTGAGTTTTCATCAAGAAAAGGGTAAGTAGATCACTCACCTGCAATAGGAGTAGTTTTCGTATGTAAGTTCTTGTTGTAGAACCATGTTTTATGATGCATGCTTTAAGATTATGGTTATCGTGTGTTTTACGTTTTTAAAGATGCATGCTTTCTCATGATATAAATTTAATTGGTTTAGATTTGGTGTATGTAAGCTAAGCATGATAAGATTTAATTTTTGAAAAGTCCCAAAAATGAGGTTGGGATTAAGGGCACGCAAGGTGCTCGATGAAAGTCTCAAGTAAGAAAGGTAAAGGTGTTAAGTGCAAAATTTATGCAAAAGTAAGATAGTTTGATACGTATAAGTATTATAGTAAGAAAGTATTTTATTTTCGGAAAGGGACATGTATCGGGCAAATGGAAGGCCCACAGAAAGTTAGAAAGAAGCTCTAATAAGGTGCGGTGGCTAGCTACCCTGCAACCTAATAGAGAAGTGCGCAATTGGTACATTGATACCATGGTATAATGTCAAGGCCTAAAGAAAGTTGATTACTATTTTCAAGTAAATAAGTATTCGCAAGTGTTTTCAATTTTAAGTATGTGCCTTTATTTCATATGTTAGCCTTGATACATTGCAAGCATATTAAAGAGTAAGAGTAAGGAAGTTAGTGTTTGAATGTATGAGTACGTAAGGTTGCAAATGATGTAATGCAAGTAATGTTTTCAACATGATTGAGCATGATAAGTATATGTAAGTTTTCCCATGTACATGTATTTTGGAAGTAATCATTCTTTGAAATGAGCAAGTTTATTATCGATAGCATGAATTTGTGAGTTAGGGTTTACTTACTAAGCATTGTGCTTATTAGTTGCATTTCCTTCTATTACAGATAAAGGCAAAGAAAAAGCATAAGTTATGGAGGTGGCCAGGACTTGCATTGATGCTCAGTGGCGGTGGAACCATGGAAGAGATCCGTTGGGTTAAGGCTTAGAGGCAATTTCTGAAGTTTAGAAACTTGGAGTTTAATATTTTGTTTGGTAAAATGTGAACATTGTGTTTAACCTCCGCATAGAGTCAAAAGTTGATACAATCTTTAGCATGATTTCATATGGTTTGGTAGTCTTGTTAAATTCCGCAAAGATTCTAATTTCAAGTCATTAGATTTGTTTTGAGTTGCTAGGATGTTTATAAAAGTAGCATAGAGTATAGACATGGTGTTATATCTTTGTATGTCTTGAAAGTATATGAATTGTGGATCTTTGGAAATGGTTTTCAGTTCTTGAAGTCAAGTAGTGGTAACCTAAGGCCAAGGTCTAAGGTGAAGTCAAAGGTTAAGGTTAAGTAAGGAAAGGTAAAGGTAGTAAAGAGTGACGATCCGGCTTAAGTATAGGGTAGAGAAGTCGGGTCGTCACAAATACTTACACTAAAATTCCCACAACTCTAACTATTATTCATGAATCATACTCAATATGACTATTATTCATGCAATTATACTCAATATTAGGGATAATATTGAAGGGAATTTTAGTGTGGTGTTACAGTCGGGTAGTAAGTTTAGAAACCCAAAGAGGTAAGTAGATCACTCACCTACAATAGAAGTAGTTTTCATGTGATTCTAAACATGATTCTAAGCCTTTTTATGATGTGATCCTAGTATAGCAAGACCACGATCTTGATTAGCCCAAAAGCAAGTTTTGGGATTTTGGCATGCAAGGTGTTCGATGGAATGTACGGGGTGAAAACCGAGGTCTTGAGTTGCCCAAAAGTAAATTTTGGGTTCATGTCACGCAAGGTGTCTTGAGGTGTACAAGACCAAGGCTTTAAGAAGTCCCAAAAGCATGTTTTGGGAACCCTACATCCTATGTGCAAGACATGTGTTAAGCTATTAGTAACATTTTAAGCATGAGTACAAGTTAAGTATATTATTTTCGAAGTGGCATGTACCGGGTGCAAGGCCCAGGGCACAAGGCCCTGAAAACTAAGCAAGCTAGTCCGGGCCCAAGGCCCAAGGCACAAGGCCCATGAAACTAAGAAAGCTAGTAGACACTCTATTAGTGTTCGGTGGCTAGCTACCCCGAAACCTATTAGGGATGCGTGTTAGATCATGACCATCAAGCTAGAGGGGGGGACAGCTTCTTTTGATTTTCTACCTATCACGTTAGCAAGCGCAAGCGGAAATACTAATAACAATAACAAACAATGCTAATGCAAACCTATTTACGTGATTCAAAGATGACGCTCCTACTCCACGGCTATCCGTAAGGTGGATGATCCCTTGATCCTTTGGTGGATCACTCCTCGAATGCCCTCCGGCTAGCTCATGTAGCTCCATGTGGGTGGAGAAACCTCGCCACAAACCCGGACACACTTCTGAGCACCAAAGACTACTAATGAGATCTAACCAAGCTCATTTCGTCAAGGAATCCCAGCCAAAACCAAGCCCCTTTAAATAGGTCTCTTGGCTGAAAAACCCGCTATCAGTCGACTGCCCCCACTCAAACTCGACCGTTGCAAGCCCAACATTCAAATTTTGGCTGTTACCAGTCGACTGCCCCTATAGCAGTCGACTGATCTTTCTGCCCCTTTTATCAGTTGACTGCCTGAGGCCTAGTCGACTGCTACCTAGGTTCTTCCCTTCCCGAATACAATTATCTCAGCACTCGACCCCTAGGATTTCTCGAGTGCATTCCCTCAGCACTCAACCCCACACAACTCAGCTGACTCTTCACCAGCAGCCTCGATCTGTTGCTTTCACGCCCTCTTCGTCTTCGGCCCTCGCCCCTCAGATGTGTACACATGCCTCCAGATTGCCTCCATGCCATCCTTCACGTACGCCTCAAAGTCCGCATCCCTCGGCTCATCGTCCCTGCTATCCATGGTCCCTCAGGTGCACATAAGCCCACAACATGCCTCCATGCCACCCTTCACTGTACCTGAAGCCATCCAGCCAAGTCCATGTGTATCTTGCAAGACCTGCACACTCAAATATACATATCAAAACACAAGGGTAAACCTAATTTAAACCCTTTGCCCAAACATCAAAACACATGGTCACTCCAGACCATAGATTGCCTCAACAATCTCCCCCTTTTTGATATTTGACAATACGTTTAAGTTAGGGAAAACAAATAGAAAATAACAATGCTAATAACCATTTTGGACTTTACACTGCCAAGGCTTCACCTTGGACTTACACCACCAATGCATATGCAATGCAAACCATGCATAGATCCTATCCCAAGGCATCCCCACACCTAACCTCTCCAAGTTAGGAATTTTTACCAAAACGGGCTTTTTAAAACCTCTCCAAGGTTCCCCATACATTGGATTTACAAAGGCTTTTTAAGAACCTCTCCAAGGTTCTCCTTACGCCATGAATGGAGCAACTGTTGGTATGGCTTGGCGGTTTCCAAGACAACCACGGGGTCGTATCTGAGAGACCTCTCTATATTTGCGGATTAAAATTTAACCCGAATAGAGACTCGTCCCTCTAACGACCGTCTCATCATCGTGTTAATTAATCCAATTTACAACATATCCAAAACCAAGTTTAAGGCCTTGTAACTTGCCGGATTGATTAACCAAGGAAAAGACGACGATTTGGATTGCCGATTTTTATGTTTATCTTTAGGGTCCAGTTAGCTAATTATTATCCATGATCAATAATCAAAATAATTAACAAACATACATAAAATGACGAGGCAAAATATCATGGCACAATAAAACATAACATAAGTAAAACTGAGCTCGGGAGAGTTATACCTCGCCGTTTACCTCGCAGTCTTCTACCTTATGACCCTCCCCTCCTGGACGTCGTTTGGGCGATGATATACCAAGATGCGGAGTCTCCAAGGCACGCCAATTAATCCTTCTTTTCTTCCTTTCTTTGCGCTAACACCAAAACCTAGGGTTAGGTTTTGGTCCCGCCGGCGTCCCTTCAAGGAAAGTGGATGAAGTCGAGAAAAGGA
This sequence comes from Boesenbergia rotunda, assembly GCA_024364735.1. Lineage (NCBI taxonomy): Eukaryota > Viridiplantae > Streptophyta > Magnoliopsida > Zingiberales > Zingiberaceae > Boesenbergia > Boesenbergia rotunda. The sequence continues at coordinate 26,706 of JAGFNQ010007815.1, read as the reverse complement.
GCTCCTCTCCTTCACCACACCCCATGCCAACCTCTCTGTCCTCTTCCTACCTCATGGCCACAGACCCACAATGAAGATGGAAGCTCCCCGGCCTCTCCTTTTTCTGGCGGCAAACACCAAAGGAGAAACTACCCTTCGCCGGCGCACTACCCTCCTTCCTCCTCTACTTCCGCGCACCACAAAGGAGAAGGGAGCTTCTCCTTGTCCTGTGTACATCCGCAGCAGAGGATGTGGAAGAAGAGAGTGGAAGAAAAAGAGAAGAGAAGCTTCTCTTCTCCTCCACTGTCGGTGCTGACACCTCACCTTGCGCCGTCGAGTTCCCCTTCCTCCCTACTTGTCGCGCGCCACCAAGGGTTGAAGCCGACTCCTCCCTTGCTCTGTGATCGACCATGACCTTTTGGAAGAAGAGAAGAACAAGGAAGAAGAGGAGGAGATCCTCTTCTTCCACCCGGCCGCTGGCGCCCTAGGTGAGAGAGGGGTGAGGAAAGAGAGAGAGAGGTTTAAGGGTTTTCAATTAATTGGAGAAAATTCCAATTAATTATAGATTAATCTATTAGCCTTATTTCATGACTCCTATGGGGTATTTATAGGGCTAAGATAGGGACCAAGAGGAGGAGTTGGTTCTTGGCCGGCTAATGGATCCAAACCCAATCCATTAATGGTGATCCATTCCACTAAAGGATCCCATTGTACTTCCTCACCAACCCCCATATTTTCATATGGGCTCCACATATTACAAGTCGTCCATCTCCCCGTGTTTAAGATATCGAATGCTCGATAATTAATTTAATTTACTGATAATTAAATTAATTATCCTCTTGATCCTTGATTAGTACCACTTAACCTTTTCATCATGCCGGACCATAGTCCACTTGTCCATTGGTAAAATCATCCCGACTCACCAGGACACGGATTCCGTCTATAATCAACGGCACACTAACCTTTTGATCCTTGACATAACAATCCTTTTGAGCTCACCAAGGGGGCATTATCATCCCGAATCACCAGGACACGGATTCCATCAATAATCAACAGCACACCATGCAGATAAAATCATTACCCAACTTACCGAGCCTATCGATCTAACAGAATATATCTCGCCCATTGATAAATCAAAGTAATAATTAATTAACTACATGTGCCGATTATTATTTCGGGATTCAGAGATCGTACTCCATAATATAATCTGAGGTTTAATCCAATTTATGAAGTCAGTACAAAATTGGATGACCTCTCTTTTGATCCTACTCAATGTACACAAAGTACACTAGTGTAATTCTATGGTTAAGATAAACCACACCTAATTACACTATAACCATGTCGATGGTTTGTCCAACTTCATCTCGATTGTGAGCCTCTTTCTTATACTTCGGCAAGGGAACCTGATAACATGATCTTCTGTGCGACACCACGCACCATGTTATCCACAATGTCATGTATCAGACATTTTGTGCATATACTAATGTAAATATGCACTGTGTGATTTTGCGATTCTCTTTAAAATGTAAATGTATTCTAACCAAAAGCAAGGCTTTTAGTATACATCCTAAGAATCTCTCACTTATAGTTAAAGACTTTGCTGTTTTCAAAATGCCATACATATAACCTCTAGATCCTTCATATGCCTAAAAGCTCTTTTTTACTAAGGCCTTAGTGAAATGATCCACCTAGGTCATCCTCTGATGTAATCTAGGCAATGACAGCTATTCCTCTTCTAGGTGGTACTTGCACTCTATGTGTTTACTCGCCTTATGGACTCGTCATTCCTTCGAGTTTGCAACTGCACCATTTTAATCACATCAAATGTGATAGTTCTGAGCAAACCAGGAATCACATCAAAGTCCATCTTGAGGTTTCTGAACCATGTAGCTATATTGGCTGCCACGTAGGTTGCCAAATATCCAACCTCCATAGTAAGGTCCATCACGTAGACGCTGCGCGACACTCTGCTATGCAATGGTTCCACCTCCTAAAAGCAAACACAAAACCCGAGGAATACTTATATATGCCCCTATCTAGATTGGAATTCTGTATCTATATAACCCATAGGAGATTAGTCTGCTCAGTAAACCAATATATAGTCTTTAGTCATTCTCAGGCACTAATACATGCTTTTGTGGGGACCGGTGACGTTGATAGAGGGGGGGGGGATGAATATCGACCGTAAAAACATCGTGAAAACTTCGTGAACTTTTGATTGTTCATTCTGGTTACAGAGTTAGTAGCAGCAGAAAATAGAAAGAACGAGCAAAAATAGAACTCAGAGTGCATACGGATTTTACTTGGTTCCCAACCCCCCAGGGTCAGTATATCCAAGGCCTAAAGGTCTCCTTTTTGGACTTTCCAGAGGCGGAGAAACCCGTCTTACAGTGCACGTTTGTACAATCAAAAGTATATGGAAATTAAGTGAAGAAAAGTAAAGGCAAACCAAATTATAAAAGGTCGATGACTCGATCGATCTGGAACTCCGAAGTGCCGCGCACTTCCTCTCGGAGCCTCCTTGGCCGCAGAGCTTCATCTTCAACGCTTTGTCATCACTCGGAAAGCTCGGAATGATATTCAAATTGTTGTACTGAGTTAAGAGGTCGAAGGCCCTTTTATAGGCTTGTTATTGGGTGACTGTGTTCAATGAGGAGCCTCATAGAGCCTGGTCAAACCTCATCTTCACGCCGAACTCACAGCAGTCGATAATGTTATCAACCAGGGCACCCTAGACATACAGGGCGCTTGAATGATTTGTTGGATCGGAGAAAACGATAGAGGGGGGGGTGAATATCGTTATAAAATTTTCGGAGTAGAAGAGTAAATGCATAGAGGAAAATCACAGAACACACGCGAACACCAATCGATTTTACTTGGTTCAGAGTCCTGGTCAGCTCCTACTCCATGGCCCATGGTCCTTGACTGTTTACTTTGGGTAATTCTATATTCGATAAAGTTTTTACAATATGATAGTACAGATATAGAATTGGAAATTTAAATCATAACACTTTCGTAAATTGAAATTTTACCGACGCCCGAGGTGGATCGAATTCTGGAGCAGAGGGTCATCGTCGGCGCTGGAATCTCGAAATCGAACTTTGCCAGGGCGCCGCGCTTGAGCGAAAGTGTCTGGAGAGTTGAGAGCAAATGGATGTCGAAGCCTTGGAGGTGAACCCCCTTTTATAGCACCCATACGGGCGCCTGAGTCGATAGGGGCGCCGAACACGTGGCCTTCCCTGCGCGAACCCTTATCCGCAAGCTCGGTCAGCGCTTATCCACCTCCTCTTGGGCGCCTGAGCTGATGGGGGCGTCGTGACCTCACGGGCGCCTGATCTGCCTTTGTCCAGAGGCTTTGCTGTTGTGGTTGATGTTTTTCCTTCACACTGGGCCGCCCGTATCCTTACGGGACCCGAGTCCATCCGGGCGCCTAGCCCCAGTGAGGCACCTCACTTGCAGAAGACCAGTCCTTCGATCCTGCAACTCAGGTTAGTTCCAAAACACAACAAGCAAATGTGTTAGCCATTAGTTACAGTCGTAGCTGTCTTGGTTCTGACTTTGGGTCTCCAAAATGGAACCCTAGGTCGAACCGACGCCTAATATTCCCTCTACGGGGAACGCGCCCTCATCTACTCCTCTCAGGAGAATTTACCTTTTTGCCAACCGGCTCCTCCGGTTGGACTTTTGCCCAGCTTTACTCACCAGGTCTTCGTGCCCAATCCATGACCAGGACTTAGTGCCCAGCTTTACTCACCAGGTCTTCGGTGCCCAGCCCTTCGCCAGGTCTTAGTGCCTAGTCCACGACCAGGACTTATTGCCCGACCTTATGTTAGGACTTAGTTGCCCAGCCCGCGGTCAGGACTTAGTGCCCAATTCTTAGAACCAGGACTTCATGCCTAGTCTTCCTAGGACTTTCCCTGCACACTTGAGTAACATCGTTAGAGCACCAATAATACTTAACTTTGAACCCTTTGCTAATATCAAAACAAGGTTCTATATGGTGCTTCCGGCACCAACAATCTCCCCTTTTTTGTTTTATGGCAACACAATTCAAAGTTAAGTAAACATTATAACTTTTTGGAAGAGATGGTAAAAACCAATAAATTTTAGCAGTTTTGAGCAGAGTAAAACCAATAACCAAATGTAGTTTTGAACCGTAAATAAAATAAATTTTATTTCTCATCCTTCCCCTGCAATCCTGAATGATTGTGTCATAAAACACTTAACTTTGACCTTTCCTCCCCCTTTGATATATATAAAAAAAAATATTCATAGGTGAACAAAATATCTAATAGGTAGTTTTGGGTTTTTGTAAAACTTCTAAGTTTTTGACAAAGTTTTTTTCAAAAATAGAGTAAAAGCATTTGCATCAAAAAAATTTTTACACTTAGACAATTTTCCATTTTGAAAAGTTTTGCAAGCCTAAATTTTGTTAAAAAAAAACTTTTACATACAAGGATTTGCAAAAAAAATTTACTTAGGCAAGATTTTGAAGCCAAATTTCCCTTAAAAATGTTTCCACTTTGAGAATTGGGAAAATTTTGTTTACTACAAAAAAATTGTGCACACTTAGGAGAATTTGCTTGGAAACACTTTAGGCATTTTGAAAAATAAAATCTTTAAGAAATTTCTAGACAAGTTTTTCACCAAAAAACTTTACTTAGAATCATTTGCCAAAATTTTTAAAAAGTTTCTGCTCAGACAAATTTTGTTTACTAAGGAAAATTTTACTTAGGAAAAAACATGTACCTAAAAAAATTTGAAACACTTAGACATGCTTAGAAAATTTTGAAGCACTAGAAATACTTTGAAAGCACTTGAAGTATTTTGACAGCACTTTGAAATTTTAACAGCACTTAGCCCTTAAAAAATTTGAAGTACTTAGAAATTTTTGCATTACTTTTTGAAAAAGAGATAAAAATTTAAATATATATATATATATATTTAAAAAAATTCCTTTCTCTCTTTCTTTCTCTCCCTCTTAATGTGAAACTCTTCTCCTTATGTTTTAGACCATTTCCAATTGCAAAACTAAAACATTGCACAAAGCTCCCTTATGTAAAAGAATACTTGAATAGAGTTCTAAGTATAAACATACTCATAAGTTCAGATTGAAATGATATTTTGAAATAAAATTTTCTAGGTATCACAAAGGAGATTCTAAGTTAGAAAAACCTTAGGTTAAAGTGTAAAATATTTGAGACCTTCTAAGATAAACTTTCTTTGAAACGGGAGAAAAAGTTTAAGGAAGAATTTAATTTTCACTTTTTCTACTCTCCCCCTTGGCCATATATCAATAAAGAACATTTGAAAAATATATTTTGAAAGAAATTTAAAATTTGTGTATCAGAGCTTATGAGTCTTGAAAATATAAAAATTTGAGCGAAAAAATAATGTCAAGAATTATGATAATTTTTAAGTAACAAAATTTTGAAAGAATGAAGAATTGATGATCAAAAATAGAATTGGAGTCAAGTGTATATTCTTATAGAGTCCTTGCATGATAAGCAACAAAAATATTTAATCAATAAGTTTACTTGTTTTGAATATTTTGAAAAATGCAAATACTTTAGAAAAAAATGCAAGTACTTTTGAATAATATTATGCATTTTTTGAAAAAATATTAGTACTATTGAGAAATATTATACATTTTTGAAAAATACTAGTACTTTTGAAATATTGTCTTTAAAACATAATATTTTACTTGATTTAGTTTCTTTTCCAGTCTGACACAATCCTAGAAAACCTTGTAAACTACAAAGGCATTTCCCTAAGTGTCCTGGAAATTCTCCAATCTCAAGAAAATATTATTTCAAAAGGTAGTTCAAAAATGATTTTATAAGCCACAAAAACATTTTAAAATAATAATATTTTAAAAGACAAATTACTTATGTTTTCGACAAAATTTTGAAAATATAGTGTATGAAAACATATTATTTTGAAATATTTAATAACTCTTTTAATTTGACCTCCCCCTAAACTTGACTCAGTCCTCGGAAGCTTGTTGACCACAAGTATTCTTCCTCTGAGTCTTTAGGATTTGGTACAAATCATAAGAATTATTTACCAATTCCAGAAACTAATTGCCAGGCAAGGTTTTCGAAAAATATTTTTCTTTTGACTTAAACTCCCCCTAAATTTGACACATCCTGACACATTCTAGGAGTTATTGTAGTCATAAAGATGATTTCCTCTATGTCTTTAGGGTTTATTAAAATCAAAAGAATAATTTTGAATAATAGTATGGTAATTTTCAAGAAAAAAAATTTAATTTGGAATGAAGATAATTTTTAAAGCATAAGCCTTTTTGAAAAAATACATGATAGTGATTAAGGCATAGTTTCCAAAGGACATTTTAAAAGATAGTGATTTTTCAAGCACAAATTTTAAAAAAAAAATAAAACACTCCCCCTATACCGTTTGACTCTATCTAAGTGCCTTAGGGGACTTCAGTGTTAACCAAGTTTGACTGATCAGTAATTAAGTTAATCAAGTCCTAGATCATAGTTTGATGAGTTCATTAAAGTGAATTTTGAAAGAAAATGTAAGATTTTAAACATTAATGAACTAATGACAAAAAAACATGTTAACTAGAAATCATATAATAGCATAAAAAATAGCAAGATTAACTTTGACAAAGGTATCTAAGATTTAGTTAAAATTTGTGTTAGATTCAAATCAGATAATAGTAAAGTGAATTTGATTTTCAATAATTGGCTTCCAGGTCTTGGCGAGGCACTAGGCCTTCTTTGGCCATAGCCTTATTAGATCAACAACCCTTTCCTCGACAAAGCCATTTACTGAAAATTCATTTTCAAGTTACTTCTTGAAAGATTTTGGTCTAACTAGTTTGGGCCTTGGATCGGTAGCTTCGACTAGTTCCACCAGACTAAATAAACCAAGTAGGACATACTTGACCTTATTAGAAGGGCTTCCCTAACGTACTATCATCTCACCTCCACCCAATACTATGTTGTTCAAATTTTAATTAAACCGTTTGTCCTTAAACTATCCAATTCTAAATCCAAGCAAAAAACTAAGTAAAATTATAGTGAGGGACAATTTCTGGATTTTCTAAGTTTGCAAGATTATCAATTAGTTTTTCTAGTATATCAATTTTAATTTTCAAAGTCTCATTTTCTTGTCTTAACATTTTGAAATTTGAATTTATTAATATACATGATTTAATTAAGTTACATAAGCATGTGTCCATATCTAAATTTGACCAAGAGTGATTAAGTAAACTATCAACATTCATGGTAAAGAGTGGATTTTCATATAAATTAAAGTTACCTTTCTTGGTAGGTTGTCCTGGATCTTTGGCTCTTCTATCTGTGCATTCATCTTTGTAATGCCCAAACTCCTGGCACTTGAATGGGATGCTACTTTTGTCCTTTTGTGCTTTTGAAACTGGTTCCTTTGTCGCCGTCGATGGTGTCGTTCGTATCTTACGAGTAGGACATTTACTTTTGTAGTGTCCTCTCTCCCTGCATGTGTAACAAATTACATTATTTTTAAAATTTGAATTTACAATTTTACCTTTTGATTCCTTATTAGGAATATCCCCCTTGATTCTTGCCACCTCGGATCTAGACTCATCTTTTGATTCTAGTTTGGATACGGCTTCGGATTCGGGTTCAGACTCTGACTCGGCTATTTGTGCTTGGACCGAGAGTGCAAGATAACTTAGGTGATCTTCTTCTTCTTCATCTAATTCGTTCGATGATTCAAACATCACTTCTTCAATATCAGAGCTCCCTTCGTGTAGGTTGATTAGCTTCTCCCACATCTCTTTAGCACATTCGAATGGTCCGATCGGCTTCAATTCTTCATTAGTTAGGCCACATTGTAGGATTGCAGTCGCCTTTGCATCTGGCTCGATCTTCCTCAGAGTTGGTTTGCCCTATTTATCCCAGGCGATCAACATTCCATCTTCTGTAGGTACTATAAACCCTGTTTGGATTATCATCCATAAATCCAGATGAGTCTTTAGGTGGGATTCCATTAGACCCTTCCAGGTTCTGAAGTTCTCGCAAGAGAATAGGGGTGGACGAATGCTATTCCATTCTTGATTGGCCATTTAAAATAATCCTTGCACAGAAAAGAAATAACAAAAATGTACCAAGACTTGGTCTTGGATTAGTAGTGCGGGAGAGTGAAAAAAACTAGCTCAAAAGGTGTTGCACGGATTTCGAGGTAAAATAATAATAAAATAATAAAAAATTTATGACAAATTTTTTGAAAATATTGGCTTTATCAATTCTGATTAATGATGAAAAATAAGAATTTAAAATTGAAAAAGACGTAAGAATATTTTAAACCCACGCACAAATATTATTGATTTGAAATAAAAAGTGAAAAAGATCGAGTGGTGTTGCACCAAACTCGATTAACGAGAAATAAAAAAAATAAAATTAAAAAATTTCGTAAATCCGAAAAAATTTTCAAACTGGTGGTTGCACCAAGTTCGACCCACCCGCTCTGATACCACTTGTTGGATCGGAGAAAACGATAGAGGGGGGGGGTGAATATCGTTATAAAATTTTCGGAGTAGAAGAGTAAATGCGCAGCAGAAAATCACAAAATACACACGAACACCAATCGATTTTACTTAGTTCGGAGTCGTGGTCGGCTCCTACTCTAAGGCCCACGGTCCTTGACCGTTTACTTTGGGAAATTCTATATTCGATAAAATTTTTACAAGATGATAGTACAGATATAGAATTGGAAATTTAAATCACAACACGTTCATAAATTGAAATTTTACCGACGCAGGAGGTGAATCAAATTCCAGAGCAGAGAGTCGTCATTGGCACTAGAATCTCGAAGTAAAACTTTGTCGGGGCGCAACACTTGAGCGAAAGTGTCTGGAGAGTTGAGAGCAAATGGATGTCGAAGCCTTGGGGGTGAACCCCCTTTTATAGCACCCATACGGGCGCCTGAGTCGATGGGGGCGCCTAACACGTGGCCTTCCCTACGCGAACCCTTATCCGTAGGCTCGGTCAGCGCTTATCCATCTCCTCTTGAGCGACTGAGATGATGGGGGCGCCCGTGACCTCACGGGCGCCTAATCTGCCTTTGTCCAGAGGCTTTGCTGCTGTGGTTGGTGTTTTGCCTTCACACTGGGGTGACCGTATCCTTACGAGCGCCCGAGTCCATCCGGGCGCCTAGCCCCAGTGAGGCACCTCACTTGTAGAAGACCAATCCTTCGATCCTGCAAATCAGGTTAGTTTCAAAACACAACAAGCAAATGTGTTAGCCATTAGTTACAACCGTAGCTGTCTTGGTTCTGACTTTGGGTCTCCCAAATGGAACCCTAGGTCGAACCGTCGCCTAATGTTCCCTCTATGGGGAACACGTCCTCACCTACTCCTCTCGGGAGAATTTAACTTTTTGCCAACTGGCTCCTCCGGTGGGACTTTTGCCCAGCTTTACTCACCAGGTCTTCGTGCCCAATCCTTGACCAGGACTTAGTGCCCATCTTTACTCACCAGGTCTTCGGTACCCAGCCCTCGGCCAGGTCTTAGTGCCCAGTCCACGACCAAGACTTATTGCCCGACCTTATGTCAGGACTTAGTTGCCCAGCCCGTGGACAGGACTTAGTGCCCAATTCTTAGAACCAAGACTTTGTGCCTAGTGTTCCTAAGATCTTCCCTGCACACTTGAGTAACATCGTTAGAGCACCAATAATACTTAACTTTGAACCCTTTGCCAATATCAAAACAAGGTTCGATATGGTGCTTCCGGTACCAACATGATTGAGGCGCCCTGTATCATTGAGGCACCTATTTCATTAAGGCACCCTGGTTAATGGGGGCGCCTAGCAGCCAGGTTTCCAGCCCTGTTGTGTGTTTATTTGCTTGCTTTGTCTTCAATTTTAGGTACCTGCAAGATACATAAATACAAGGCAAACACATATACAATCTTAACCTTAGCGAATTGGTTCTGACTTTGGATTTCTGCAAAACCCTAGGTCGAATAGACGCCTAAGTTCCCATCCCAGGGAACGCACCTTTCACTTACTCCTCTCAGGTGATGGTTGCCACCCGACCCATCCGGTTGGACTTTTGCCCAGCTTTACTCACCAAGACTTTTGCCCAATCGTACGACCAGGACTTCGTTCCCAGTCCACGACCAGGACTTATTGCCCAATTCCACGAACCAGGACTTAGTGGCCAACCCTCGGTCAGGTCTTAGGTGCCCAACTCTCGGCCAGGACTTAGTGCCCAATTCCATGAACCAGGACTTAGTGTCCAACCCTCGGTCAGGTCTTAGGTGCCCAACCCTCGGCCAGGACTTAGTGCCTAGGTTAACTAGGGCTTTGGTTCACTTTGGTACTCTTTTCTTGACTAACCCTTCCCTTGTTCAATGTATCAATGACTTAAGCATATTGTCAAACATTGAAACATTTAGAGGAGGATATCACTGATGCATCTTGCACCAACAATCTCCCCCTTTTTGATGTTTGACAATATCTTAAGCTAGATTGGATGAAAGGGCTAAAAAAATGATCTAAGTTTTGAAAACACATTTTGATATATTGGGAAGGCTCTCTATCCATTGGGAGAAAGAAAAAAATTTCTAACTTGAGCTCACTCTCTCCTTTTCTTGAAAAAAACATTTTGATTTTAATTTTTCTCCTTTGGGAATAAAAAAAATTTCTAACTTGACCTCACTCTCCCCCTTTGTCATACATCAAAAATGACAAAAACAGCCTTGCACCAACAATGAAAAAATATAAAACATCTTTTGAAAGTGCTTGGTTTAATTCTTTTGAAAGCATAGAAAACCGCTAGTTACAAAAAACTAGGTACTTAAATTGCACCAAATAACTCTAGGTTTGAAAAGTATTTTGAACTTTGAAAATTGTCCACTTAGAAAATATATATCCTTAGAAGAATTGGAAAGTTTTTTTTAAAAAAACTTGCACTCATAAAAGATGTTTAAAAGAAATTATGCACTTTAGAGAAATATTAGCATTTTTGAAAAATACAAGTATTTTTGAAAAATATATTGAGCTTTTTGAAAAATGCAAGTACTTTTTGAAAAATTTATTAAGCTTTTTTGAAAAATGTAAGTACTTTTTGAAAAATATATTGAGCTATTTTGAAAAATGCAAGTACTTTTGAAAAATATTATGAACCCTTTTTTTGAAGGATATTTGAAAACATAATATTTTACATGACTTGGTTTTCTCTCCAGTCCGACATAATCCTAGGAAACCTTGTTAACAACAAGGGCATTTCCCTAAGTGTCCTGAAAATTCTCCAAACTCAAGTAAATATTATTTTCAAAAGGAATTCTATAAGCAAAAATATGTTTTTTGAAGGTGATAGTATCAGAATCAAAGTATTTTCAAAGAAGAATTACTTATGTTTTCAAAAGGATTTAACAATACAGTGCATGAAAACATATTATTTTGTTATTAAATGATTCTTTTAATTTGACCACCCCCTAAACTTGACTCAGTCCTATGAAGCATGTTGACTACAAGCGATCTTCCTCTGAATCTTAAGGTTCAAATTATAAGAACTATCTAATAATTTTGAAAAATTATTTGTTAGAAATAATTTCTTTTTGATTTAGACTCCCCCTAAATTTGACACATCCTAGGAGTCCTTGTAGATCATGAAGTAGACCTCCTCTGTGTCTTTAGGGTTTATCAAAATCAAAAGAATGAACGACATTTTGAGTGTGGTAATTCTCAAGGAGACAATTTTCGAAAATACAATTTAGAATGATGATAATTTTATAGCATAAACCTTTTTCGAAAAACATAAGTGATAATAATTTTTCAAGCACGGTTTTTCGAAAAACCAAAAAAACCTTTTGAATGAATAAGACACTCCCCCTGTATCCAACACCGTTTGATTCTATCTAAGTGCCTTAAGGGACTTTAGTGTTGACGTAAGAGGCATTTGTCTAATTGTGTAGGTTAAACAATTTTTCAAAAAAAATAATTTTGAAAATGTATAATATATAAGCACTAAGACAAGCATGAAATTCATAAAAACATTATTATGTTAAAGCACTATTTTGAAAATAGATTTTTAGAAAAATATTCTAAGAATTTTGGAAAATAATTTTTGAAAAGTATTTTTCAATTTATTGGTCCTTAACATCTCACCCATTTTAGATGTCTCAGTACAAGCAAACATGGTTGCCTTATGGGTGTATTGTGAGATGCTTGAATTTTTCTTAATTTATTGTTAAATATAATACTTAATCAAAACTTGTGTTAGATTCAAATTTATCAAATAGTAAATTGAATTTGAGTTTCGATAATTGGCTTCTAGGTCTTGGCGAGGCACAGAGGCCTTCTTTGGTCGTAGCCTTATTGGAGCAACAACCCTTTCTTTGACAAAACCTTTTATTGAAATTTCATTTTCAAATTACTTCTTGAAAAATTTTGGTCTAACTAGCTTAGGTTTTGGATCGGTAGCTTCGGCTAGTTCCACCAGACTAAACAGATCAAATAGGGTACGCCTTACCTTACTTGACCTTATTAGAAGGGCTTCCCTAACGTACTATCATCTCACCTCCACCTAATACTAGGTTGTTCAAGTCTCAACTAGTTTTTTTCCTATAATCGTTCTAAATCATGCATAAAATTGAACATGAATGACATGACATATATTTAGAAAAATACAAATGCATGGCATGACAGTTATGCATGAGTCAAACAATTCAAATCATTTTACTTAGGTTTCTAATGATGTATCAAATTCCCGATTTGATACATGTCGTATGAATCTACGAATATGCCAACCCACTTTCACATTTTTAATTTTATTAATTTAATTATTGTACTTTGGGTATGATTTTATTTAATTTGAGTTTAAGTTATTTAAGAATTAATCGGATTTAAGTTAATTAACATTAAATTAATTAAGAATTAATTGAAGTTGAAGTTGAAGTTGAATTGATTAAGAACTGAAGTTGAATTAATTAAGAATTGAATAAGGATTAATTAAAATTAATTTAATTAATGATTAAAGTTAAATTAATTAAGGATTAATTAAAGTTAAATAAATTAAGGATTAATTAAAATTAAATTAATTAAGGATTAATTAAAGTTGAATTAATTAAGAATTAATTTAAGGTTTAAATAATTAAGGTAAAAATTGTTAAGATTCAATTACGGTTGAAATAATTAAGGTAAAAATTGTTAAGATTTAATTAGAGTTAGATTTCAAAATTTCCGGATTAATTAATAGTTGTGGGTTTAGCTTCATCATCTTCATTATTTCAAAAATGTCTGATTTATTAAGTATTTCTTCTTTATTTAATTTTTTAAGTTTTTCTAACAATTCTGATTTGTTTGAATTTTTATAAATTTTATTAACTGTAGCCTTGATCCTAGAAAATTCACGTTCCTCCTCATCCACATCATTAAGATCATATCCTTCTACATCTTCATAATAGGTGGAGTAATTTTCTGGGCTACTAGTTAATGTTTTATCATTGTTTTCAGGATTATCCATGAAAATAATTAAATTATTATCTAAAAATATTTCATCTCCACTATCTTCAGAAATATCAGAATTATCCTCAGAAAAATCTTCTGAAATATTTTCTATGTTATCCTTAGGATTTTCAGAAATAATTTCTATGTTATCCTTAGGATTTTCTGAAATAATTTCAATGTTATTCTCAGAAAATTTTTCAATGTTATCTTTATGATTTTCATAAATAATTTCAATGTTATCTTCAGAAATATTTTCAATGTTATCTTTAAGATTTTTAGAATTAATTTTAGAAATTATTGAATTGACATTAAGGATTAGCAAGTTAATTTCTGATATTCTAATATTATTTACTTTTTCTAATTGTTCATGCAAAATATTGATTTGGCTATGCAATAATTCAAATTTTTTAGAGAAATTATCTAAACTATCATATGACTGTGCAGGAATTTGAAAATTTTTCTGATCGTAAATTTTTCGTACCTTGGCCGGACACTTATCCTTGTAGTGTCCGTACTTTTCGCATTTGAAGCATTTGATGCCACTTTTGACTCGCTGGACTCCGGGTGCTGGTAATTCCATTGTCGCCGGTGGTGAAGTTCGAGTCTTATGAGTAGGACACTGATTTTTATAGTGTCCTCTCTCCCTGCACTTAAAACACGTAATATGAAATTTAAAAATTGACATTCATAAAAAAAAGTATATACCTGATTCACCCGTGGGCTCCCCCTCAACTCCTGACGTCTTTGCTCTGTCGGCTGTTAGTTCGGTGAAGAGCGACCAGGCTCTGATACCACTTGTGTGGACCGATGCCGTCGATAGAGGGGGGTGAATATCGACCGTAAAAACTTCGCGGAAACTTCATGAACTTTCGATTGTTCGTTCTAGTTACAGAGTTAGTAGTAGTAGAAAATAGAAAGAACGAATAAAAACAGAACTCAGAGTGCACATGGATTTTACTTAGTTCCCAACCCCCCCCCCCCCAGGGTTAGTGCATCTAAGGCCTAAGCATGGGAAATGCCCATCCACTAAAGGTCTCCTTTCCGGAGGTGGAGAAACCCGTCTTACAGTGCACGTTTGTACAATCAAAAGTATACAGAAATTAAGTGTAGAAAAGTAAAAGCAAACCAAAATATAAAAGGTCAAAGACTTGGCCGATCTGGAACTCCGAAGTACCGCGCACTTCCTCCCGGAGCCTCCTTGGTCGCAGAGCTTTGTCTTCAGCACTTTGTCGTCACTTGAAAAGCTCAGAATGATATTCGAATTGTTGTACTGAGTTGAGGGGTCGAAGCCCCTTTTATAGGCTTGTTACTGGGCGCCTGTGTTCAATGAGGCGCCTCATAGAGCTTGGTCAAACCTCATCTTCGCACCGAACTTACAGCAGTCGATAAGGTTATCAACCAGGGCGACTTAGACATACAGGGCGCTTGAATGATTGAGGCGCCTTGTATCATTAAGGTGCCTATTTGATTGAGGCGCCTTGGTTAATGGGGGCGTCTAGCAGCTAGGTTTCCAGCCCTGTTGTGTATTTGTTTGCCTGCTTTGACTTCAATTTTAGGTACCTGCAAGATACATAAATACAAGGCAAACACATATACAATCTTATCCTTAGCGAATTGGTTCTGACTTCAGATTTCCGTGAAATCCTAGGTCGAACCGACGCCTAAGTTCCCATCTCGGGGAACGCGCCTTTCACCTACTCCTCTCAGAAGACGGTTGCCACCTGGCCCATCCGATTGGACTTTTTCCCAACTTTACTCATTAGGACTTTTGCCCAATACTACGACCAGGACTTCGTGCCCAGTCCACGACCAGGACTTATTGCCCAATTCCATGAACCAGGACTTAGTGCCCAACCCTCGGTCAGGTCTTAGGTGCCCAGCCCTCAGCCAGGACTTAGTGCCCAATTCCACAAACCAGGACTTAGTGCCCAACCCTCGGTCAGGTCTTAGGTGCCCAACCCTCGACTAGGACTTAGTGCCTAGGTTAACTAGGACTTTGGTTCACTTTGGTACTCTTTTCTTGACTCACCCTTCCCTTGTTCAATGTATCACTGACTTAAGCATATTGTCAAACATTGAAACACTTAGAGGAGGACATCACTGATGTATCTTGCACCAACAACTTTTACTGCAGTCCAATTTCCTTGGCCTGGGTTACTCTGATATCTATTACCTATGCCCACAACACAACATATATCTGGGCTCGTTTTTAGCATACATGAGACTTTCTTTATCCGATGCTAGAGGAACCACCATTACCCATTGATAATCCAAACATATCTCTTAGATAGAGTAGCTCCAAAACTAAAAAGTACAATACTTTCTTTTGAAGGTATCCATGCTAAAATGAGCTAGGACAATGTTTTATATGAAGCTTGAGATAAACACATCATCCTTATCTGGAGATCCCTTAGATCTTTGATCCCCAAGGATGTGTGTTACTTCTCTCAAGTCATTCATAATTGTGTAGACAACCATACCCTTACATCTGACAATATTCCGTCATTGTTGCCAACTAACAAAATATCATCTACGTATAGTACAAGAATACCACGTCGTTTTTGTCACATACAATATCATCCATCCTTTGATCAAATCCACATAGTTGGATTTATCTCTTCAAGGTGGATGATCCTTGCCATAGGTCTAGGGATCCAGTTCATGCTCACTTAGGACCCAGCCCATTGACTCTCCAAGAACATGAGACTTTTAGGTTGAGCAACAACCCTCCCACTACGACAAGGTACCCTTTGTATATCTTTAGTGACACGAGGTGCAATACCTTGTGTTATCTCCTCTTGTACAGTTGGTACTAAGATTGGAATGTATCTCAGAATAGTTCTATTCATGGACTTGTGGTTTATTACATAGTCCTTTTTCTAAGAATTAGACATTCATCCCAACGAATATCCTCTGATCCTTAGGACTATCAAACCACCTTATTGCTCCCTTAGGATAGCCTACAAACATATGCACTAGATTCCAACTTGTCAGTGTCTCCCTCCAACACATGTGCTGATCTACTTATAATCTAGATATGCCTTAGGCTAAGCCTTTGCTTAGTCCACATTTCTATGGTTTTAAGAGACTACTGACCTAGAATCAAGCATATACAACGTTGTATCCAGGACATATCCCTTTGAACAAATCTGTCTAATCTCAGAGTAGCTTATCATCTTCTTAACTATTACCTTAAGAGACCTTCTTCCTTCCATGTGTTGCACCATTCTGTTGGGGCGCACCAGGTGGAGTGAATTGGGATCAAATCCCAATTCTCTGATAAGTAAGTCCTACAACTATCCCTAGAGGTACTTGCCACTATGATCTAATCATAATGTCAAAATACTTTTACTCTAATATTTCTTCTGCTTCAGACTTGAAATCTTTGATCTCATCAATGTATTCAGTCTTACAGTATATCAAGTAAATATCTTTTACCCTTTGAATAATTGTTTATAAAATAAGCAAAATATTCAATGGTACCTCTATTCTGAAAAGACTAAGGACCTATACTTATCAGGATGAACCATTTCTTACATATCTTTGGCTCTATGCCCCTAAGCTTAGAACAAGCCTATTTGGTTTTGTTACTTCCCTAGTAAGAGTCAAAAGATTTTTAAGGAAGACAAGTCTTCCCATTACCAATGAACCCAAAGGCTTATTGGTTGACCACTTTTGAATCCCACTAGAGGTTAACAAGACCAACCTTAAATTAAGGAATTTATTGGCATGATAATTAAGGAATTAATCATGGAATAATTATGGAATTATTCTATATAAAAATTTGGATGGAATAATTAAAGGAATTAATCATGGATTAATTATGGAATTATTCTATATAAATTTTTATAATCAATCCATATTTAATTGGAAAAATTTTCCAATTAAACTAACTAATCCCCTAAATAAACCCAACCCATCTCCCTCTCTCCCTTAATCAATTAACCTCCTCTCCTCTAAACCCTTATGCGCCGGTGACAAAGAGAGGAAGAGGATCGCCGCTTCCCCTCTTCTCTTGGTTTCTTCCCTCCTTCAAGGTTGCTATTGACAAGGGAGGATCCTTCTTGGTCGCTTGGTAGCTCACAACAAGAAGAGAAGGAGGAGAAACCGGCGATGCAAGCGGTGGAGGTCGGCGCCGGTGGTGGAGGAGAAGAGAGGCTTCATTACTCTTCTTCTCCCAATCTTTTCCTCTACTTCTCTGCTGCGGACATCCACAAGACAAGGGGAAGCTGTCTTCTCCTTTGTGGTGCACGGAAGAAGAGAAGGGAAGAGGGTGGCGGGCCGGAAGTGGAGCTTCTCCTTTTGGTGATTGTCGCCGGAAAAGGAGAGGTTGAGGGAGAGCTTTTCTTCCTTGTGGTGTTGCTGCCGTGAGATAGGAAGAAGGTATAGAGGTTGGCGTGGGCTGTGGTGAAGGTGAGGAGCTCATCCTCTTGAACTCACCATCATCTTCTTCAAGGGTCGCTAGTGGTGAAGCAAAACCCTAACCCTAGGGTTTTGTCACTTGGCGCAAAGGGAAGGAAGAAAGAAGAATGATTGATACGCGTGCCTTGGTGACTCCACATCTTGGGAGATTGTCGCCCACACAACGTCCAAGAGGACAGGGTCATAAGATAGAAGACTATGAGGTAAACGACGAGGTATATTTCTCCCAGGCTCAATTTACTTATGCTATGCTTTGATTGTGCCATTATGCTTTGCCTTGTTATTTCATGTATGTTGAATTATTATTTTGATTTGATATCTTAGACAATAATAATTAACTGGACCCCGAAGATAAACAAAAAAATCGGCGATCCAAATCGTCGTCTTTTCCATGGTTAGTTAATCCGAAAAGTTACAAAGCCTTTGTGGCTAAGTTGTGACTTGGACTAACTAACACGACGATGAATTGGTCGTTATAGGGACGGGTGATAAGCACCATTTTATTGATTATTTTAATTGCTTAAATCCATGTTTGACCTATGTTTTTATTGCTTAATTATGATTTTACCCTAGGTTTTGGAACTTTATCTCATTTTGGACTTAATTGCAAAATTACACAATTTTTGGATTAATTGGCCACTAATTTTCTGATATATTTTTGTAGGCATGAAAGGATCCTGGACCTAGGGCATATTGAGTCAAACTTGAGTCGGATGTGAACCGGATCGAATTATCAAGCCTACGATTAATCCGGGACGTCCGATTCAAGAGCGGCTAGATCTGAGCCATCCGGGACGATCTGAAGCAATCCGAGCTAGAGTTAGGGTTGATCAAGCTCTATGATCAAGATCTGAAGGTTTCATTCCAATCAGAGCTCAATCAACCGTTGGATCAAGCAAGGAGGGCTCTAGAGTGTCCATTCACAGATAGAGTTGATCTGGACCATCCGTTGCATATCTGGAGGATCCGAGCTACCACAAGGCAGATCCTGACCCCAGATCATCATTATAAAAGTTTGGCTCCAATCAGAGCAAGATCTACTGTTGGATCTCCTCCAATCAATCTGAGCCGTCCGTTGATAACTATTTAATCAAAAATTTGCCCAGTTCTTCAGGTCGCGTCCTCGCCGCAGCTCGTTTGCCTTGGTTTCTTCTTCGTTTCTTCTCGTTTCTTAAGCAATTTCCTCGTTTTGAAGGCGTGACCACCTCGATTCGAGCTCATCCTTGAGTGACAGCAAGGAATCGGATGGAGGCTTAGCTTAATTTTGTTTCTTAGCAGTAGATTTTATTCCTGTTACTTCGTTTCTGAATTTTTGAGTAAATTTCTGTAATGTTTCGATTTCGAATAGTTTTTGCTTCAATTAGAGTTTTAATTCAGTGCTTTAGTTAGCTAGATTGGTTGTGTAATGAACTCTAGTAATTAGATCAGTTCATTTCGTTTCAATTCATTTCTGAAATTGGTTCCCTGTTGCGTGCCACTTCTTGTTTCTGAAATTCTAGATTTGTTAAGTTTAGTTTCTGATTTGTTGCTGCTTAAATTAGTTCGATTCTGCAAGTTAAGTAGTGTAGATTGCTTGTTAGTAATCCAATGAATTTCATTTAGTTTATTTCCTGTTTTTAGCTTGCGTATCAATTTCTGTCAGCTTTTTCCTGTTTTTCTCATCCTGCGTATCAGTTTTTAGCTTCTGCATTTCATTTCTGAAAATTTCGATCTCAGCTCATCAATTTGCACTTTAATTGTTTGTTTCACATCCATCTACTTCACACAAGCTGCTGGATTAAGTTTGAACTCAATTCATAGTTGCAATCCTGAAATTCTGTGACCAATTCTGCAAATCTGCAGTCTTGATGTTGCCAAGTTCTGAGATGTTCCCAAACTGATAAATCTGATTTTCGCATATCACTTTTAGTGTATCAGTGAATTGCTACTGAATTGGTGCTTCTGCATCTGAATTTCTGAATCCGTATCATCTCTGAAATTCTGCACAATCCACTCTGCATTTCATTTATGCCTTCAATGTTAAACCTGCTCAGCAGAGGGATTTGAGTTCCTGTTTGTGAGTTAAATTGCTTAGTAAATTTGCAGCTGACTTGTTTGCTTCACATCATCTACTTGAAATCAATATTGGATATATGGATGGTTACTTGGGAACATAGTATCAACTCCTTTTTGCGTATCAACTTGAAGATTGAATTGGTTTGTGCTTGAGTTGTGCTTTCCATTTATGCATTAGAGTTTAGCTCTGAATCCTTGTATAACTTCCAATTTGTTTTGACTATTAATCCAGTTTTCTGCAGCCTAGTGTGAATTGCTGCAACTTGTCTCAGTGATTCTAAATTGCAGATCCATTGCAATCGAAACTAGTTGTGTTTGCATCTAGCTTGTATCAAGTTTAGTGTTCATGGCTGCAAATAAGGTTAGAGTTCTTCCATTAGTATCAGCCGAAAACTCTGTTGTTTAGCATTAAATAGCAAATTGAATTCAGATTGCTTTTCTACATTCGGTTGAGTCGCCTTGGTTAATTCGGTTTTCCATGGGCTGAGTTATTAATTGTCATTCCTTGTTTAGCTTATTAGCTAAGTTCCTCTATTTTTCATTGTGCTTTCACATTCCTAATCGCATTCCAAACCCAAATCACATTTGAAACCCGAAATTTATAAACGACACATAAAAACGAGCTTGAATCGAACAACGTCAACTAGCCCCGAGAAAAATACGACCTGTGGCCCCTATATTACATTTTCATACTTTTGATTGTAAAAGGGTTTTCAGTTATTCATTCACATCTAAATTTGAGGCCCACATTCGTGACACTTAGTTTGGGCTCGTCAACGGGTCTCTATTCAGATTAAACTTTTAATCCGTGGCCATAGAGAGGTCTCTCAGATACGACCACGTGGTTATCTTGGAAACCGCCAAGCCATACCAACACAGTCGACTGCTACCTAGGTTCTTCCCTTCGCGAGTATAATTCACTCAACACTCGACCCATAGGATTTCCCGAGTACATTCCCTCAGCACTCAACCCCTCACAACTCAACTGACTCTTCACCAGCTGTCTCGATCTGTTACCTTCATGCCCTCTTCGTCTTCGGCCCTCGTCCCTCAGATGCGCACACAAGCCTCCAGATTGCCTCCATGCCATCCTTCACGTACGCCTCAAAGTCCGCGCCCCTCGGCTCATCGTCCCTGCTATCCATGGTCCCTCGGGTGCACACAAGCCCTCGACTTGCCTCCATACCACCCTTCATCATACCTAAAGCCATCCAGCCAAGCCCATGTGTATCCTGCAAGACCTGCACACTCAAATACACATATCAAAACACAAGGGTAAAACTAACTTAAACCCTTTGCCCAAACATCAAAACACATGGTCACTTCGGACAATAGATTGCTCCAACAATGTGCGCATTGGTATTATGCCGGACCCAAAGAAGAATGTTTATTATTTTGAGTATATGAAGTATGAGATAAGTTTCAAGTTTCTCCATAACAAGTATTCATTTCAAGCAATGTTTCTTTCTAATGCAAGCAATTATTACAAATGTATTCATGGGCATCTTGATAGATCGATCGGCGTGCTAGAGGGGGGGTGAATAGCACTTTTTGATTAAATCTCTACAAGGTTGTTAGCGCAGCGGAAACAATAATATGCAAAAGACAATAAAGACAATGCTAACAACCTGATTTACTTGGTATCCACCCCGGACGGGTGACTAATCCAAGAATCCGTCGGTGGATCACGCCCCGGATAACCTCCGGCTAACTCTGTCGCTCCTTGTGGGTGGAGAAACCTCGCCACAACACTTCAGACGCTATCTGAGCACAAAAGACTACTAACTCACTTTACCCAAGCGAGTTTCGTCAAGCGAGATAGTAGGAAACGAGCCCCTTTAAATGGGGCTCGAGTCTAAAACAGCCGCTACCAGTCGACTGCCAAAATGACAGCCACCTGGTCCCACTCAGATTCGACCGTTACAGTACAACGTTCAAATCTGCCAGCCTGTTCCAGCCTATACCAGTCGACTGCCAATGGGCCAGTCGACTGGGACACACCTAAGCCTAGGATTTCACTCCCGAGTACAAATCTCTCTGCACTCAAACCCTCCCGGCATAGCCTCTGAGTACAAACAATCATACTCAGACCCTCACAACCCAGTTGACTCTTTACCAGCAGTCTTGACTGTTGCCTTTACGTCGTCTTCATCATCGGCCCTCGTCCCTCGGATGCGCACACAAGCCTCTAGCTTGCCTCTATGTCATCTTTCACATACACCTCGAAGTCCGCATCTCTCGGCTCATCATCCATGCTATCCAATGGCCCCTCAGATGCACACGCAAGCCTCTAGCTTGCCTCCATGCCATCCTTCACCTGAAGACATCAACCACGTCCATGTGTACCTGTACACCTGCACACTCACGTACACATATTAGAACAACAACAAACCCTAACTTAACCATATTGCCCACACATCAAAATATCATGATCCTCCAGAACATCTCAGGGCCGATTGCCCCAACACATCTTTCATGTTGAAGAATGCCATTTTCAGTTACAAGCATGTTTCAAAGCAAGCATAAGCATGTTCATATTGAATGCATATTTTGTGAGTTAGGTATCTACTTACTAAGCAAATTGCTTATAGTTGCATCCTTTTATTGCAGATAAAGGTAAAGAAAAGATATAGGGCAAGGAGGCTACAGGATGGTTGGTTGGTGCCAGTGGTGGCGGGACGGTGGAATGAGATCCTTTGAGATAAGTTGTTAATGTTCAAAGCTCTAAACCATACAATGTCATGTGTTTCTTGAGTTTTGTGTCTTGTTAATTGTATTTATCCCACAAGAAGATATTAAGTTTCAAATGATGCTAAATGGAGTATGATTGAGTCTAATTATGTTAGTTATATGTTTATGAGTCTTTATAATTGTTGTATAGTTGAAATAGAATGAAATGTTGGATCGAGAAATGCGAGAGAGGGGGGGGGGTGAATGTCGCAAATAGTTCGGATTTAAAAAAGAGTAAGTGCGCAGCGGAAATAAGACACAAAAAGCAACACACCGCTAACAAGGTCATTTTACTTGGTTCGGAGCCTGGGTCGACTCCTACTCCAAGGCCCACGGTCGTTGACCGTTTACTTTGGGCTAATGCGTAGAATAAGTACAGAAGAGAAATACAAATTGCAATAAGAAAGATAACACTTCTGTATTTACCAACTCCCGGGGTAGGCTCGAGTTTCGGTGCAGCGGGAGGTCGACGACGCTTCGGACTTGAGTTGAGAAGTTCCTGGAGCAGAGCGCGGTCGTCGGAGCGTTTGGATGCGTTGAATGAAAGTTGTAGAGCGTGGAAGCGTCGCAGTAATTGATGCTTTGAAGAAGGAGGTCGAGGGCCCTTTATATAGGGCCTAGGGGCGCCCTGGTCGACGGGGGCGCCCCCCACGTGGCAGCAGATCCGGTTTTAGCTCGGTCGCCGTCTGATCCCCTTATCCTCGGGATCCGGTTTGACCGGGGCGCCCGTCGGGCTCGGGGCGCCCGGTTTGACCGGTCAAAGGCCTCATCTCTTCGGCTTCGCAGGGATACGCTTCGGCAGCTGACAGTGGGGGCGCCCGAGACACGCGGGGCGCCCGCGACAAGCGGGGCGAAGCGCGTCGAGGTTGTTACAGACTTGGGTTGACCTTGGGGGCGCCCTGGTCGTCCGGGGCGCCCTGCTCAGCTTCTGCCTCACTCCTTCGAGGCTCTCTGAGCTGCAGATAGTCAGTCCTTCGATCCTGCATCCAGGGTTAGTCCAAATAACAATTTTATTTTATACAGCCTTAGCTGTCTTGGTTCTGACTTTGGTCTCCAAAATGGAGCCCTAGGTCGAACCGACGCCTAATGTTCCCTCAAGGGGAACGCGTCCTCACCTACTCCTCTCGGGAGAGTTTACCTGGTGCCAACCGGATCCTCCAGTTGGACTTTTGCCCGGCAGTCCTTCGCCAGGTCTTGAGTTACCAAGCTGCCCTTCGCATGGTGCCTAGCTGCCCTTCGCTAGGTCTTTTCTTATGGCAGTCCTTCGCCAGCCTAGCAGTCCTTTGCTAGGGCTTTAGCATTCTGGCGGTCCTTTTCCAGTGCCTAGCAGTCCTTTGCTAGGGCTTCTCCTGTCTGGCAGTCCTTCGCCAGTGCCTAGCCTTCCTTCGCTAGGGCTTTTCCTGTACACTCAAGAAGCTTGTTAGACAACAACTAACCCTTAACTTTTGAACCCTTTTGCCAATATCAAAACACAGGTTTGACTTGGGTGCATTCTGCACCAACAATCTCCCCCTTTTTGATATATGGCAACCTAGTTCAAAAAGATAAGGAAAAAATGCTGAAATTGAAATCCTAAGTTAGATTCCCTCCCCCTGGAAGAAATCTCCCCCTAGGTTTTTCAAAAAATGGGTGGTCTGAGTTAAGTACTTAGAAGATTTCAAGTTTTGAAAAATTTCAGACTTAGAAAATTTTCAGTTTGGAAAATATTTTCAGACTTAGAAAATTTTCAGTTTGGAAAAAATTTTCAGACTTAGAAAATTTTCAGTTTGGAAAAAATTTTCAGATTTAGAAAATTTTCAGTTTGGAAAATTTCAGACACTATGTTAGGCTTAAACATAATTTCAAAACATATAGTTCAGAGTTGGAAATTTTTAAAAAACCTTTAAGCTAAAGAATGATTTTGAGCAAAAACATTAAGTTTCAAAATAATTCAGAGTTTAGAAATAAAACTAACTTTGATCCACCAATTTTATTTTTTTCAGTTCAACTTTTTGAAGAAGACAATGGGAAAAAAATTTTTAAAACAATTTTTGTTCCCTGTTTCCTTTCCAACTCTCCCCCTTTGACATATATCAAAAATGCAGAAAAAAATTGCAATAATTAAAGCATTTGCTGTACTGAATCAAACTGGAGCCTAAGTCTGGTTAAATCTTTAGGTACGTGTCTAACCCAATTAGCTACTTACCAACTGTTATAAACAGTAGTTTTCGCTAGGGTTAGTCAAGTTAAGTGCATTGTTCAAGTTAGATTGTCTAAACTTGATACTTAACTTAATTGCTGTTCAGTTTGTATTTAATGCCCCAACTACTGCAGATGCACTGACTTAAAGCATCTTGAGTTAAGGCAAAGTCCTAAGCATCTCAACCCTTTCTAGGTTATCATTCAAAGTACCCTAAGGTGCTTGTGAGATGCTGGCTTCTAGATCTATAGGTGCATGCAATTCTAGGGTTAGAGCCTAGGCTAAGTCCATTTTGAGAAAAAACCTAGTTTTGAAGGGGGTAGTTTTTTTTGAAATAAAACTAAGTCAAAAAAATTTTAAAACCAAAGTAAAACATTTTTAACAAAGAAAACATTTTAAAATGAATTAAAGCATTTTCAATTAAGGCAGAAGCCAAAAAAAATGATTCTACTCTACTAAGCATAATCCTAACTGCCTTCTCAGTGAGCTGAACTCAGATTCAGGTAGGGGTTTAGTGAATATGTCAGCTAGGTTGGACTTAGAGTCTACATGCTTCAGGACTATTTCACCCCTAGCTACGTGATCTCTTACAAAGTGATGTTTCACTTCTATGTGTTTGGTTCTAGAATGTTGTATTGGGTTTTTGGTTAAGTTAATTGAGCTAATATTGTCAATATTGACTTGGGTCTGATTGTAGTCTAGCTGAAAGTCCTTAAGGGTGTGCATCATCCATAGGAGTTGAGCTACACACTCTCCTAAGGCTACATATTCAGCTTCAGTTGTGGATAGAGCAACACAGTGTTGCTTCCTACTGCACCAACTTACTAAGCTGTTTCCTAAAAGTTGACAGCTTCCACTTGTACTTTTTCTATCTAATTTACAACCAGCATAGTCAGAATCAGAGTATCCTGACAACTTAAAGGATGAAGTCCTAGGGTACCATATCCCTACATTTAGGGTGCCGTTAATGTATCTTAAAATTCGTTTTAGGGCTGCTAAGTGAGTTTCCTTAGCACAGGTTTGGTACCTAGCACACATTCCTACTGAAAAAAGTATGTCAGGTCTGCTGGCTGTAAGGTATAGTAGACTTCCTATCATACTTCTATAAAGTTTTAGGTCTACTGGTTTGCCATCAGGGTCATTATCTATTTTCACATTTGTGGCCATTGGGGTACTTATACTTTTAGAGTTATCCATTTTAAATTTCTTAATTAGTTCTTTAACATATTTAGATTGATGTACATAATTTCCATCCTTAGTTTGTTTGATTTGTAACCCTAGGAAAAAGTTGAGTTCCCCAACTAAACTCATTTCAAACTCATTTTCCATTATTGTTACAAATTCTTTTAGAAATTTAGTGTTAGTTGATCCAAATATTATATCATCTACATAAATTTGGGCAATAAATATATCCTTTTCTAAAATTTTAACAAACAAGGTTGGGTCAATTTGACCTTGTTTGAATTCTTTAGAAATCAGGTAATTGGATAATCTTTCATACAAGGCCCTGGGTGCTTGTTTTAGTCCATAAAGTGCTTTACTAAGTTTGTAGACATGATCGGGTTTTTCTATATCCTCAAACCCTGGGGGTTGTCCTACATAAACTTCTTCCTTAATAAGCCCATTTAAGAAGGCTGATTTTACATCCATTTGGTATAATTTAAATCCTTATGGGATGCAAAGGCTAGTAACATTCCTAATAGACTCAAGTCTAGCTACAGGGGCATAGGTTTCATCATAATCCAACCCTTCTACTTGACTGAATCCCTTAGCTACTAAGGGGCTTTATTTCGGACTATTTCACCTTGGTCGTTTAACTTATTCCTAAACACCCACTTGGTGTCAATTACGGATTTGCCCTTAGGCTTAGGTA
>JAGFNQ010007814.1:1177140-1209856 GCA_024364735.1 Boesenbergia rotunda | reverse complement strand
TCCCCTTCCAAACAGTAATCTTACAACCATTCGCAATACACGTAATTGGCTTTTTAGGGATGTGAGGACACAAGATCTACCCATGGTAGGAGAGCCATCTAGTCCACCCCATGTACCGGAACCCCCTAGGACTGTTACTGATGATGTTTCTGCAGGACCTTCTGTTTTTGATTTTTCAGGATTCCGTACATCATTCGAGGACTTCAGCAAGGGGTATACTGCGGATCAAAACATGTGGGAGCAGTTCGCTAATACTTCAAAGGAGCATTATCAGCGAGTTGACGGGTATATGGAAGGGGCTAACCATTTTTTTTCTACTGCTGAGAAATATTTTGTAGTTGAGGCCGCTAGAAGAGAGCGTGAGGAAAAATTTTGGCAAGAAGAAAGGGAGTTTCATGCAGAGCAAAGGAGAAGATGGCAAGAGGAAGATGATCGCAGATCTTAGACCTTACCTTGCCATAACTATTAGCTAACCTTTTCTTCTTGTTATTTCTCTTTATTTTTGGTTGTTTTTGCATTCCTATTTTAGATTTGGTTTTAGTTTTAATTTTCTGGGATATAATTTGTGGTACGTAGGATAGTTTCATGCATGACATTTTGATGATGGCATATCTCTTTCCTTAATTGAAATAGACACTATGTATTTAAGAGTCTTTTATACTTTGTTGCTCTCTCATCCCTTGTAGTATAACTTGACTCTTAATTGGATCTATGAAATTCTCTTTGGCTTATTCATTAAGAACCCTGTTTTACTTTCACACAACCCTTAAGGTGTAGGCATCTGAAAAGGATTTAAATTTCTTTACCGGATTAGTACTCAATTTTCTATGGTGACCTTCATGAGCATTTTGGTTACTGGATAAACACTTATCCTAGGAGTTTTCGAAAAAAAAAAAAACAAAACAAAAATGGTAGAGATTCGAAAAAAAAAGGGAGATGGAATTTCTTTTGGAGCACCCCTTTGAGACTAGGTAGCTACTAGGGAAACACCTAAAAGAGGTGCCCTTTTGAGGTCAACTAGTTACTGGGGAAATGACCACCGTTAATTCCTTCTTTCTTTTCTTCTCGGAAAGTGGTCCTTTGAGACCTTGTGTGATATTGAGGGGACGAACCACGTGTTAGGGCAGGTAAGTGCCTCTACACTTGAAAAGAGAGGAACACGGTAACAGGGATGATGAATCTAGATTGGTATCCAAAACCTTGGGGGTTGATTTTTCACATGCACTACACAGGGATCTTTTGAGCTAAGCTTCAGGGAATGACTTCAGATAATTATGACCAATTTTATATCTTAGGATGAATTACTAACAACTGTTTTCATGACTTCCACACATAGGTTGTCTTTATTTTTCTTTGCTCGAGGACAAGCAAAAGTTCAAGTGTGGGGGCTTTGATGTGTGAAACTCATGTATAGTTTTGGGGCATGAAATATATATGCATTTCATCTTGTTTTTATCTTATTAGAGGTATATTTGATAGTTTTTACTTGGTTTAACATATTTTGGGCAAGGATACTGCTGTGTGTTGGATTTTGATGACAGGATGCACAAAACCAGTCGAACCACTCAGCACGTGAAGACACGCCCGTGTCTTGGCTAAGCACGGCCATGGTGTTTCTTGAAAATTTCGTGCAGAGTCTAGCGACCAACACGCTCAAGGCGTGTTGGTTAAGCACGGCCGTGGCACATGAAGAGCATGCCCGTGCCAGTTAAGCACGGGCAAGGCATGCTATTGAAGAACGAGAAGTCACAGAGAACACGTCCGGGCCGTGCCGATCAGCACGGGCGTGCCGTTGAGATTCTATAAAAGGGGAGAAGACCTAACACAAAAGGGAGGCGGCGGAAATCAGGGAAAAGGAGGATTTTGTCGAGGCTTGGAGGGGGAAACGCCATCAAGGAGGATTTGTAATGTCCATTTCCTATCTATTTGTCAAATTCTCCGGATTTATGGAGTAGTCGTGTAAATCTTAGGATAAGGGAGTAGCCCTAACTATTTTCATGATTTGTTATTAACTCTGTTTGTTCAATTTCGCATATCCTTGTTGGTTGTATCGATTGTTGAATGATGCTTTGATGGGTCTCTACGAAAATGGTAATTGTTTAGATAGGCTTTGCAGGATTCATGTGACAGGATCCAAAGCAGGTAAGAGTCATCTATGTACGTATGTCATAGGACTAGAGATGAATTAAAGTAGATACATTGGCGTGATCTTCAAAAGAGGTCGTCGATAAATTAGGAATCAGCTTACGAATCTGGTAGACGTTTAGATAGGTCTGCGGGAATCTAGTGACAGGATTTCAAAGCATGAAAAGATCGTCTATTTCGGAAACCTTGATAGGGAAAGTTGCATTCGAATAAAAGAAACCGACCTGGGTATAAGTAATCGTCGACGGAGAACTGTCATGATAATAGTTAGAGTGGTGAAACCGTAATCCTAAGATTGTCTTTTATCCCTCAATACTTTCGCTAATTTTCGATCGCTTGAATTGTTTGATTTAGAGCAAATTTATCATTAGATCATTCATCTGGATAATTAAAACTCGTAAAATTCTAGTACTTGTCCCAGTCCCTGTGGGATCGATATTTTATTACTTGACGACAAACCGTGCACTTGCGGAAATAACCAATCACTGGTGACATTCGGATGTCCGGAGATAAACATGAATGCTAGTTAAGGGAACTAGTTCATTGGAGTGACTAGCTATAAAACTTCATATGGTAATCTACATATAGATATGTCAATGAAGTTCTTACTGCAGCTTAAGTGCGATGTTCCTTAGACTTGCGGTGTTCAAGTCATCTTGGTCATGAAGACTTATACTTTGACATCTTAAGCAAGCATCTCCAAGGAGGTGTGGACCCAGGATGATTGGGTATAAGCCGAAGTGCCCGAAGATGTTTGAACAGCCTACAAAGGATTCACCACTCCTTGCAAGGAGATGTATACCCAAGGCCTATCATCGGATTGTTACTCGAAGCCTCTGGCCAGAGCATCACATGTTCCGAGTATGAATCTCTCAGAAACATGAGAGTAATTAGAATCCGTTGGACGAGAAAGACATTACTTGGGCTAGGTGTGACGTAGTCAGCCTAGTGGGGACTGACACACATAGACCGTGTCCTGAACCAAGTGGGTATAAGATGGTGAAGGGAATGAGGCACGATTCATTAGAGCTGCTGAAGGGTTTCAGAATTATTTCTGAGGTCAACCGTTGATCTTTCGATTAATTGGGGATCATGATGTACTACTAGGTGTCACTCATGATCGTTCTATAATTGGTTAATTATAGACGGCCAACATAAATCGAAAGTCTATTTAGTCACACGCACTACGAGTAATCCGAAGGATTTAAAACGAGTTGAAAATTGGATTTTTCGATCAAGAGAGATAAGTCGAATCTGAATTTTTCAGAGACGCATCAGAAGCATAAAATGGCTAAGTCTTTTGAAGACTTATTGAACGAATTAAATGAGTTTAATTCGTGAAGTCGGGACTTGGGTTTGGCCGGCCAAAGAGGGTCCCCACCCTCTTTGTTTGGCCGGCCAAATTAAAAGGGGGAGAACCGAATTTTTTGGTTCAAATTATAAAATAAACCGCACGTGGTTTGTTTTATGAAATCATGGATAAAGAAATTTATATAAAGAAATTTATATAAATAAATTTATATAAAGAAATTTATATAAATAGAATTATTTTTCATGAAAATTAAAATAAACCTTGGATTGGTTTATTTTATTTTATAAAATCAATAACGGATTGATTTACCATGATAAAGAAATTTATATAAAGAAATTTCTTTCCATAATAAAAGGGGAGACATGTTTGTTTTTATTATAAATTAAGTTATAATAAAAACTTGGAATAACGGAATAATTCATAGAAAAATTTATAAGATAAATTTCTTATGAAAAATTTATTCCGTTAAGAGGAGACTTGGCGATTAAGAGGCTACTATATAGAGGTACCAAGGCAAGGCTTGGAAATTAATTCAAGAGATCAAGGATTCTTGCCTAGCCTCTCTCCCTCTCCTTCTCTCCCTCTCCCTCTTCTAGTGCCGCCGGCCCTAGAGCCCTCCCCCTTTGCCGTGAGCTTCCACCACCAAGAAGAAGCCAAAGAAGAAGAAGAAGCGGGCGCGACTCCTTCCTTCCTCCCGGAATCTTGATTCCGTTCTTCGTTTGGTGGTTAGTTTTTCATCTCTCTCTTGGTATTCTTGTCGTGCCTTTGGAGAATCTAGTAGTTCTTGTCGGCACGAAACTCGTGGCTTTGCGAAGTCATCCCGAAGAAAACTCGGCGTGGACGCGAATGAGGCGGAGCTTCCAAGGGACGCTACGGTTAGATCTCGTCCCTTTCCACGAGTTACGCGAGGTATTAAGTAAATTAGTTTACTTTCTGCAAAATTTTAAATGTATGATCATGTCTCCACAACATAAGGTTGCATGCTAGATACGTGGTTAAAATAATTTGAGAAATTATTTATGCTAAACCTTCCGCTGCACGTGATTAAATTTAAAATTATGAACCCGTATCCATGTCAACATGCACCCGGTCCCAACACAAGCCACGTGTCAGGCATCCACAACCACTCGGGCCCCCATAGTGTCACGTCAGCAAATGGATAGAACTGACCGGAGCTATAAATAGGCCCCCATAGCTCAGTTCCAGATCAATAATCAACTGCATATGAATTGTTTTCTTATTTTCTTCTATCTTGTGCTACAAAGTCTGTAAAAGGTTTCTCCGCTAGAAGGAGGTTTTCAGAGTGAGCTTCAATTGTCATGGATTAGCAACCACCTAGGTTGTAACCAAGTAAATCTCTGTGTCTTAGCCCTTTTACTAGTTCAATTAATTCATGCTTATTTTAATTGATTGTTGCAACTAATCTAGAATCTTTGTGAGCCACAAAAAGATTTGTTTTAATTTTACAGTGACAATTTGTAAGTACCCCTGGTTGGTTTTGATGTGATCAACCGATTTAAGAGTAATGATAGGGAGAGTGAATTTGGGAGAGTGAATGGGAGAGTGAATGACGTGGCAGTTATTGTATACACGTCCGATCGCCAATCGGACACTACCGGCGGCCACTGATCACCGTCCCGAATCAAACTATGTCCTAAGAAGATCGGTGAACTCATCGGGAATCACCGCAATTATGATCCGGTGAGATCTCAATTACCGGCGACCTTGCCAGATTCACCATCCCCCAAGACATAGTTTGATTCGGGACGGCAATCAGAGGTCATCGGTGGTGTCCGATCGGCGACCGAACATGTACACATTAGCTACACGTCATTCACTCTCCCATTCACTCTCCCAAATTCACTCTCCCAATCATTACTCCCGATTTAAATTAGGTCTTGGTGTGTTTAATCCCTGTGTCTAAGTGTACAGGAACTTAGGAGCGCAGGAAGTCGAGCGGAGGACGCAGCGGTCGAGAAGGATGGAACAGAAAGGGAGCCGATGGGCTCAGTGCATCCGAGGGACGCGGAGCTCTGCGAAAGAGTATGTTGGTAGAGCGAGAAGAATGTGCGTGGTGTCCAAGGGACAAGAAGCCGGGAGAAAGGACGCTCGAGGGGAGAACGGCCGGAATCGGGTTCGGGTGAGCCTTGTTGGTGTCGGAAGCACCAGATCGAACCTGGGTTTTGATAATGGCAAAAGGTTCATAAGTTAAGATTATATTGTGATCTAATGAATCTGTTAAGTGTGCAGGAAAAGTCCTAGGTAAGCTAGGCACGAAGTCCTGGTTCGTGGAATTGGGCAATAAGTGTTGGCCAAGGGCTGGACACCGAAGACCTGAC
Source organism: Boesenbergia rotunda (assembly GCA_024364735.1). Classification (NCBI taxonomy): domain Eukaryota; kingdom Viridiplantae; phylum Streptophyta; class Magnoliopsida; order Zingiberales; family Zingiberaceae; genus Boesenbergia; species Boesenbergia rotunda. The sequence continues at coordinate 1,204,060 of JAGFNQ010007814.1, read as the reverse complement.
CGAGGGTTGGGCAATAAGTCTTGGTCATGGACTGGGCACGAAGTCTTGGTTCATGGAATTGGGCAATATGTCTTGGCCGATGGCTGGGCACCAAAGTCTTGACCAAGGGTTGGACAATAAGTCCTAGTCATGGACTAGGCACAAAGTCCTGATCCGGAAGATCGATCAAAAGGCCAACCGGAGGAGCCGGTTGGCAAAAGGTATATTCTCCTGAGAGGAGTACGCGAGGACGCGTTCCCCGGAAGAGGGATCATTAAGCGTCGGTTCGACTTAGGGTTCCATTTGGGAAGCCCAAAGTCAAAACCAAGACAGTGCAGGCTGTTATTTGTACTTAATGTATCTATTACTGTTGCTTTGGAAGTATCCCTGGTTGCAGGAACAAAGGATGGAGTTCTCTGCATCCCAGGCGCCTGAGAGGACTCAGGCGCCCCAGATAGGGAGATTCCAGCAGTCTGTGAAGTTGAGCCTCTACGTCAGCAAGGGAGGCGCCCGTGAGCATACAGGTGCCCTAGACGTCCCAGGCGCCCTGGATAAAGGGATAAATGTTGGCCAAGTCTGTGGATGAGGACGCGCGCAGATAGGCACACGTGTCAGGCGCCCTACATCAACAGGGTGCCCTGGACGACTGTATATAAAGGGGATCACCCCCTTGCTTCCAGATAACAATTTTTTCTCCAACTCAAGCACTCAAGCGCTCAGTTCTGTTTTCTCCATGCTCGAGTTTCAAACACCAACAACGTTCCAAATTGACGACCTACTGATCCAATCTTCAATTACTTTTCCGGTTGTCGATATTTCTTTTAAGTGCTTAAATTTAATTTTGTATTCGTGCTTTAACTATTGTAACATTTTCTGAAATATAGAATTGCCCAACGTAAACGGTCAAGGACTGTGGGCCTTGGAGTAGGAGTCGATCTAGACTCCGAACCAAGTAAAAGAAAGTGTGTTAGCATTGATTTAATTTTCCACTGCGTAATATTCTTTTAATATCCGAAATTTTTATCGATATTCACCCCCCCTCCTCTATCAATTCTAAACGATCCCACAAGCCTAACTCCGGTTTGCCAGAAATCACCCAAGAAGGCGAAGCAAGTCAAGCCGGAGACTAGTCAGCATATGATGACCAAGCTTCCTGCTGAAATTCAGAAATGCATAAAAAATTTCAGAAAATTTGAAGAATCATGAAATTTTGCAAATGTATTTCATTTGATATCCTCTAATAGGGAAAAATATAATTTCATGAAAACTTAAAATATTTTTAAATTTTTGACCAAAACTCAAAAACTTTAAAAAAACCTTCAATTTTGTATCAAAGTCAAGCCCTAGTTTTAAACCTTTGTGTTTTTCAAATCTATGCCATAGCAAATAAAATATAAAATTATTTTTAAAATATTTAAAATGTCAAACTATGATCTATGGGTAAGATATCAATTAATTAAATATTTGTTTTCCCCACAGTTGGTCTATTATTACTAAGGTGATACAATTCATAATCATCAAAATGTCATAAGCACATGTGAATTATGGGTATTATCTTAACATCTCATATACATAAATAAACACATAAATCAAGTCATTATGAGATGTGATAAATGTACTCCCTACTTAGCCCATTTAATCATGAATTGCATTTAGGCTAAGTGCTCCCCTTTAAGGTCTCAAGTCAACCATTTTTTAAAAATTTAAAATTTTAACAAACATGGTTGACTAACCCTAAATCCTCTAACCCTTGAGAATTTACTTTGGCACCCAATAGAGATTCTTTCTAATTGGCTTGACCAAGTACTCCTTAGGGATCCACTTCCTTTCTAGGGTTTTAGTTTTTTATTATCCTCTAGCTAGTAGACAATGATAGGTCTTTTCATTGCTAGAGTCCTTATATCCTAAACTCATTTTCTTAAAACTTGCTCTTTGGATCTTAATAATCATGTCTAAGGTATTAGAGCCAATTTTAAATTTTCTAAGGGATTTACTAAAGTTATCCACCTTTTCCTTTAATTCCCTATTTTCCTCTTCTAAACATGAATCATTTAAACTAGAAGAACAGGAAGCATGCATTTTATCCCTAAGTGTCATGGATTATAGTTTTTCATTTATCATGCAAATTTTATTTTTTAAACATTTGATTTTCTTTCTAGTTTTAAAGAAGTTATCATTTGTGCTAGAAATTATTTTAACTAAAGTAGTAGTGGGTAGATTGTATACCTCAGTTACTGAAACGTTCGAGTCCGAAGTTGAGCCTTCCCCTTCACTTGAGCTCCCTTCATCCTCACTTGAGCTTGTTCCTTCTTCAACATCGAATGAAGTGGAGACAATATCTTCAATTCCCATTAAGGCAAAATAGGGCACATGGTGTTCCTCCTCTTCTGATGATGATGACTCATCCCATGTTGCCTTTAAGGTTTGGACCTTCTTCCCCTTTTCTTTTGTTTTCTTCTTCTCTTCTTTCTTCTTCCTTTCCTTTTTCTTCAAAAGAGGTAATTCATCTCTCATATGTCCTTCTTCATGACAATTGTAGCAAATAATTTTTCTTGTCCTACTCTTGCTCCTTGAACTTTTCCTACCATGAGATTTGTTAGTTAAAAAATGTTTAAAGGCTTTTCTCATTTTTTTTTTACCATGTAGGCTTCCTCATCACTATCCATGTAACGCCCGCTTTTTTTTCCTTCCATAGAGCGGCGTTACGTTAACATACTTAGGGCATGTAGACATCATAAGGCAGCGGAATAACTTTAAGACTTACCCATATATGCCCTACTACCATTCCTAACATAATGACATGGGTACTTGGTATATTAACTTCATACTTTGCATCATATCACGTCATGCTTAACATCATGTCATAGAGTCACATAAGCCATTATTCAAACACATAAGTAGCAACCATAAAGTTCTAGCATAAGACCGGTAAACATATTGTTTTCGTGGCCAAGTCACTACCACACACACACATTCTTGTACGTCCTCCTGCCGCTTCCTTATTGTCCCCTTGCGTGATCTGCGGTATAAGGAAATAAGACTATAAGCACGTCGGCTTAGTAAGACTCTTTCCTACTCACTAAAACCATTCATCACTTAATCATAAGCACATGAAACATAAACATAACTTTATGCTTGAACATAACTATAAATAAACTTACATGGCATGATACGTGACATAACATGAACATAATTCAACTTAGCATAGCATAATACATGGCATAAACACCAACATAAAGAAACATTCTTAACATGCTTGATGCATGGCATAAACATAAACATAAAGAAACATTCTTAACATGTATGATACATGACATAAACATAAACATAAAGAAACATTCTTAACATGCTTGATACATGACATAAACATAAACATAAAGAAACATTCTTAACATGCTTGATACATGGCATAAACATAAACATAAAGCATGAATTAACCTGTATGGCATAAACATAGGCATGCTTTCTAACATATCATATGGACATCTTCTTAACATAACCATAAGCATAAATCGTTTACTGTCATGCATATTTCTTGACATGAAACATAAGTAAAAGACATTACTATCATGGCATAATGCATAACATGAATGCATGAGTCTAATGCATATACATAAGGATGCTTAACTTTTAAAATCATACTTTTAAATACTTAAACATAATCATCACATTGTTGGGGTACCCGGCTTGTACCACATACATACATCATAAGCGCGCATCCCTAGTAAATACGAGGTCGCGAGCCCCGACCTACTAGGGTAAGGACAGCATAGTCGGTAGTCCCAGAACCGGGGCGTTCTTAAGGTGCCCATCCCTGTTGCACAGCTTCGGTAGTGCCAGAACCGGGGCATTCTTAAGGTGCCCATCCCTTGGACCCATACTTCGGTCCAGTACAAGCTCATTCATAAAATAAAATACTTTACATGCTTCATCATTCGTAAGACATGGCATACATCTTCATTCATAAACATGGCATGCATTTTCATTCATAAAACATGGCATGCATTTCCATTCATAAGACATGGCATGCGTAACGACCCGGCCCGTCTATCGGTGCATTTACCGGCCCATTTACCGGTCCTCAAAATCGTCATACCGTCGTACCGTCGACCAACGACCGTGCCGTTATTCATAACATGGCATGCATCTTTATTCATAAAACATAGCATGCACTTTCATTCATAAACATAACATGCATCTTCATTTATAAACATAACATGCATCTTCATTCATAGAACATGGCCTACTTACATAAACATCATTCTTATTCCTAGTGCTTGCATGATCATGGCATATAAGGTAAACATTGCATTATAATCATTGAACATGACATGTTTGCATAGGCAATTATCCTAATCCATAGAGTTTGCATGATCATGATACATAAGGTAACCATTTGCATTTCATACATAAGCATGGTATTCATCCCAAGCATACATAAGTAGGACTTCCATAAATATACTACCTACCATTCAAGTGCATGGTATAGAACCCAAGACATTCATAATTAAACCCTAATAAGCATGACATCCCAATCATAAACATACAAACATGAAACATGGTGCTTAAGGTTAGGGTTATAGGTAACTTAATTCCTACCACATGCTTGAACCATTATATATATATATATATATACTTCATAATAAGGCATAAACCATCATTCTTCAAACCCTAACTCCATTCAAACCCTAAACCACATTGTTTGGCCGAAACCTATAAGGAAGAGTTCCATCATTCAATTAACATGTAAGATAGCATAAGGTAAGGAAACAACCACCCATTACCTACAAGACCATAGGAAGCCATTAGGGCTCATGATTAGGGCTAACCCTAACCTTTAGCCCTTCTTCACAAGGCTGGCCGAAACCCTTCAAGTCCATGAGTGCATGGAAAAATTCCATAAAAACCCCAATCAAACATTAAACACCAACCATACCCTACCATAGGGCCATTAGGACCCTTGCTTGAGGGAAGTCCTAACTTTTTGCCCTAGACCCCTACTTGGCCGAAAGTTATAGGATCATAAAGCCTTGTGAAAATTCACATAAGTCACCCTCCATCTCCCTTATGGCATGATAATACACAAAACACATCCTTGAAGGTTTAGATCCAACCCTACCCATGGGTTCAAGGTGCTGGCCGAAACCCTAGGAGATCCTAGGGTACCCAAAATTTCTCAAAATCTCATTTTAACTTATACTCATCATGGAAAAACATTAAAAAGTATGAGTAATATTTTTAACATCATTTTGGACCCAAAAACCCTAGTGGCCGAAAGTCATAGGGTCACACATCATGGTTTCTTCAATATAAATCCCAAAACCAACTTTATATCATGCTAAAAATCATAAAGGAACTATTATACCACAGGTGAGGGAGTCTTACATTGGTTGATCTTGATTATAGACCTTAGATTTGGGAGAAGGATGAAGATCTTTTTGCCTCTTGACCACCCCTAGCCTTTGTACCCTTGTAAAAGCCTTGGATCTTGGAGATGGAGCCTTAGGTGAACCTTTTCCAAAGGAGAATCCCCTCTTGGGATTTCGGCTAGAATGAGGGAGGAGGAAGAAGAAAGTAACTCCCATGCCCCCTCTTTATAACACATTAAGGAGGGTAAGTGAAGAGTCATGGTGTCTCTTCATTTTCCTTAAGCCTTAACTATAATCTATTTCATTTCCTCATAGCACTCCCTTGCTAGGTGAATTGGTTAGTCCATGCATGGTTGTAGACTAGGTCCAAGGTTCAATCCTTGGTGCATGCACTTTATTTTTATTTTCTTTTTATTTCATTTTTCTTTATTTTCGAAAATTCCCTAAAATTCACCCATAATCATGCTAAAATTCCTAATTACAATTCTTTTATATTTATATTAAATTCTACCTAATTAAAACCCATTTTTGGAGCCCATATAAAGCTCGTTAGTACTTAACTTCTCAATTTAAATAGGAAAATCATGCTAAAACTCACTCATAATCCTACTAATATTCCTAATTAAAATCCATTTATATTTATATTAAATTTTGCCTAAAATCTACCGATAATCATGGTACTAGAAAGCCCATATAAGGCCCATTAGTACTTAGTTTCTCAATTTAAATGGGAAAATCATGGATTTCTAGGCTAAAGTTCGTACTAATATCTCTAAGTCGCTCGGAAAATTATCTAGACATGATCAATATTTTAAAGAAAATATTGAGAGAATTTTCCGGGTCGTTACAATCCCCCATACCTCGTGAAAGTTCATCCTCGAACTTAGAATAGCTCCGGGTACTTGCGTCTCATCTCGTTCTCGCGTTCCCAGGTAGCTTCCTCGAACCGTTGACTTTGCCATAAGACCTTGACTAAGGGTACCTTCTTGCTCTAGTTTTGTCTATTATTAAGCTATTCACGAAGGAATATAATTTAACTTATTCCTGGTTAATTGCATTCACTACTTCAAACTAGAATCTAACTTTCACTTACTATGCACAAGTTTATCATCTATGCACCAACTTATCACTCTGAAGCTCCTCTCCATTAGTACTAATTTCAGTGTCTCTGCTTCTCACCTACGTCTTTTATTTGTATTAAACTAAACGAAAATTACAATTATTATTATATGATTCTCTCTTATTACATTCAGTATCATACTTCAAGTCTACTCCTCAACAACATAATTACCGCTTTATATAAGTACAACTCTTTCTCCTTTCCACTTGAATCTCCTTCCTCTTTTTCCGAGAATTATTCTTACTTTATTATTATCTATTCTAATAGTATATTTGTTTCTATGTAACATAACTTCTCATAGTACATAAACTCATGGATCGCTTATCCTATTACTTCCTATTCTAGTTATTTGAGCTACTTACTCTGTTTTAACTACCTAACCTATAATGCATACAGTCTCTGTTAATTATAATAAAATTTCTCAATTAAATTCATAAAATTAGCTTATTATCTTAGCTATAATGCCTATTCGTCATAGTGAATCTGCGTTATTCATCTTAGCTTATTATCTTTTATGCTGGTCTATTTTACTCACATGTATCGTTTCTGATATATACTATCTTTCATCTTAGCTTATTATCTTTTATGCTGGTCTATTTTACTCATATGTATCGTTTCTGATATATACTATCTGTTACTTTATATTATCATTACATACTAATTCCGGTACTCAAAATTCATCTTGTAAAATTAATGGCAAAGTCTCATCGAAGCTTTCAACTTACCTTTCACTGAAATAACACATTGACATTGCTTTTAACTTAACCTACTTCTATAATGGTTATTTATTTATCTCAAAGTTTCTACTAACAAACTATAACTATTGTATATACTATCTTTTATTAGGACACGACAAGAATTCTGATTATATTTTACTTACTAATAAATTATTTTAAATATTCATTGCCTAACTCTACCCATCATAATCTAAAAGAAAATACCACTTACACTTGTAAGAAAGATGATTTGGAGTATTCATTTCATTGTTTTCGCTCAATCCAAATTACTTTACTGTCCATTCTTTACTGTTCGCATGAACTGTTACTATCTTACTTGAGCTACATATTATACTAAACTTCTAACTTTCTGTTCTATCTTTCCATAGTCTTCTTTCACGTATCAAAATACCTTTTCTCATTTATCAGCCATGCTTTCTCCACTCTAATCACAAAAATCACATTCTTATGATCTCTGTATCTTACTTCTCTATCAAGAATTTATAAAATATTCCTATATCGATCTTTTCCAAAATCTATACCTTATTAGATCGTTTCACCTAGTAAGTTTGCTCGAAAAGAAGCTCTTACTACATTCTTGCCTCTGATAACACTAACCTCTAGTTCCTTTATACAGAGTTATAGCTAAGGTCCTATTCGCTGATCTCTATCACGCCTTCTTTTACATATCTAGTTCTTACTCTCTTTCTTTCTTGTATCAAGAATATTACCCTATGGCTACTACTATATATATATCTACTTGAAAATTCAAATAACTTAACACATTAATTTATTCCTAATAGATATACATCACTAAGTCTTCATTTCATAACCACTACAATCTCTTAGAATACCTATACCAAATACTCTACTCCCTTAATACTACAGTTAATAAGTCTCCCTTAATAAAGCACCATCCTTTCGTTACTTCTATGCTCATCACTAAATATTAACATACGCCTTTTATCAGTAGTACAAACTTGCTTTGGTCCACCACTTTTCTTAATTCCAAACAGTCATGACACTCATACAGATAATGTCCTCATTACTTTACACATTCCTCCCCTCACATCTACTTGCTCTTCTTTTCTGATTTACTCCGTTTTGCCACCACTCAATCATTTACTATATTCATTCCACCTGACTGTAGCTACTTAAGTTAAATCTCTACGGATCACCCTCGCTCACTATCACTCACATATAAAATACAAGTAAGACTACTATAAGTGATTGCTATTCCTACCCATATATCAATCTTGAAAGTATTTGGTTTCATACAAAAAAACTAAAGTAAAGTATCGATCATAGTTATATATCCTAAAGTACTTTTCATCATAAAACATCGTTCATACTTGCATATTCTAAAATCATAAAGTATCCTACAAGTGCTTACTATCATAAGATATGCAGAGAGGTACTTACTTGGAAGCTGCAGGAAGAGGGCTTGATGTGTGTGTAGTGAGATGGCAACCGCTCTGATACCAACCTGTAACGCCCGTTTTTTTTTTCTTCCATAAAGTGGCGTTACGTTAACATACTTAGGGCATGTAGACATCATAAGGCAGCGGAATAACTTTAAGACTTACCCATATATGCCCTACTACCATTCCTAACATAATGACATGGGTACTTGGCATATTAACTTCATACTTTGCATCATATCACGTCATGCTTAACATCATGTCATAGAGTCATATAAGCCATTATTCAAACACATAAGTAGCAACCATAAAGTTCTAACATAAGACCGGTAAACATATTGTTTTCGTGGCCAAGTCACTACCACACACACACATTCTTGTCCTCCTGCCGCTTCCTTATTGTCCCCTTGCGTGATCTGCGGTATAAGGAAATAAGACTATAAGCACGTCGGCTTAGTAAGACTCTTTCCTACTCACTAAAACCATTCATCACTTAATCATAAGCACATGAAACATAAACATAACTTTATGCTTGAACATAACTATAAATAAACTTACATGGCATGATACATGACATAACATGAACATAATTCAACTTAGCATAGCATAATACATGGCATAAACACCAACATAAAGAAACATTCTTAACATGCTTGATGCATGACATAAACATAAACATAAAGAAACATTCTTAACATGCATGATACATGGCATAAACATAAACATAAAGAAACATTCTTAACATGCTTGATACATGGCATAAACATAAACATAAAGAAACATTCTTAACATGCTTGATACATGGCATAAACATAAACATAAAGCATGAACTAACCTGTATGGCATAAACATAGGCATGCTTTCTATCATATCATATGGACATCTTCTTAACATAACCATAAGCATAAATCGTTTACTGTCATGCATATTTCTTGACATGAAACATAAGTATAAGACATTAATATCATGGCATAATGCATAACATGAATGCATGAGTCTAATGCATATACATAAGGATACTTAACTTTTAAAATCATACTTTTAAATACTTAAACATAATCATCACATTGTTGGGGTCCCCGGCTTGTACCACATACATACATCATAAGTGCGCATCCCTAGTAAATACGAGGTCGCGAGCCCCAACCTACTAGGGTAAGGACAGCATAGTCGGTAGTCCCAGAACCGGGGTGTTCTTAAGGTGCCCATCCCTGTTGCACAGCTTCGGTAGTGCCAGAACCGTGGATAGCATAGTCGGTAGTCCAAAACTGGGGCGTTCTTAAGGTGCCCATCCCTTGGACCCATACTTCCGCAAGTGCATGGTTAGTTGTTTCCGCAAGTGCACGGTTTGTCGTCAAGTAATAAAATATCGATCCCACAGGGACTGGGACAAGTACTAGAATTTTACGAGTTTTAATTATCCAGATGAATGTTCTAATGATAAATTTGCTCTAAATCAAGGAATTCAAACGATCGAAAATCAGCGAAAGTATTGAGGGATAAAAGACAATCTTAGGATTACGGTGTCACCATTCTAACTATTATCATGACAGTTCTCTGTTGACGACTACTTATACCCAGGTCGGTTTCTTTTATTCGAATGCAACTTTACCTATCAAGGTTTCCGAAATAGACGATCTTTTCATGCTTTGAAATCCTGTCACTAGATTCCCACAGACCTATCTAAACGTCTACCAGATTCGTAAGCTGATTCCTAATTTATCAACGGCCTCTTTTGAAGATCACGCCAATGTATCTACTTTAATTCATCTCTAGTCCTATGGCATACGTACGTAGATGACTCTTAACTGCTTTGGATCCTGTCACATGAATCCCGCAAAGCCTATCTAAACAATTACCATTTTTCGTAGAAACAAATCAAAGCATCATTCAACAATCGATACAACCAACAAGGATATGCGTAATCGAACAAACAGAGTTAATAACAAATCATGAAAATAGTTAGGGCTACTCCCTCCTCCTAAGATTTACACGACTACTCCATAAATCCGGAGAATTTGACAAATAGATAGGAAATAGACATTACAAATCCTCCTTGATGGTGTTTTCCCCTCCAAGTCTCGACAAAAGCAAGCTTTTCCCTGATTTCCGCCGCCTCCCCTGGATGTTAGGTCTTCTCCCCTTTTATAGAATCTCAGCGGCACGCCCGTGCTATTCGACACGTCCCGGACGTGTTCTCTGCGACTTCTCGTTCTTCAATAGCATGCCTTGCCCGTGCTTAACTGGCACGGGCGTGCTCTTCGTATGCCACGGCCGTGCTTAACCAACACGCCTTGAGCATGTTGGTCGCTAGACTCTGCACGAGATTTTCAAGAGACACCACGGCCGTGCTTAGCCAAGACACGGGCGTGTCTTCACGTGCTGATTGGTTCGACTGGTTTTGTGCATCCTGTCATCAAAATCCAACACACAGCAGTATCCTCGCCCAAAATATGTTAAACCAAGTAAAAACTATCAAACACTACAAGAAAAAAGTTAAACAACAACGCTTTTTCCGCGTTGTTGTTAATGCTTAAAAAGCGTTGTTGATGAAGCCGTTGTAGAAAGTATATCTACGACAACGCTTTTTCCGCGTTGTGGTTTGGAGCAAAGACAACGCTTTTTTCGCGTTGTCTATTGGGTTTTAAAAAGCGTTGTTATTGACGCTGTTGTTAAAAGTTGGGTATCAAAGACAACGCGGAAAAAGCGTTGTGGTTTGGCACAAAGACAACGCAAAAACGTGTTGTGTATTGTTACTTAAAAAGCGTTGTCTTTTTAATAGGCAGTGTTTTTCACAATTTATGATATTCACAATTTATAAACATTTTTATTCACAATTGATAATATTCACAATTTACAATATTCACAATTTACAAGCATTTTTATTCACAATTGATAATATTTACAATTTACACTGATAATAGTTTACAAAATTCACTTATAATACAGTGCATTATTTACAAAAGTGTTTGTATTCCATATTAAATACAAAAAATATCTCAATTCACAAGTTCTATAAAACTTCATCATTCACAAGTTATTCTTTGGGGCTGCTTGTTAACTCGATCTGCTTTAACACTGCATAAAAAGAATTATCAACCATGAACCATTTGCAAAGTTCAAAGAGTTAAAAAAAAATGAAAAAAAAACGCCAAATCTTCAAGGACTTACTTTTCTTCTGTTTTGTTGTCTCCTTCAGCAACTGTACCACTTGCTGAACTGGAAAAGCAAAGCTTACTCTGAAAATTGACATGAAAAAAATTACTCTGAAGCTTTATTCAGAAAACTGTAAAGTACAATTTCATTCATTCAGTACTGACCCAACAGCCCTGGTCAACCTAAAATAACCATAAATTCTATACGTAGGCTTTCAAAGCAGCACACTAGTTTTTTGTGCTTACTTCAGGGTGGTATATCGAATTTGTGGTCTTCCAGTAGAACAGGATCACAGAAGAGAGGCCTCACATCAGTAAAAATAAGTGAAGGATGAAAAAATTACAGCAATTGAGGTATTTTGTAGAGGTTAAAGCGTTATGATTTGTAAAAAAGTTAGTCCTGTTAAGAATGACTGCCATGACAACTAATAGTTATCTTCACGCCATCTTCCAGAAGAGAATAGAAGGTCTAAGTTTCTGGTCTCATGCTTTCACAACCCAACTATCAAAAGGACAGGTGAAAATATATAATGTATTGTTCTACATCTACTACCTACCCGGAAACAATAAGGGAGTTCGTGGAATCTAAACAATGTACAATGCCACATGACACTGAACTATTAAAGAAAAGAACTTGGCAAAATAACTATATGAACTCATGCAAAAAAACATTCAGTATAACAAGATTCCAGACGAATACACTTCTAATATTTATTGTACAAAATTTATGTACATCTCCCTAGAGCTGTAAAGGGACTTGAAAGTTTGTTTTTGCTGAATGCTTAATTTCTATTTTTTTAGAAAGGGGCAGTTAGAAAAGCATGTGAATACTATATGAGTGTACAACCAATATTCATCAATTGGGTCTCCCAGTAAACATTTTATTCTGCCAAGTATATATCTAGGCTTTGTTCAAAAAGTACGCCTTGCAACGCTGGTTAATACAGAATTCTGCTATAGGTTTTGCCTACAACTAAAGGTGACTATGCATCATGCATCATAACAGAATTTAACCAAACAATGAAAAAAAGCTATATATACATATACCATTATTTCAAATCCATATATCTGTTTCTTCTGATATATATTGCGATTGTCATACTATTTCATATTTAAACAATTCCCAAACATCAAATGATCATGTTTTGAAAATCTAAAGTACCATTAAAGCATGGTGAATAAGCTTGTAGCTGAGCTAAAGCTTGTTTATGAAGTAGCATCAAAACTTGTCAACATATTCAACTTAAGTTGGGCTTCCAAACTGCTAGGGGACAATAACATTTCTGAAAATGAGCTAAAAAAAGGAATTTGAATTCAATAACAATTTATACAGCATATTCATTTTAAGAAGCAAACATGAAATATTTTGAACACCAGTCATCCACAACCCTCCCGTAACAGCAATATGTAGACAAAACAGAAGGTGCATTGCAGGTAACAAATATCTAATGGTATCAAATAAAGTTAGTGAAATATCTGCATTAACACAAATAAGACTGCTTCACATACCTCCATATGTTACAACTACAAAAGAATATAAAGCATACCTAGATGGACTTGTGAGGTAGAGACATGCTCGTTTGCAGTTTGTAGCATCTACATGCTCAACTAACAGGTCAACATCTTCCTCCTATATATTACACTGACAGAAGATTACAAAAGCTAGAAAATTTACACTGATAACTATTATACAGATATCTTGTACTTGCATATTAATGCAAGCAAACATCCTTTCACTGCATGTGACAAGTTTTCCAAACTCACAAGTTTTACAACACATCATCAATCACTTAAGAGTTTCACGAGTTTTTCAATTCACAAGTTTCATAATCAATCCGCGATTGGGGCCAACTTCTGAAGCTCGATCTCATAACTATCCTTTAACACTGCCTAAAAAAATGGAATTAGAAATTATAGAAAATACAATATAATGTAAGCTACTTTTAAAAAAAACATCATTCCATGAACTTAAATCTAAATAGAATAATGATCTTGTATGATTCCAAACCTATTCAGAAATATGATCTTGAATGCACTCCGTCAACTCGGCCCGAACCTCATCAATTTGATCACGAGAGTAACCTGTTTTTGTGAACTGTGAACACAGACAAATTAAATTAGCGAGTGGTTAATGGGAAAAACAATCAACACTGATCACTTTGCAATTCTAAATAGTTAATGTCAAAGAATTTGAGATAAGCTTAATATAGTTACTATTGATCTCAGTGAATCTCTCTCGATAGTCTCAACTTCTTCAATAATTTGTTTCATGTATCTCATCACAAAAAAACCGCATTGTTTCGCATCCGGTTGTTGAGGAGCCTATATATGGTAATTATTGTCAAATAGTTAACGAAAATTATACACATTCCAATATATGTTAAACAAAAGTATACATACCTTAACTACTTCCCACTTAGCATTTTTTCTCCCTTTCCTTCCCTTGGTAGAATTAAACAAGCGTAATGCCCTTCATACGTTATGAATATTTGTTATATAAAATTTATATTAAAATATAAATTTACTGACAGAAATCTGAACTCACATTTCCATTACGTATTTACAATCATCATCTCGAATGCGGGAACTAAGGGAATCCAACACATAAATAGTATCCTTGTAAGGTTCAATTACACTGAGAATCCAATGGAAACTAGGCAAAGACATATGGTTAGATCATAAAATTTAATAAATTAGCAAATGGAAGACATAAAGTAATACAAATCATTGATAAAGCCAAAGACCTTTCTCCCTACGCATCAGTTAACATCTACGACTTAAGAAGACTATCATGAGTCAATGACAATGTCAAACTAGAGTCCTCATATTTGTTTAGTCAAATATCAAAACAATCACTAGTTTAGTAAAGTTACACAAGGAAAAAACTAGATCTTACGAAAGGAATTCTATACCTTTGCCATTGTTCTCCAACTTGGTTGCTAACAGAAAGCTAACAAGTGCGATGTATATCTCAGGTAAGGTATCTCATGAAACAACCTTTACCAAGATCAACTAGAATGGAGTTTAAATAAATGGCATACTAAAATAAATGCTACATTCCAAGGTCAAAAAAAGAAAAAATAGAAATGAAAACTAACATTATTGCTAAAATTATGCAAATAATTTGAATTGCTAAATTGGAAGGTCAGAAAAACAATAAAACAAGGATACGCCCAGGAGAGCACGAACGACTGCAACAAAAGGAAAAATAAATATGGAGGTTAATCAGCTATCATATAAGCAAAAAAGACAGAAAGTAATATATAGGCATTTATCAAGCACATTCACAGATGAAATCATTGGAAATGCAAACTAAAAATCCTGTCTTAAAGAAAAAAAATCAGCAATAAAAGGACATTTTTCTCTGCTATGACTTTCAAAAATCACATACGTAACCATATCTACAATATACAAACAATTTGCCTCGATTAGTGACAGTATTAATCTAATCATATGTATATTAATTAGTTTAACAGTTGTGTATCCATTTTTATACATCAAGATTAACATGAAGTAAAATATACATGATAGTCACTTCAGCAAATTTTAACAGTCATTTTATCCTTTGGCCACAATTTTGGCAAAAGTAAAACTGATTTGAATTATGTAAGACACACTTTTCTAAATCAACTGAATGAATATTAAACCTCTCAAAACAGCATTTATGGATTAATTTTCTGTTGGTGGGCTTTTTATGAAGCCATAAAAGTCACCAAACGAAATCTTGAGTTTTGCAGCTAAAACTAATTATTTATCCAACTTTTCCATAGACTAAATAAGTTGCAAGCAAGTTTAGGGAAATAGTTGTTATTTGTTGACATTGACTTTTGCTATTTATGGAGTTAAGAAAAGCTTTTCTAGCTCTCTTTCTTTCTGTTCACTGATCCAATGAATTTATTTCCCATGTACATGAAATCATAAATACTCTAGAGAATCTTGTGAAACAATTGTTTTAGATGAGGTTGCAAATATCATAAAAGCTGAAGAGAATATTGTGAAACAATTCGTTTGCATGAAGCTGCAACTTTGCGGAAGATAACACAAAAAGAACTGGACTACTAAAAAGATAAATTTAGGCAACAATTCTTCATGATCAAATACTATTGGGACGAGAACCAACCAAAATATGAACCTAAAAGTCATTGGATGAGAATGCCAAACCAAACATCATTCAGAGAAGACTCCTGAAAATACATTAGACATAATCTATCCCACCTCTTCAACTGCAATAACGCCCTTTTGTCTTATACATGTTAAGAAGCAACTATAGAGTTGTATTTCATATTAAAAGCAACCGGTAGAGTGCATTTCTTTCATAATTTAAAACAATCAGTAGGATGCTTGCTTCCTGATTGTGCAGCTTTCAACAAACTTGTGTTCTCCAAAACATCACTAACGGAAATAAAGGATGTATTCAATGATGAAATTTCTTAGTAAAGATAACTTTATGAAATATAAACCTTATGTACAGAAAATTGTGAATTTGGCAATAATTTTCAAAGGAAGAGTTAGGAATAGCAGAAAAGGTAGATAGAGCCATGGTATCAGTAATACAACCTTCTGAGGAATGAAGCATTTAGGCCAGAATTTCTATTGTCAGACTAAACTAACTTTTGTGTGTCAAGTGTATCGAAGAAGAATCAGCCTTGCCTGCTGAGCAATTCAAGCTCTCTTGTCTAAATAGATGCAAATGATCAAAAAAATACTTCACACATTCCAACAAGAATTCAGTGCAGAATCATAGGAAAAACCAGAAAGGAACATAATGATGCATTCTACTACTAAAAATTCATTTTAGAGGCATACCATGAGTCCACCAAAAACACCATCAATTAATATCCGGTTCCAAGAATCAAAGTATTTGTTGACGGAAAATTTTGCTTTAGCTGCAAGACCCAAAGAAGCAACTGCCATGACCAAGAAATAAAAGACAAATCCCATCAAGCAAGTAAACCCCCATATTCCAGCAACCACACCACCAATGATAGAGAGGAAGGTACGGCTGCAAAATCAATAAAAGCATCAAACATCTTATTATAGTCAACAAGCATGTAGTGAAACCAAACTGCATATAAACTCGACAATAGATTTATCATCAATTATTTTGGACTTTCCCAATCATCTCTCTGGTGCAAACCTTAGTTGAAAAAGAATTCCCATTACAGAAGGAAGTAGTTTTCGTCCCTCATTAAATTTTACTAGTTTTCACACTATTTTTTAGGGTATTCAGAGAATAGCAGGGAACTATCAACGCAAGCATAAAAAAAAAAGCAGTGCTTATGCCAGAATCTACTAGCCTAAGGAATTCCACCAAACTTAAACATTCAACAAGCTTCGTACGTTTCTAATGTTTGATTAAGAACAAACATTATTAAGGTATGCGTTCAACCTCTAGGGCTTAAGTGATCGCCAGAAAATATTCAGTTGTAAATAAAAAAATTATAAATCCAAAAATGGATGGGAAGCTGCAATCGCATGCATGAACTTGTTGCGAAGAAAGAAAAAGGAAAACGGTCTTCAGTCACAAACATGCAAAATCATCGACATAGAAAAATTCCAACTTTTAACGCTCCTGGCAGATCTTGGCAGCAAGCATAAAGTAGTTTGAGGGGATCACCTGTAATAGACTGACTTGATGTTGCTCTGGAGATTGTCGGCGTTCAAGATGGGCAAATCATCTTCGGATTCCTTGGCGGAGGTTCTGATATCTCCTTCCCCGGCCATGGGCACTTTTTGCTTACTCGCAGGTGACAACCCTAGGATGGAACGTCGGCGACTGCGAGAGAGAGAGATGGAGAGGGTAGTGGCGAGCGTCGTGATGCTGCCGCTGGGGTTCAGTTTCCACTCGACGGACGAAGAGCTCGTGGAGGATACTTCTTGATGGTGAGCTAGGAGAAGATGTATGTTCACCAGATCTTCGTGGAGTGAAGAGGAGAGGACGAGGGAGGTGGCAATGAGGGAGGTGGAGGGAGGTGGAGGGAGATATTTCGCGGAGAAAAGAAGCGCGGAGAGATTTTTCGCGAGCCGCCGAGGTTTGGCAATGAGCGAGGGATGTGTTTTTTATTTAGCCGGGAAATACGACAACGCTTTTAAAAAACGCTTTTGTAACAGCGTTGTCTTTCATCCGAAACCACAACACTAAGCACATCGCATCATTATAAAACGTTGTCGTTATTAAAAAGTAAAACACATAGACAACGCTTTTCACTAAAAACGTTGTAAAACAAAAAAAGACAACGTTTTTTTTAAAAAACGTTGTCGATTGGGCGTTGTTGATTGCAAAAATTCTTGTAGTGAAATATGCCTCTAATAAGATAAAAACAAGATGAAATGCATATATATTTCATGCCCCAAAACTATACATGAGTTTCACACATCAAAGCCCCCACACTTGAACTTTTGCTTGTCCTCGAGCAAAGAAAAATAAAGACAACCTATGTGTGGAAGTCATGAAAACAGTTGTTAGCAATTCATCCCAAGATATAAAATTGGTCATAATTTTCTGAAGTCATTCCCTGAAGCTTAGCTCAGAAGATCCCTGTGTAGTGCATGTGAAAAATCAACCCCCAAGGTTTTGGATACCAATCTAGATTCATCATCCCTGTTACCGTGTTCCTCTCTTTTCTAGTGTAGAGGCACTTACCTGCCCTAACACGTGGTTCGTCCCCTCAATATCACACAAGGTCTCAAAGGACCACTTTCCGAGAAGAAAAGAGAGAAGGAATTAACGGTGGTCATTTCCCCAGTAACTAGTTGACCTCAAAAGGGCACCTCTTTTAGGTGTTTCCCTAGTAGCTACCTAGTCTCAAAGGGGTGCTCCAAAAGAAATTCCATCTCCTTTTTTTTCGAATCTCTACCATTTTTGTTTTTTTTGTTTTGTTTTTTTGTTTTTTTTTTCGAAAACTCCTAGGATAAGTGTTTATCCAGTAACCAAAATGCTCATGAAGGTCACCATAGAAAATTGAGTACTAATCCGGTAAAGAAATTTAAATCCTTTTCAGATGCCTACACCTTAAGGGTTGTGTGAAAGTGAAACAGGGTTCTTAATGAATAAGCCAAAGAGAATTTCATAGATCCAATTAAGAGTCAAGTTATACTACAAGGGATGAGAGAGCAACAAAGTATAAAAGACTCTTAAACACATAGTGTCTATTTCAATTAAGGAAAGAGATATGTCATCATCAAAATGTCATGCATGAAACTATCCTACGTACCACAAATTATATCCCAGAAAATTAAAACTAAAACCAAATCTAAAATAGGAATGCAAAAACAACCAAAAATAAAGAGAAATAACAAGAAGAAAAGGTTACCTAATAGTTATGGCAAGGTAAGGTCTAAGATCTGCGATCATCTTCCTCTTGCCATCTTCTCCTTTGCTCTGCATGAAACTCCCTTTCTTCTTGCCAAAATTTTTCCTCACGTTCTCTTCTAGCGGCCTCAACTACAAAATATTCCTCAGCAGTAGAAAAAAAACGGTTAGCCCCTTCCATATACCCGTCAACTCGCTGATAATGCTCCTTTGAAGTGTTAGCGAACTGCTCCCACATGTTTCGATCCGCAGTATACCCCTTGCTGAAGTCCTCGAATGATGTACGGAATCCTGAAAAATCAAAAACAGAAGGTCCTGCAGAAACATCATCAGTAACAATCCTAGGGGGTTCTGGTACATGGGGTGGACTAGATGGCTCTCCTACCATGGGTAGATCTTGTGTCCTCACATCCCTAAAAAGTCAATTACGTGTATTGCGAATGGTTGTAAGATTACTGTTTGGAAGGGGGACTTTAATATCATTTGGTAACATCAAACAATATCCCCCCTTTAATCTGCCAATCATCTTCATATTCAAACATGCATCCAAATCCAATCGCGGACTAGCCGGACAAATCTCCAATCCATCCAACTCACACCCTAAAGCTAATGCAATCTTAGTCAAAAGTCCTCCAATAACAATGACTCCAGTCGAGCTATTCCCAATTTTCATAAGATGTCTAATTAGGTGGGCTCCAGAATCAATTTTAACACCATTAATCATGGCCCATAAAAATTGCAGTTCACTTAGCCTAGCTACCCCAACACTGTCCCATCTCCCAAAAATAGTATTCGCCATGAATCTATGAAGATAGCGAAAAATTGGATTAGGGATATTAGATGATTTGGACCTAGAGGCATCATAGGGCAAGGGGTCTAAGGCAATTTCTTTCCAAAATATACTCTCATAAAAATTTCGATGTATTTGCCTTTCCCCTCCAATAGGAAAATCAAAAATTTCATTAAACTCCTTCAAATTCATCCTATAATCGATATTCCTCAACCGAAATTCAATCAATCCTTCCTCACAATTTCTTCCTTGAATTATTTCGGCCGACAAGGAACTAAGGAATTCTAAAGTTATACTAGGGTAGGTAGGGTAATGGCTAGTCAAAAATTGTCCCCATCCCATCCTATCAGCCATCCAATATATATCTTCCTTGATACCTAATGCAGCCAATGTATAAGAATCCATATATCTAGTGGAGACTATTTTCCGTTTTTCTAGCTTGTCAAAACGAGATTTATGGATATTATCGCGAAAGATCAAACCAAAAGGGTTATCAAGACGATCACCTTGGTCTTTTGCTTTCCGTTTTCCTTTGTCCTTTGAAGAAGAGGGTGCTTTCCCCGTTTTCACACGCTTGCTCATCTTTGTCGGAGGAAGATCTTCACCAGAGCAAGTTTTGGAGATGAATGAGAAGAATGGAAACGATCTGGAACCGCCGGCGCGAGAAGAAAAACGTCGAAGGGTCACGGGCGTGTTTTGACCTAAAACCCATCTCGCGTGACTTAAAACCCTGCGGCACGCCCGTGTCTCGCAACACGGCCCAGGCGTGTTCTCTGCTGGAAACCCGACACGGGCGTGTTTGAAATCGCCACGACCGTGTTCTCTTTTGTTCCCTGGACGTTTATTCTGCAAATAAAAATAAAATAAAATGAAAAATAAAATAAAAAATAAAATGAAAAATAAAGTAAAAGATGAAAATAAAAGGTGAGAATTTGGGTTGCCTCCCAAATAGCGCTTGTTTACGGTCATTAGCTTGACCAAAATGATGTAATTCAAGTTGTCTCGAGGAGGTTCTGTTCTCCTCCCTTAGGAATTGGTTCGCTTAGATATTTTTTTAGCCTCTGCCCATTCACTTTGAAAACTCCGGAGGTTTCATTCGATATATCTACAGCTCCAAAAGGATAAACTTTCTTCACTTCAAAAGGACCTGTCCATCTGGATTTAAGCTTTCCTGGGAAAAATTTCAATCGAGAATTAAACAATAATACCAGATCTCCCTCTTGGAATTCCCTACGCATAATGTGTTGATCATGCCAACGCTTAGTCCTTTCTTTATAGGATTTTGCATGCTCATAAGCGTCAAGTCGGAGTTCTTCTAGCTCATCAAGTTGAAGTTTTCTTTTCTCTCCAGCATTCTTTAGATCGAAGTTCAATAATTGGATTGCCCAGAAAGCCTTGTGTTCCAACTCTATAGGAAGATGACAGGATTTCCCATACACCAAGCGAAACGGCGTCATACCAATAGGAGTCTTGTAAGCTGTCCGATATGCCCACAGAGCGTCATCCAATTTTGCTGACCAATCCTTTCGTGAATGTGTCACAGTTTTCTCTAAAATGCTTTTAATTTCCCTATTCGATACTTCCACTTGTCCACTGGTTTGAGGGTGATACGGAGAGGCAATCTTATGAGTTACTCCATACTTTTTGAGAAGATTTTCGAATTGTCTTTCAATAAAGTGTGAACCTCCATCGCTAATCACAGCTCGAGGAACTCCAAATCTAGGAAATATGATTCCCTTAAAAAGTTTTATCACAGTCTTCGCGTCATTCGTTGGAGATGGTATAGCTTCAACCCACTTAGACACGTAGTCCACTGCCACCAGAATGTAGACATTGTTATGAGACGGGGGAAATGGTCCCATGTAATCAATTCCCCAAACATCAAAAAGTTCAACTTCCAGAATTGAATTCAGTGGCATCTCATGTCTCTTTGAGATGTTTCCCGTCCTTTGGCATCTATCACAAGTCAATACATAATCACGAGCATCTCTGAAAATATGTGGCCAATAAAATCCTGCATGTAAAACTTTAGCAGCTGTCTTTGAAGTACTAGCATGACCGCCATATGATGAAGAATGACAATGATAGAGTATATCTTTTATTTCATCCTCCGGTACACATCTCCTATAAATAGTATCCGCACACTTCTTGAAAAGCAGTGGATCATCCCATACATAGCTCTTGATATCGGCGAAAAACTTCTTTCTCTGTTGGTAACTCATCTGATGAGGTAAAATCCCACAAGCAAGAAAATTTGCGTAGTCTGCGTACCAGGGAGAGTCAATTCTTTTTATAGCAAGGAGATGTTCATCAATAAAAGAGTCATCAATTGGAAGGTCTCCCTCCTTGATCCAATTCTGTCCCTGATATAGTCTTGATAAGTGATCTGCTACCACATTCTCAGTCCCCTGCTTATCCTTTATTTCTAAATCAAATTCTTGTAGAAGAAGAATCCATCTGATGAGCCTTGGTTTAGCATCTTTCTTTCTCAATAAATACCTTATAGCCGCGTGATCTGTGTAAACAATAACCTTAGAGCCAACGAGGTATGATCTGAATTTATCCAAGGCAAATACAATCGCCAAGAGTTCCTTCTCCGTAGTTGCGTAGTTCAACTGAGCATCATCCAAAGTTCGGCTAGCATAATAGATGGCATGTACCTTCCGGTCCGTTCTTTGTCCCAAAACTGCTCCTACTGCATAGTCACTTGCATCACACATAATTTCAAAGGGTAAGGTCCAATCGGGAGCTTGCATTATCGGAGCTGAGATCAAAGCTTCCTTCAACCTGGAAAAAGCGTCCAAACAATTTTCATCAAAAACAAATTCAACATCCTTAACTAACAAATTTGTCAAAGGTTTAGAAATTTTTGAAAAGTCTTTGATAAAACGCCGGTAGAATCCAGCATGTCCTAAAAAGCTTCGCACTCCCTTAACATTTGTCGGTGGAGGTAGATTTTCAATCACTTCCACCTTTGCCGTGTCTACTTCAATTCCTCGCTCTGAAACCAAATGTCCTAACACGATGCCTTCTCTCACCATAAAATGACATTTTTCCCAGTTTAACACCAAATTTGTCTCTTCGCATCTCTGCAAAACATTAACCAAGTTGGACAAGCAAGTATCAAAGTTAGTACCATAAACTGAAAAATCGTCCATAAAAACTTCCATAATGTTCTCAATCATATCAGAAAAAATAGCCATCATACATCGTTGAAAAGTAGCCGGTGCATTGCAAAGACCAAAAGGCATTCTCCTATAGGCAAAAGTACCATAAGGACATGTAAACATGGTTTTTTCCTGGTCATTTGGATGTATGGGGATTTGATAAAAACCAGAATACCCATCTAGATAACAAAAGTAGGAGTGTTTTGCCAACCTTTCTAACATTTGATCAATGAATGGGAGTGGGAAGTGATCTTTCCTAGTTTCTTTGTTCAATTTCCTGTAGTCAATACACATTCTCCACCCAGTAACCGTCCTAGTAGGAATCAACTCATTATTTGAATTTCTAACTACAGTCATCCCACCTTTCTTTGGCACAACATGAACCGGACTCACCCATTCACTATCAGAAATTGGATAAATTATTCCTGCGTCCAGTAATTTCAAAACCTCCTTCTTGACCACCTCCTTCATATTAGGATTAAGCCTCCTTTGTCTCTCAACTGAAGGTTTAAAATCTTTCTCGAGTAAAATTCTATGCATGCACAATGAAGGGCTAATTCCTTTGAGGTCTTCAATGGTGTACCCTATAGTTTTAATATGCATTTTAAGCACACGGAGCAGCTTTTCAGTATCCACTTCATTTAAACTTGCATTTACAATCACAGGGAATGTAGAATTATCACCAAGAAATTCATACCTGAGGGTCGATGGAAGAGGCTTAAGTTCTACCTGCGGTAATTCATGGTTTTCACTTTCCAGTGATTTTTGTTCTAACATCGCTTCTTCAGTCATATGTCGCGCAAGGTTTACATGTCCACCATCATCCCTGCTCTTTTCAACGTCTTCTTCATCCGAGTATGTGTCTAGTGTATCACTGAATCTAAGAAACGGTTCTTCTTCTTCCTCAACCATCTGCACCTCATCAATCCTGCAACACACATTCTCCAGGAAGGGTTGTTTAATAGCCTTAGACAAATCAAACTCAATTTTTTCGCCACCCACGGCTAACGACAACTTATGATTTTTAACATCAATAACTGCTCCTGCAGTGGCCAAGAAAGGTCTTCCCAGTATAATAGGAATGTATGGGTCTTCATCCATTTCTAGAACAACAAAATCAGCAGGGACAACAAACTTCCCAACCGTGACGGGTACATTTTCCAAGACACCTAAAGGATACTTCACAGAGCGATCAGCCAGTTGCAAAGCTAGTGTGGTAATTTTCAACTCACCCAAGTTTAATTTCTTACACAATGAAAATGGCATAAGATTTACACTAGCTCCCAGATCACAAAAAGCTTTATCAAAGTTATGATTCCTAATCATGCATGGGACTGAAAAACTACCTGGATCTTTGAGTTTAGGTGGTAACCTGTTTTGAATTAGAGCACTACATTCCTCCGTTAATGCCACCATTACACACTCCTCAATTTTTCTTTTGTTTGTCAATATGTCTTTCAGAAATTTTGAGTACGTGGGCATTTGCTGCAAGGCTTCCGTGAATGGAATGTTAATATACAACTTCCTTAGGACATCAAGAAACTTACCAAATTGTTCATCAAGTTTGGCCTTAATTGTCCTCTGGGGAAATGGAATCGGGGGTTCGTATTTTTCCACGCGTGCATGGATTCTTTGGCTTTCAGGCATCTTTTTCCCTTCAGAAGCAGAGGATGACTCGGGCACGGGCGTGTCAAGAAGCACGCCCTGGGCGTGTTGTTCGCTGGCAGCTCTCTCGGTGATCGGCACGGGCGTGTCAAGAAGCACGTCCCGGGCGTGTTGTTCGGTGGAAGGAAATAGCTTTGGGTCCTCCTTAGGCTCACTTACTCTCCTCCCACTTCTCAAGGTAATCGCGTTACAATGCTCCATAGGATTTGTTTCTGGTCTCCCCGAAAATCTCCCCGGTGTTCTTGAAGACGAATCGGCGACCTGCGCAAGTTGATTTTCCAACATTTTAGTATGATTTGCCAAATTATCTATCTTACCTGATAAAAGGGAGATTCCTTCGGCTGTCTCTGAATGCTTCCGATTAGATTCTCCCATGTGTTGTCGAAAGTCATCATTTTGCTTCGATTGGCTAGCAATGAAATTTTCCATCATAATTTCCAGGTTAGACTTCTTTTCTTGCTGAATTCCTCCAGATGCTCCATAATTATTCTGCCCAGATTGATTTTGATTGTTTCTGTAAGAAAAATTTGGGTGGTTCCTCCATCCTGGATTGTAGGTGTTTGAATACGGGTTGTTGGTTGGCCTTTAAGCAAAATTATTAACCGCTTCAACTTGTTCCACCTGCACTCCAGTAGGTTGCGTGACTCCTACTTGGCAATTCATGGCCGAATGTCCTGTCACTCCACAAATCTCACAGATGATATTAGAAACAGCGTTAACATTAAAATTTTCAAATTTATAGGTTAATGCATCGACCTTTGCAGCAAGGCTGTCTAAAGTGCTCACCTCATACTTACCTGCCGATCGAACGGGATTCTCTCTCTCTCGCGCCCATTGGTGATGATACAATGCCACACTTTCGATAATATCGAATGCCTCCTCTAAGGTTTTGTTCATGAGCGCACCACCTGCAGCAGAGTCTAAGGAAACTTTAGTAGAGTGAAATTCCATTATAGAAGGTATGGATTACGAGCCATTTCTCCAGTCCGTGATGTGGGCATTGCTGCAGTAGTCCCTTAAATCGATCCCAAGCTTCAAAAAGAGATTCTCCATCTTTTTGCACAAAATTTGTGATTTGGCTACGGAGTGAAGCGGTCTTGCTTGGTGGAAAGTACTTGTCTAAAAATCTCTGCTCGAGTTGCTCCCATGTTGTGATACAATTCGATGGAAGCGAATGTAACCAAGCTCTTGCTCTGTCCCTTAAGGAAAAAGGAAAGAGTCGCAATCTTATCGCATCTGCAGAGGCTCCATTAAATTTGAGAGTTTCACAGAATTCCAGGAACACTTCCAGATGAAGATTTGGATCCTCCGTAGGCGCTCCTCCGAACTGATGTTGTTGGATCATAGACAGTAAAGCAGGCTTCAGTTCAAAGTTGTTTGCTTCAATTGGAGGCCTTCTAATGCTAGATCTCAGGCCTCTAGCACTTGGCGCAGCATAGTCTCTCAACGGCTTGTTCTCTACCTGATTGTTCTCTTCTTGATCAGCCATTTCTCGTTGTTGTTGAAGTCGTCTCAGAGTGTGAAAGGTTCGTTCTATTTCAGGATCAGCTTCAAGAAGGACTCCCTCTCGATCTGACCTAAGCATTCAACGAGAAAGGTATACTTCCAATGCAAGTTAGGGAGCAAAATTGCAAAAAGGAAACAGGACAACTACGCAGAAATCTGGATTAATCAAACTGCAATATTCCAATATTGACGCAGTCCCCGGCAACGGCGCCAAAAACTTGGTTAGTTGTTTCCGCAAGTGCACGGTTTGTCGTCAAGTAATAAAATATCGATCCCACAGGGACTGGGACAAGTACTAGAATTTTACGAGTTTTAATTATCCAGATGAATGTTCTAATGATAAATTTGCTCTAAATCAAGGAATTCAAACGATCGAAAATCAGCGAAAGTATTGAGGGATAAAAGACAATCTTAGGATTACGGTTTCACCATTCTAACTATTATCATGACAGTTCTCTATTGACGACTACTTATACCCAGGTCGGTTTCTTTTATTCGAATGCAACTTTACCTATCAAGGTTTCCGAAATAGACGATCTTTTCATGCTTTGAAATCCTGTCACTAGATTCCCGCAGACCTATCTAAACGTCTACCAGATTCGTAAGCTGATTCCTAATTTATCAACGGCCTCTTTTGAAGATCACGCCAATGTATCTACTTTAATTCATCTCTAGTCCTATGGCATACGTACGTAGATGACTCTTAACTGCTTTGGATCC